>CM076582.1:251054294-251463774 GCA_034641835.2 Pinus albicaulis
ACCAGAGGCAAGTGTAACCTAAATGAGATTTCTATTGGGTAGTCTAGAATGTTGGAATGTTTCAGAATTCCAAAATAATAAAAGTCCCTTCCTTAACACAGAGAAATATTCAAAATCTGCATTCACAGTGACAGTGTTTCAACTCAAAAAAAAAATTCTATTTCATAAAAAAAAATTGTTACAGATTCTTCCTTAAGAGAGGGCTTACAAAATAGTTTGACTGCTGCAAACACAGTGCAACACTATCTCTCTGTTATTTACTAAAATAACACTCTGTCTCACTAAAAACATATATTGATGTATATACTTTGTTTTCAAAAACACTCTGCTGTGTTTTACAAACGCACTCTGTTGTGCAAAAAAAACTTTACATCTACACTCTGCTGTGTCTGTGTGTAAAAAAAAATTAAATTACATCTCTGTTCCATATATAAAAAAAATATCTCAATTCAATTAATGTCATTCATTGACAAAAATCACTGCTTGAAACTTTCATTAATTGCTTCATAACTTCTGTCGGCACTGCTTGGAAATTGCATTGATGTTGAATTTGCTTGGTGGCACTAAGATTTTTTCCGCACTGTTGTGTTTACATTTCTATGTAATATTAACAGTTCTGCTGTCTTTTCCTTTTTTATATATACTCTGCTGTGTAATAAATATTACATACGCTTCACGGCTTTCTAATATATATATGATGTGCATATATATATATATAAAACATTACATTATGGGCCTTGTCATTATATATAAATATATATGACATGTTTTAATAAAATTTAAAACAAACAACATAAAACAAAATATGCGACGGGAAAATAACATTAACCCAAAGTATTTTGTTAAACGCATTTGTGTGGGCCCCCAGCTAATGACGTCAGCTTATTCCGATGGGGTTCACACCTCCACCCACAAGAGTTCATTGACCCCCATGGACTTGGTTTACCACTTAACCTTTGCTGCCGGTTAACTGCTTCATCCCTGCGCTGTTAAGTTATGCGGGCAGTTGAAAATTAATCCCAACACTCCCCCTTAATTTCAACTGCTGGGTTTTGCTGCATACCCAAGCATTTCCTGAAATATTAAAAGCTTTTTTGCGCAAGTGGCTTTGTGAGAATATCTGCAAATTGATCCTGTGTTCTACAATGTTGCAAAACGATTTCTCCATTGGTAACCAATTCACGTATGAAGTGAAACTTGGTATCAATTTGTTTTGTCCTCTTATGAAAAACAGAATTTTTAGACAATCCAATAGCTGAGCTATTGTCACAAAAGATAACTGTCCCTTTTACCTATTCTTGACATAAACTTCTCAACATTTTTCTCATCCAAACTGCTTGACACGCTGCTGCTGTAGCTGCCACATATTCTGCCTCTGTTGTAGACAATGCTACAATGGGTTGTTTCTTGGAAGCCCATGAAATGGCTCCTGAACCCATGTGAAAAACATAACCGGAAGTGCTCTTCCGATCATCTACACTTCCAGCCCAATCACTGTCAGTGTATCCAACTAAATCTGAATTTTCTGAAGTAGTATATAAAATACCAAACCCTTTTGTACCTTTAACATACCTCAAAATTCTCTTCGCTGCCTGCCAATGTGCATCCTTTGGCTTCTCCATAAATCTGGAAATTAAGCTAACAACATGCATTATGTCGGGCCTAGTTGCAGTCAAATACATGAGGCTGCCAACTATGCTCTTATACAAGCTAGGATCAAAATCCTTGCTGCTGTCCTCTCTGTTGAGTTTTAATCCCATCACTGTGGGAGTGATCGCTGCTTTGCTCTCCTGCATATTAAATCTTTCCAGCACTTCATTAACATATTTTTCCTGTGAGATAAAAATCCCATTTTCATCTTGTTCTACTTCTATTCCTAAGAAGTATTTTAACAAACCCATGTCAGTCATTTCAAATTCTTCTTTCATGATTGTTTTAAAATTTTCAATAAGGTAATCATCATTACCTGTGAAAATAACATCATCAACATACAAAACTACAATCAATATTTTTCCATCTTTTTCTTTGATGTAGAGGGTGGGTTCTCCCTCACACTTTTCAAATCCATTTTCCAGTAGATATGAATCTATCCTATTGTACCACGCTCTTGGCGCTTGCTTCAGCCCATAAAGAGCTTTCTTCAACTTGCACACTTTGTGCTCTTGGCCTTTCTTTTCATAGCCGAGAGGTTGATCAATGTAAACCTCTTCCATTAACACTCCATTCAGGAATGCCGACTTCACGTCCATTTGGTAAACTTTCCATTTGTTTTGTGCTGCTATGGACAACACTGCTCTCACGGTTTCCATTCTGGCAACCGGTGCGAAAGTTTCCTCATAATCAATGCCATGCTTCTGCTTATAGCCTTTGACAACAAGCCTTGCCTTGTGTCTCTCTATCTTGCCTTCGGCATTACTCTTGGTCTTGTAGACCCATTTAACACCAATGACATCTTTACCTTTTGGGAGTTCAACCAAATCCCAAGTTTTGTTCCTCTCTATGGCATTTATTTCCTCATCCATAGCTTCTATCCATTTCTCATCTTTGATGGCTTCTTCGAAATGAACAGGATCATCAACATGACAATATAAAGCAAACAAAGAATTGATACCTTCATTAGCTATATCTTGTTCATAAATATCTTTCAAACTTCTGAATTTCTTACCTCTTTCAATAGGTGTACAAGTGCTTGAAGAAGCACTTGAATTTCCTCCTTGTGGTGTGCTTGGAGAAGCACTGTCATTTCTCCTCAAGGGTGTGCTTTGCGGTGTTGGTGCTGCTGTTTGGGGATGTATTTCAGCCAACTCATCATCATTCTCATCATGAGATAAACAGTGTTTAACATTCATTGTTTTCTCTATGCTTCCATCCCAAGCTTCCTCCTCAATAAACTGAACATCTCTGCTCACAATAAACTTCTTGGTGGATGGGTTATATAACCTATAGGCCTTGGATTCCTCACTGTATCCAATGAAAATACATTTCTCCCCCTTGTTGTCCAACTTCTTCCTTAGCTGATCCGGTATGTGTGCATAAGCCACACATCCAAAAACCTTCATGTGTGTGACACTTTGATTTGTGCCACTCCATGCCTCTTCCGCCACTTTGTTCATCACTGCTTTTGTAGGGCACCTATTCAAAATGTATGTTGCACAATGTACAGCTTCAGCCCAATAATCATTAGGCAAATGCTTTTCCTTTAACATACTCCTCACCATGTCCATTATGGTTCTATTCTTCCTTTCGGCTACTCCATTTTGCTGCGGAGTATATCTAGTTGTAAACTACTTTTGAATACCATTTTCTCTACAAAAACGTAGAAAATATTTAGATATATACTCACCTCCTCTATCAGTCCTTAGAACTTTGATATGCAGCCCACTCTGGTTCTCAACAAGTGCTTTGAAATTGCAAAATTTTTCAAACACTTCACTTTTGTTTTTCAAAAATTAAACCCAAGTTTTTCTTGTAAAATCATCTATAAATGTTAAGATATAGTGGCTGTTAGCAAGTGATGTAGTTTGCATCGGTCCACATACATCTGAGTGGACAATCTCTAAGGGTGATTTTGCCCTTATGCTTTTCCCGGAAGGAAAACTTTCTCTGTGTTGTTTCCCCAAGATACAACCTTCACAAAGGCTGTCCGGTTTCTCTATCAATGGTAAATCACTTACCATCCCTTTTCTGTTCAACAAATTAAGACCTCCAAAGTTGAGATGTCCAAATCTCAAGTGCCATAACCAATTATCATCTTTTGGTTTGCTTTGGAAAGTTTCTTGTGCAACTGTTGTTTTCTCTTCACCATTCTTCAAGTCTACCCTCATTCTGAGAGGGAACATCCTGTTCCTTGTCATCTTCACTTCAACAATACATTGTTTGCTGGGTGGTTTATCCATGATGGTACAAACATCATTATCAAAGAAAACATTATACCCCTTATGGACAAGCTGTCCAACACTTAAGAGGTTACACTTCATTCCTGGAACATAATAAACATCTGCTATGGTTTTCTTTGCTCCTAATCTTGTTAGAACATTTACATCTCCTTTTCCCATAACAGAAACTTTGCTATCAGTTCCTAGTGTGACTTGTGGCTGCACACTTTCATCTAACATAGAAAACATTGCTAAGTTTCCTGTCATATGGTTGCTACAACCGGAGTCTAGAAACCATAAGTCTTCACTCTTTTCTTCAGCCATATTACAAGCTAAAAACAAATTACTTTGGCTGCTATTTTCTTTTGTGAAATTTGCACTAGTTTCACTTCTCATATCATTCTGCTTCTTCTTTCTACATTCATTAGCATAATGACCATATTTTTTACAATGGTAACATTGGACATTGGATTTGTCATACCTTTGTCCTTGTGCATCCTGCTGACAATTCTGTTGGCTGCTGCCTTGGCCTTGATGCTGATTTGGATTGTTGCCCCTTCCTTGAGCATTTGCTGGACTGTTCCTTCCACCTCTGTTTTGGCTTCTGCCTCTTCCTCTCTTGTTTCCTCTGCCTTGCCCTCTTCCTCTTCCGAAAGACATCTGGGTCTTAAAGGCATGCTCAAGAGATGAGTTTTCACTCCTACCCAATCTATGTTCATGGGTCATCAGTGATGCATGTAGCTCATCCACTGAAAACTTTGTGAGATCCTTAGTCTCTTCTATGGTGGTGACAATCACATCAAATCTTGAGGGTAAACTTCTCAAGAGTTTTTCCACAATCCTCTTGCCTTCAAGAGTCTCTCCATGAGATCTTATTTGTGTGACCATTCCAATCACATGAGTGAAGAATGAGTCAATAGTATCTGACTCTTTCATGCAGAGAGTCTCAAAGTCTCTCCTCAGCAACTGAAGTTTTGTTGTCTTCACCTTCTCCATACCCTGATAAGCTGTCATAAGAGTCTTCCATGCTTCTTTGGATCTCTTAGTTGCTGCTATCCTTGGAAACACACTCTCATGCACTGCTTGATACAAAAAGAAAAGAGCTTTGGAGTCTTTCTTCTTGTTTCTCTTCAACATCTCTCTTTCTGCCTGAGTTAACATATTAAACTCATGTTCATATGCTGGCTCTTCAAAGCCTTCCTCAACAAATTCCCATAAGTCTTGGGAGGCAAATAATGCCCTCATAGTTATTGACCAGTAGTCATAATTTTTCCCATTAAACATTGGTAGATGGATATTTCCCATACCCATACCAGTGCTGGCTCCAGCCATTCTGCACTCTTAACTATGATTCGAAAACACTTGACTGTGTGTTTAAAATTAACTGACTGTTATGCAACAGTAACACAAAAACTGTATAGAGAAATACCTTTGGATTCTTTTTGGCTGAGTCTTCACACTGCTGGAGAAGCTGCTGCAACAAAGAACTCCTTTCCTTCAGCTTATTTGACCTTCAAATAGCCTGGATTAGCTTTGATACCATGTTGGAATGTTTCAGAATTCCAAAATAATAAAAGTCCCTTCCTTAACATAGAGAAATATTCAAAATTTGCATTCACAGTGACAGAGTTTCAACTCAGAAAAAAATTTCTATTTCATAAAAAAAAACTGTTACAGATTCTTCCTCAAGAGAGGGCTTACAAAATAGTTTGACTGCTGCAAACACAGTGCAACACTATCTCTCTGTTATTTACTAAAATAACACTCTGTATCAGTAAAAACATATACTGTTGTATATACTCTATTTTCAAAAACACTCTGCTGTGTTTTACAAACGCACACTGTTGTGCAAAAAAAACTTTACATCTACACTCTGCTGTGTCTGTGTGTAAAAAAAAAAAAAATTACATCTTTGTTCCATATATAAACAAAATATCTCAATTCAATTAATGTCATTCATTGACAAAAATCACCGCTTGAAACTTTCATTAATTGCTTCATAACTTCTGTCGGCACCGCTTGGAAATTGCATTGATGTCGAATTTGCTTGGTGGCACCAAGATTTTTTCCACACTGTTTTGTTTACATTTATGTGTAATATTAACAGTTCTGCTGTCTTTTCCCTTTTTTTTATATACTCTGCTGTGTAATAAAGATTACATATGCTTCATGGCTTTCACGTCTTACATAAGTGAATGTTTATTTGGTTGAGGAGGCTCAATCTCGTATGAATATTTCATTAGAGAGACTGGTGTTTTCTATGGAATAAATACTTGCAGCAATGAAGAAGCGAAACTAGAGGCAAGTGTATCCTAAATGAGATTTCTATTGGGTAGTCTAGAAATGGGAGGAGTGCCCATATCGAGCCGAAAGGATCAGTTCTCATAGCGCCCTTTATGAAATATTGCGCTTTGGACACAGACAGTCATTTGCTTCGCGAAGGTTGTGACTAAGAGTTGTTGTTAACATCAGTAGCTCATAAATGGTGAAGTCTTCATATGGCTCCTCCATCATGCTTTCGAAGGAAACAGGTGAAATTATTCACATTTTAATTCTGGCCCTCATTTCGGTGTATATTCTGGTCTAGATTGTGATAATACAACTCAGGAACCTAGGCAAGCATCCATATGTCTAATTCTTGCCTCACCATTTTCTCCTACAACTCCGATAAAGACTTTGACTCCTTTGAATCCTCTTCTCAGTCAAAATGGCTCCGTTTATGGCAGAAATGGGTTGATTCATTCATAATCTCTAGACCATGCAAGGACTTTGGGTTTAATTGTTGCAATCACTAGTGGACATTCATCGGTTGTTGTTGTCACCTTTAAGTCAACCTGGGAAACTGTCGTGACCTATCAATCCTCTCCAGCCCCTGCTTCTTCGCCATTGTTTCTCGAGATCTATCTCAGGTACCACCTTTTTTCTAGTAGCCTTCTTTGACCATTTTTAAACTCACCAACCTTATGACATCAAGCAGGGCTTCCTTATCCTATCCAGACAACGTCATTCCTTTACAACACTCTCTCTGCCAGCCTTTGGATCCAGATTCTTACTCTCAATGCTCCTTATTAATGATTCAATACATTTTTTTAATGATTCTTGGCTTCCAAGAACCGTCATTCCCTTTTCACCCCAAAATAAGGAATGTTTCTTAATCCTTTTCTTTTCATTCTGGAAAATCCCCTCGTACTTTCCAAATCGGAGTGGTTGATTTTTGCATTTTTCTTTGCCCAAGACTTTCAATATTTACTGCAATTATCCGAAGGTATTTAATCTGCCCCACCCTCCAGTTATCTTTTTATAATTTCATTTGTCTGCTTGGTCAGAATCTTCCCCTTTTGTCCCGCTTCACAACCCGGTAGTCATGCCCACGTGATTTGTCGCCACGTGTTGGGGTCGGAATTTACACATTGTGTGGTCACGTGTGGATGGTCCAATGGATCCTCTTGGGTCTGACACATCCACACATGTAGCCTTCATCAGGGCGACAATTGCCGCTGATAAAACATTGGCTTCTCGCCACATTTCTCATGCAAACGTTTTCCATGTTGGCTACCCTCCGTCTAACCAAACCTCCCTTCATGATTCACACTCCTCTCCTGCTCATTTCCATTTTCATTCAGTTTCAAAGCAGGGATCTGGTAACTTCCGCTTGCGAGGTCGCACTGCAAAATCAGCCAACAAGATAATTTAACTGGCCCCGGACATAAAATTACTTAGTTTTGGGTATGAGTAGCTCTAGGTCGTGTTACCGGTCTGCAAAAAAGAGCTCTAGTCTGCAGATGGGATTTTTCTGATAGGAAGGAGGATGCAATGCAATTGTGGGTGAAGAAGGTCTCAGTCCCTCTGGTGGGATACCCTCCCAAAGTTAGTTGTCTGATGAATGCATGGTTCTCCATTCACTTTCTATACACAAAGGATGCTGAGGACATGCTAAACCAGGTTTGGGTTTGTGGTTGTGGTTTTCTGCAATTACACCCTTAGTATTTGGGTTTTAACTCTTTATCGGAAATCCCTCTGAACAATTTGGTCTGGGTTGAGCTTCTGGGCCTTCCCTTGGAGTTCAGGACCAAGCTCGTGCTCAGGGCCATTGGAAATTATATCGAGAGGTGCATATACACTCACTCGGGATGCATGGGGGAATGGGACAAGTGAATTTCCTAGATTTTTGTTGAGATTAATTTCTCTAAAGGGTTGTCAAGAAACATTGACTTAGAGTGGTCCGAGCTTTTTCATAGACAGAGGCTAGATTATTGGGGCCTCCCCTTAAGATACCTTGCATGCCACTAGACCAGACACTTGATGCGATGTTGTCCTAAAGGTCGACGGAAATCTTCGTGCAACCAAACAGTTACCAAACGGGATGGCTCAGTTTACTCTTAGCTTCCCTCCGCCGGGCCTCCCGTCGTGAAAGGTATGGATCATGTCTTACAATCTAGATTATATTTATGTCCTTCCAAGTTTGTCTCTTCAATATCACCCTCGCATGCCTCTCAAAATTTTCCTTGCACCCTTAATTCATCCTCCTCGGATCCATTTAACAGGCCTAATATAAAATGCAGGGGTGTTTCTCTGAGGGTTGGGGATCTGCATACCATAGTCGTGATTAACCCTCCCTTCGTTCCCTTGGCCACTCCTCCTCCTCATCACTTTCACCCCACCACAGCATCGGCAAAACATATCTCCCCTCCCTTGGGCACTCCTACTCATCAACTCCCTCATCCTGTCGTTGCATCGGTCACTCTTCCTCCTCATCATAGGAATGCTCCCCTTCCATGCCATCTTTGGAGATAGCCTCCCCCCCTCCTACTTGTCATCCAGATGATCCCCCAATTTTAGACTCTCCCCATAACTCTGTGGGTAGCGACTATGAGTTCCTGCTCAAGAACACGGAGATGGATATGGCGACCTTGATTGTTCATGATAATAAAATGAAAGAAGCTCTTGTTAAAATCTCACCGAGGATGGGTCGTAACATAACTGTTAGGAAAAAAGGGGAAAATTACAGTCGTCATAAAACCCGCTCCCTTTTCTCCGTCAACTTTAATCGCCTATGTGACATCCCCAGCATTCCCTTGTTTGACCCTCGGGAACTTAGATTGTGCATGCTCGGATCATCTTAACCATGACTCACATCTTGTCACTAAATATTCGTGGACTTGGTTATCATGCCAAGTTCCTATCTCTCAAGGATTTTTTTTCAAAAAGTTCTCCTTTCATTTATGTGTTCTAGGAAACTATGTGTAATGTAAAAAGTGTTGTTCCCTATTTTCTAGCTATTCAACTTGAATGGCAGTTGGCTGGGGTTGACTCGGTCGGCCTATTAGGGGGAATTGTTTTCATGTGGGATCCAAAATATGCAAATTTCCATGTGTACAATGTCTTTGCAGGTATTTTTTTCTCGGGAATAATTTGGGGTTTCCCTGACCATTTCCATCTCATCAACATGCATGCTCCTAGTCATAACTATGTTTCTTTTTAGCATTGCATTCGCTCCAAAAATATTCTTAGTATTCCTAATTTTATTCTCACTGGTGGTCTCAATACTACTCTAGAAGTGTCAGAGTTATGGGGCAATCACAGTCGTATTCATCCACTTGCAGAGATAATCTCCCAATTATTTGTTGATCACCACCTGGTGGATATCCGTCCATCTTTGTTGTCACATACTTGGACCAATCATCAATTTTGTGAGGCGTTTATTGGGAAAAGACTAAATCGAGCACTGGTTCATGAAGGTTTTCTGGACATTATTTAGGGTATGCGCTATATTTCATAATTTTCTCCCTTTCGGATCATCATCCGATCTATCTCTTTTAGCAGACTGAGTAGATTCAAAAAGGGGTTCCCTTTAAATTTAATAGATTGTGGTTGGAAGACCCGCTTTTTGAGTCCTTGGTGAAGGAAACTTGGTCCTAATCAGATTTGGTTCGGGGTCGTAAAGCTTCTTCATCTTTCACCCTGCGATACCCCGTAATTCGATTTCCTTTCCTTCCGAAAAAAACTTCAAGAAAAGTTCTTGAAAATTGAAAGCTACCATCCCCAAAGATTGTAACCATTGTACTCTTACTACAATATCAGCGGCTCCCATTGGGATGGAAAGCATTGGACTATTCAATACATATTCCCCCATGGCTAGCTTGATATTATGGAATTTTCCAGAGAAATTTATAGTTCCTCCATTTGCAAACATCACTTGACATTCTATTGCTGGGTATAGGAAACAATTCAATTCCTTGGCTACCTTACAATGAATAAAATTATGGGTACTACCCGAATCAATCAACACTATTACCTTTTTCTTCTTGATATGTTGTTCTATATTGAGATTTTGAGGAGTGGTAATTCCTACCAATGCATTGCATGATATGGTCAGACTCAATTCTTCTTCTTCTAGGGTTTATTCCTGGTGTATATCCTCTACTTTTGAAGTTTCTTCTTCATTTTCTTCCTCCTCTTCACAATCTATGTAAAACAATTTCTTCTCAGTGCACTTATGACCTTTAGTGTATCTTCTATCACAATTGTAGCAAATCCCTTTTGCTCTTTTTTTCTTCCAATTGTTGTGGTGTGAACCTTGTAGGTTGTGGAAGTATAGTAGTAGCAACACTTCTATATTTATAGATGTGAGTGGTAGGCTTCCTTATCGCCATAATTTTACATTCAATTTTTCTTTCCAAATTGAATGCCTTCTCCAATGAATCAAGTTCCCAAACGTGAACTTCATGTTGGATGTTATCCTTTAAATTCTCTATGAAGACATCAATCTTGTGTTCCTATGGAATATCAATTACCCTTATATTCAATTTTTGGAAGTCCTCAATGCACTCCATATTTATCAATTGGCTAAATAAGGTGTTGCTCTTTGTATCATCATAATGTGTTATCATTTCCTCCATAAAAATTAACCAAGTGACAATTTTTTTACGGGAGAAAATCCATCGATACCATACAAATTATTTTGTTCTAAATGTAAAGTTGCAATGTGTACCTTTTGTGTGTTTAGCACATTATTGAGATCAAAATATTGCTCCATCTATAGTATCCATGTTACGGGATTCTTGCCATCAAACTTCCTCATATCCATCTTTGGAATATGGTGGTTCTTCAATCCAACATTAGAGTTTATGAAATCACGATTAACATGTATTTTGTTCTCATCATGCGTTTCCTCTACTATCTTTTTGCCATTAGGAATCATTTCTTGTATCAACTTTGTCAAACCTTCCATGTCTGTTTTTCGATCATTCTTCATGTTTTCCATGTTGTCTTTCATTTTTTCTTCCATGTCCTCCATATTAGCTTCCACGCCATCCATCTTAGCTTCCACGCCATCCATATTAGCTTCCACACCTTTCTTTAAACCATCCATATTATTCTTCACACCATCCATATTTGCTTCCACACCTTTCTTCAAAACTTCCATTTCATTTTTTGTTGCTCTTTGTGAGAGCGAAATTTGGTGCACTTTCTCTTGTAATTTTGATAGATCATGTTGCAATTCTTCATCTTCATGAGTCATCGTAAAGTATTTTGAGGGCTCAATGGGTATTGAATTCTTTTTAGGAGGAATTTCAGAACCCAATACTTAAATATATACTCAATAGGCCCTTGGAATCACTTCAAACTTATTTTTTACACAAGACTTATGCAATTCGGAAAAAAATGCACACCTTTCTCTTGATTTTGAGGAGCTCGATATTGAAACTGAATTATCTTTGTTTTTGGCTATATTTAGCCCTCTGAATCCTCCTTCAAATGCCATAGGTTTGACCTAATTTTGATTCTCCAAGTCAAAGTTATGTCCAATTTCCCACAATGACTTAGTTATGGACTGGTTCAGTATAGAAAACTTGTAGGAATTTCCACATGTCATTGTTTTCTCCTTCGGCTCTAAAATTGATAGAAAATAAACTACTTTCCATGTACTTGCGGTCACCTTTTACAGAATTTCAATACGATGCTCAGAGAGAGAGTTATGAAGATTTTCCCACGGTCAACTCTTTGCGATGAAATCCGAGAGCCTGAGAATGCCCTAACTTCCACAGAGCATATCTCCAAAAATATTGCGAACCAAGCTCTAAAATTGTGCGACGATGTTTCTCAGGATTTCAGCTTCGTCCCCTATAACTTTCAGCTTCTGTACCTTGTAGAAAATAATTTATAGCGCAAATGCCACGATGCCCTATTTGGAGCAGCGAAACCCTAGAATCCAAAGCCCTGATACCAAATGTTGGGAAACCAGCTCCAAAAATATAAGAAAAGAGAGATCAAAGCCTTAGAAATAAGCCACGTCAAGGGGAAAACCTCAAATACATTATATAAATGAATAATTCTTGGATGATACAAATGAAAAAACCTCCTTTCTATATATAGGAGTCCATGGGGCCATAATGTAATCCTAGTGGGGCCACAATATAATCCTAGCCAACCTAACAATAATAATTTAAGGGCACAATAATAACAATATGGGGGTTATAGGGGTACAAAAATAATAATAACGGGGTTACACTAACAACAATAAGGGACTATACTAGTAATATAGGGACCTAACAGACTATGGATGGTGTCGATAGTGTGGTGCGCTGACTAAACTCTATGCCCCGAGGCGTATAGTTCGGTCAATGCATCGACCTACTGACATCATTACATAGTCTATGGTGCATCTTTTACCAAGCCACACCATTGACCCTGTCGAAATGCGGAATGCGGTGCACTGAAAAAAATACCCTCCCCAGGGTGAATATTTAAGTCAACGCACCAAATAGCCTCTATTCCACATGGTCAACGGTGTGGCTGAGTAACTGATTGCATCACACTTTTTTAAAAATTTTAAAATATCACGGTGCACTTTTCGGTACTGCCCCGAAACCACTGCAGATACTATTAGCATCGGTTGCAGTGCGACCTGTAAATTTACAGGCAACACCGAAACTGGTGTGAGTTGAACAACTTGAGCGCACTACGCAACAAATTTTTGTTTTTCTTTTAAATGGCTAATTTTAAGGAAATTTGAAATTATAATCTACTAAAAGGCTTAATTATGGAAAAACAAGAAAAATACCAATACATTTGGCCATCGAGGAGGCATATTAGCTGTAGAATTTGCAAAAGAAAACTTTCCCACCATTTTGAAAAATTAAAGCTGGAGATTAATGGGCAAGGCATAGCAGTAGTGCATGTAATGGGTGCAATGGGAGCACCGATGTCAGGGTGTCTCAGAGAAGGATAAATTGCACCAGTGCTTGAGAGCTCTGGAGCACTGAGAAAAGTGAAATATGTAGTTTTTGGCCGTAATTTTTTTTTATTTAACGTTGTTCCCGTGCGCGGGGTTTTATAGGCACATCGATGCAGTTTCTTAAGGCTGCACCGGGCAGTTTCTATTTTGGCATGGGGTTTTATGATGCACTGGTGCGGAAGGTTTGTAAAGCACCAGTGTGCTATAGTAATAAGATGCACCAAGCGAGTGTGTACGGAGCGCATGGTGTCTAGTGTGCCAATGTTTTTTGCGCACCGGTGCTTTCTCTTGTTGAACGCACCAGTGCAGTTTAGGATGATAACCACACCGGACAAAAAATATCCGTAAAAACCTCCACCCACCAACCTCCTCTAGTAACCTCCTCTAGAAATAGATGTCTGGGATATTTTTATAAGGGGTTCCTCAAAAACATCCGCTAGAGGGTCTTTTCCTTATAGTGTGATGATCAAGGTGGGAACAAGTTTGTTTATATAAGAGTAGCTTGTTGCTCTACAAATTCAGGGAAACTACAACATGATGGTGTCTACAACAACAAGATAGGGTCTCAAGAGTCAAGGAAAAAGCTTAGTTTTTGCGAAAATCTCAAGTTGATGAAAATGGGAATATTTCAATGGACCGAGACTGGAAGGGTTAGGGAATTGTACCCTCATCCACATATTCAATAATCAAAGAGATTTTGGGGTCCAAATGGCTTCTAATGGGGGAGTAATAATAAATTTCTCATCATTAAGCTCATAAATGGAAGTGCTCAAAATCTATTGGAAACTAAATGACAACGAAGAGCTAGTCACCTGGAATCCGAAGAAATTTGTTTCATCGAAAACCGACTATAGATGAGGAAGATAGGGCATGATCTTCATTTTCATAAATAGCTAAAAATTTTGTAGAAGTGACAGAATGGTGATATGGAAGCTTAGTCAACAAAAAAAGGTATATTCTAGGAAATCCCATCATTTTCGACCGATGACAGAGTGACAAGTGTCACTACAGGATTCGCTGGAAAGTTTGGAAGGTAAATTTTTTTGTTTACCACCAAGGTCAAATTTCAAATTTCTTAAATATTATGGTGGGGTTGAAATTTTATTATAAGGTTGTAATAGTCTAACCATAGGCAGACATGTGGTGAAGCTAGGGGTCGCCACGTGCCCCCCCTGGTGGACCATGGTATGGCGAATTTTAACTATCAAAGGTTAAAATTATTAAGTCCAAAGTCCGAATTTCAAATGTAATCAAATTTTTAAATCACATGTATTTGGGTGAAAAAATTATTAGAGGTGGAAGGACAGAGGTCCAGGTTCATCCCCACGACCTCCCCTAAACGAGCACACCACAGTACCACTACGCCCATGGATTAGTTATTATACTATAAGGGCTTTGGATTATATTTATATTCATACTGTTTGACTGACGAGGGTAAGGAGGGGGCCAACCCCATCACCACAGAACCACCCCAATGACCAAAGGCAGTGGGCTATTGTTAAATGCAAGGGTTTAAAGTTGTAATCTCGATCAATTACCATAAACCATATTTAATTGCGCGTTAATCTAGATTTTTTTTAAAACGCACTTAGCTCATTTAATTAAATTTAAATCCCAGTTAACTTAGTTAACATGATTTTAATTTGGTGGAGAGGATGGCGGAGTCCGCCGAATTCTGCTGCCCCCAAAATTAGCGGCCCTAATTGGAGTTTTCTCCAGATTTAGTGGGGTTTCCTAGGCCGGCATTGAGGAGGCCATAAATTTTGCGAAATTTGACCAAATTGGGCTGAAGAAGAGTCTATTATGGATGATTTTAAAATTATGAACACATTGAAGTAGCTTTCAGGAGCAGTAGATGATTGTAAACAATATTTTTTTCACATTTGAGCTAATACAGAGGCGCAAGGCATGGAATTTGGACCAAGGAGATGTAGCCCAGGACGGGTGAAATCCTTCATCAAAACATTGTGTTAATGGATCATTTGATATTTTGTCGTACATTTATTGTTTTTGTTCAGCATTATGTTTTAATGTTTAAATTTCTCATGAATTTAACATAAAAATCAATACATTTACTTGTTTAACAGTCATAAACACCTCAAGAAACCTATGGACATGAAGCAAAATATCAACAAATTGTTTATAATTATGAAGATGAAATTAGCACAGTAAAGCTAACATTCAGATTCAGATCACTAAATAACTAATTCTACACTTGTCACCTCAAAGAAACATACATAAAATTACCATACTGAAATTACACCATCAATATACATGTCATTCCTATCCATTTAAAAAATATTCATCCATCTAACCCTCCGAAATGTTCTTCCTCTTTTTCCACCCTTATCCAAATCATTGGTATTGATTTCGTGTAATCTTTGTGTTCCACCTAAAGACCCTTCATGTACAAGTACCTCCCTTGAGGAGGAAAATCATATATCCATGTCTTCTACAATATTACTAAAAAAAATGAAATAAAGTAAAAAACAATACATGTACATAAATATATGAAAAATATGTTGCAAAAAGTATTGTGTTAATGGAATAAATTATAAAATTGACTTGCTATGAAAATACATAAAATATTTAATATTTATTTTATTCTATAAAATCTTGGAGGATTCAAAAGGTAAGGATGAGCACTCTCAAGTCGTGATTGAGGCACCTTTAAGCGAGGTGGGGTTTGTAAGAGACTTTTGACTAGAGGGGGGCAAGGTTGACATGATTAAGGAACTGATCCGCAAGGACAAAGGATCCAAATTGATGATAATATTTGGCAAGGGATAATCCAATTCTCGACGTGTGTTTCATGACATGTGCTTAACCACCTTATGAGGATATCTTAACTATGTCGATACGTTTTTTTACTAACACCTGCAAGTTTTGGTCTAACAAAAATATTGATCCCAACAAGTGGTATCAAAGCTAAAGTTATCAAGTTTGAAACACCCTTGGTTAGCGTTGGGGGGGATATTTTTGGGAATTGGGTATTCCAACACTCATGTGTTTCATGACATGTTCTTAACCACCTCTTGAGGATATCTTAACTATGTCGATACGTTTTTTTACTAACACCTGCAAGTTTTGGTCTAACAACAATATCGATCCCAACAAGTGGTATCAAACCTAAAGTTATCGAGTTTGAAACACCCTTGGTTAGCGTTGGGGGGGATATTGTTGGGAATTGGGTAATCCAACACTCCCCATGTGTTTTGCAACATGTGCTTAACTGCCTCTCGAGGATCTGTCAATTCTGACAATGTGTTTGTTTACTAACACTTGTGGGTTTCGGTGTAACATCAACCGTGATCCCAAAAAATAGAAATGAGATTCTAATGTGATCAAGGAGAGGAAACTTGTATATGGCCAAACAAGTCATTTCATGTGGGAGTTATTTAGAGAAACCCTAACCCCCTCTTAAAGAGAATTAAAGTGCCAATTTTTCTTTATTGTACTTTATATTACATATAGAAACTTGTAACAATATAATAAATCACATATTCCCCTAAAACTAATATATTTATATCAATTAAAAAACTACAAATAAATTACTTGATTTAGAAAATTAATTTTATTAAAAGTATATATACATTATTTAACCACTAAAATCAAAATTAATTTATTATTTAAATAATTATATAATTTCTTCCAACATATTTGTACATTTTTTTTTAATGAATTAATCATAATTTTATTTTAAGATTGAATATAGCAAATTAAACTACTTTCATCCATTCAAATGACTTTCCTCCAACATATTTGTAATTTTTTTTTAATGAATTAATCATAATGTTATTTTAAGATTGAATATAGCAAATTAAACTACTTTCATTCATTCAAATGACTTTAACATTTTGGATTGTACAAAGTTCTTTGTATAGTGAAGTATAAACACTTGTTTCCTCCAAGTGTACCATTATTGAAAAAAGATAATTACAAGATAAACATATTTTTAAATAATTACAACTTGGAAATTTTCACTCTTTCAAAGTTCGTAATCCTGTCAAACTCACTTAAACTTAATTTAATTGTAAATTTGAAATTTTGAAATGTAATTGTACATTCTAAATTTTGAAATGTAATATACATGAACAAAGTTAAATAGTCACATAAATTTCATATATATTCATTATATTATGTTTTTTATATATTTCACAATTTAATTATTTAAATTGATTTCCTTTACATGCATTGTATTTCCAACCTATTCCAAATTCATATCCATTAGCAGTTCAATCTATTACGAAATCTAAATTATTTACAATGTCTTTGACATTAACATTTCTTAACATTATTATAAAAACCAAATAAATAAATTAAAATCAACAACTTGACAACATGGTGTAGCAATCCTTTAAGAATAGTCAAAACCCACAACCACATGTAGTTTCTTAGTTGATTTTATTTATTACAATGGAACTTAATTTGACCCACATGATTAGAATCCATCATCTGCCCTACATGTTTGTATGCATGTTGCCACTCATTATAATGCATGAGCATCATTATAAATGCTACATTATTATAAAATGTGCATACTTTATTAACATGTTAGCATTATTAAATTAAAATTATATTTTGGAGTAGTAACTTTTTTTAATTATGTGTTGGACTAGGTGTATGCATTGATTTTAAGTTAGAATTAACAAACTCTAAATTCAGTATGCAGAAAGTTAAACACATCTTATTTTACGACTTTCCAACTTTCTAACATACTTTTGCATGTGTTCTACGTCTTCATTGGCAATGAAAATTTACATACTTGTAGAGCTGTATTTTCAACTTCTAAATATATATTATTTTTGAAAAAATATTAATTGTTTACTATTTTTTTTTAAGCATATTTCAATTTTATAAAAAAAATAGGTTGTTTATTTCTATAACAATGAATTAGTTGACGTATTTTGAAATTGGAAAATATTTTTTTTCCTTTTACTTTATGTCTTAGAAAGTTCAACAAATATGTATAATAATTTTTTTTTAGTAATCAGAGTTCTATTTTCTCATATTTCCATTGTAATTAATATGTCAAATTTAAATAATACTTTTTCACTCTACAAAATTGAAAAACTATATTATTAAAACATTAAAAATAGTAAGTTGTTTACATTGTGAATAATATATTAGTTAATAATTTCAATTTATTAGCATAATTTGAACTTAATACTCTTTAAAAAAAATTATTCAACACATTTATAATTTCAAAAACACTTTTCTAAAAAAAAATTATAAAAAAATTTACTCAAATAATTTATTAAAAAAAATCGTTAAAAATATTTTAAAATTATCTTCTTATTTAAATTTTGAATATAAAATTTTATATTTAATTTTACATTTTTCACCCATAAAAACTTAATTACCATTAAGTAAATACATGTGTAAAGAAAAACCACTTTAAATTTTAAAACTAAATAAAATAATAATTTTAAATATAAATAAGTCATAATATTATAGAAAATAATAGATATATAAAATTATAGAAAATAATAGATATGTAAAATAATTTTTTATGAGTACTAAATTTTTCATAAAATCAACATATTATTCACAATTACTGTGATTCCATTCATATGCAGTCTGGTTACTCTACCTTAAAAGTTGCATGAGAGCTATATCTCCTATCCTCACAATGCACATTAATCAGACAAAACACCACCCAGTTCTCCCAACAAAAAAAAGTGAAAACACTACTCACAACCATTGTTGAACTCGGGTGATCCTAAACAAACACCATGAGAACACCACACAGTTCTCCCAACCCAAAAATTAAGCACAAATACTTTATTCACAACCATTGTTAATGAACTATGATCATGGCTGGTGAATATAAAGTTTGGAAATTCCATTTTTCCACGGAGTTACAAAAATGTAAGAAAGGCTTAGATCGAAGATTAAATGGAAATATTTCTAGGAGGGTAGATGAAAAATTTCTCACTTTTGAAGGCGACTCCACGTTCACGATCATATATGGCCATCCTTTAAGGTGCTCTCTGAAATTAAACTTAAGAGAAGTCTGCAATATTTGTGTTTCAAATATCAGAAAGATGTAAATGATTTTATAGAGAAGCCTGTAAATGAATATTTACAAGAAGAAAATGAGATTAAATTTGAAAAAGGAAAATAAACATATCCGAGATTCAGAAAACATATCCGAGATTCACTCAATGTTATCAGCCTACTCCTGGCCATTTCTAAAACAGTTAAGCTCTCCATCACCATCCAAGAGGGAAGACAATGGTATGTATACTTGAAACAGGGGAGCCACTAAAGCAGGGTATGTCTAATAGAAATCCATGGAAATATTCATAATGGCAGCGATCCATGTTTAATTGTCTGCATTGTTTAGGCAGGATTGCCGCAGTTGATGGCGAGGTGGACTCTAGGGGTAATTCGAAAGTTTAGAATATATTAATAATAAAAATTTATTTTAATTTATTTGATAAAATATTTAGATACTTATTTATTTTTTAATATTTTATGTTTAAAATAATTTTATAAAATATATTTGAATATTTAATAGAGAAAAGAGATTAACGAATATGATTATTTGTTAATGAATTTGATTTTTTTTTTTTATGAATAATAGTCACATTAATGAACTTGAGTTCTATTTTATGAATAAAATTCACATTCAGTAGTTTGTTAATTGATTGGTAAATAAGGCCAAGGTTCCATAGTAAAAAGGAAGAACCAAAAGATTTCAAAGTAAAAATGAAGAGGCGCTTTTCACAGTTACCTTGTTAAAAAAGATAAAAAGGAAATCCTAGAAAGGGGAAGGGGTTGTGTGAAAAAATAAAGTAAAAGGGTTAACAACATAAATGTTGCACGAAAGAGGAGCTGGCTTAGAGCCAATGGAGCTCTGTAACCCAAAAGGAGATTAAGATGGACAAAGGTCCCGAGGTCTAACTTCTAGATATTTCTACTACCTTAGACTCAAGTGCAGAGCATGAAATGAGTTGAGGATATGATTTCCTCTCTAATGGTAGGGTGGCACAATCACTTTAACAACAACTTAAATAAGTATCTAAGTTACCCGACTAATTGGTAGAAAAGAATTGATAGATATGTATTTATTTTATGTGCTTAACTCTTTTTAGAGATTAGAGAATTATCTGATAGGATAATGCAATTACAGTGAAAATTGACATCCTAGGACAATGATGAATATAGAAAGATTTACTATTACATAGAATGAATATGTTGTGAATATTGAACCTAGTAAGGATAATGATGAATACAAAAAGATTTACTATTGCATACAATGAATATGTTATGAATATTGAACCTAGTAATTTTCTCTACCAAAAGAGCACAATCATTGTGAATAGAATTTCTAATAACTAGAAAACAAATGCTATAACAGAAGAATCTTGAATGCAAAAAGTACATTGTGCTTAACCAGAAGGAAAAGAAAATAAAGAATGTACACGACATTATCAAGTGTGGAACACAATCAAATATACATGTGTAAAACAAAACTTTGTGTATCAACCTACAGAGAACACTTAGTGGGTAGGCAGTGTAGGAAAATAAGTTGCATTCCTCATACTACTTAAGAATTCAATGGAATATAGAGACAGGTGTTGAGGCTTAGGAATCAGGTTTCATGGCAAACAGAATATAATCCACTGTCCTATGGCCTTCTAAACAATTTCATTCAAACTAAACATAAACAAGCATGGAAACTGTAAACTTTCATAATGAAACATTGATGTGAATGGAAACAATTACAAAATATAATTTAAATATTGAAACCATATAAACCTAGAAAAGCATAAGGTGGGTTCAATACCAAAAGAAACTAATGCATATCGCATTCTGAGCAGGGATAGAATTTGCATATTCTTACATGTAATAAGAATTCCTTGCATCGTGAAAGAGATCGACATTAACATAATATATAAATATATTAACTTTTGATATGGGTGTAGAAATTTCCTATATAACATATTCAGTCTCAAGTAAAATATCAGACCGCATACATATAAGTGGCCTGGAGGTAAAAACTTTGAAAACTTAAATGGAGAAACATTATACAATTATCCAATTGAAACTACCGGGAACACCTTCAAAGATCAAGAAGGAGTAATTAATTGTTCCATTATATACACCTTGAACACTAACATCATGCAATGGCTAAGTAAATAAAACCCATAGCTCAACCTTCGCTATGGGCCAGCCATAAATAGAGAGGTTTAAGAAACTAGCTGAGGTTAAGTACCTATACAACCAAGGGTTCGACCCTCATAGATAAATTTCAAAAGAAAACGTAAAGTGAGAAAAAACTACGCCATTGAAAATGCAGGGTTATGGCTTACCTAGATATGGTGGTGGTGACCATTGGAGGAAGTTGTTGGGAGTCTTCCAGCTACCCAAACTCTGTGTGCAAACCCTGGCGAAGAACCATAAATATGTTGGTAAGGACAAGAGTATCACATCTCATAAAGTAACCAAATGAAAAGGAACATAAACCCATGTTCAAGGTTAACACCTGGAAGGAAGCACCTCTGTTGCTGAAGGAAAACTCCAGCCTCTGTGTTTCATCCTTAGCAAGAAAGTTAAACCAGAATTCAAGGGTTGAACGAACTTGAGAACTAGAAAAATCCAATCCAAGCACTGATATATAAATGACCCTTTACATCAAAGGAAACATTATAGGAGAACAAAGAAGAGGGGTTTACTTGCATTAAGGGAGTAAATCAATAAGCATGGCATTGTGGATCATCAACACAAAGAAGAAGAAAATAGGAACCCTTTTTCATGATGGTTTCACATAGAGATCACGAAACCTCACTGAGAAATTATTTGAGAACAAAATATTAACAACAAGTGAAACCAAAGTGGAGCAACAAACCAAAGCTGAGCAACAAACCAAAGTCGAGCCCTCAACACCTCACAAAGGTAGGAAGAACTCTCATTGCCAAAAGAAACTGCATAGAGGTTGCAAAGCAACTCCATTGTAGAGCAGAGAAAATGAATCACAAGCATGGCATTCAGAGTAGTGTTAGTTACCCTAACCCACTCTGTTCAATGACCATTGTTGGATCTAGGTCTAGGAGGATCGGTGGACAACACAATTACTCACATGAATTCTGAAACCGACAGTTGTCTGCACCTAGCATGAGTTAAGTAGTCTTGCGATAGGAAGGCTACGGATGAGACTGGAAATCAGAGGGTTGTGTGATTAAAATAAAAACATTAGAATTTTAAATGAAATCTCGAAGTACAAATTCTATGTACTAGAAAGATCGAACAAAAAGTAATTTCGAACCTCATGATTTAATGTATAATGTTACATGTCAAAACTTCCAATAATTCAACCGTTATCCATAAGTCAATATATATAGTTTTATTATAATGCATGAAATGGTAATGGTAATATAGTTAAGACATGGTTAGTAAATTTTTATTTTATTTTATGATAATTTATGAATGTAAATGACATATATAAATATGTTAATGTGAATTATGTATCATTTAGTCTAGAGGCTCACTCTACAACCCACTATGAGGGGATGTGCAAGTTTGCTTGTGCCCTTTAAAATAAAAATAAAAATAAATTATGTTCTAAATAGAAAAATAATGTCTAAAATAATTAAAAAAATGAATATGCTCTAAAGTAATTAAAAATAAAATAATTGTGTGAATCACATGTTTAAATCTTATACTTTTAAAAAATATTTCAAGAAGAGATTCAAATAAACTATTGAAGATCTATGTTAACTAATTTATGTCTATATCAACTTCATATATATCTATACATAGAAAACAAAAAATAAGTTTTTATGTAGATAAAATGTCTCTTTGGGATAAAATACAATTTAAAGAATTAAAAATAATGCACTGTATTTTAACCTCTAAAAAAGCTTACACTTTGAAGAAATTTGATCCCTCTTGGCTCATGTTAGATCCATACTTAATGGATCTAGACTCGTATATACATAATTTTTTAAAAACAATCTATTATCTATACATATATACATAGTTGACATTAAAATGTTTTACATAACTCATATGGATTGAGACATTTGATCCATAAACTACATTAACATTTTATCAATATTTTCTTTTTATATATAAATACATATGAGATTTATTAAAGTCTTATATTAAAATATTTTTAAAAATTAAAGTTTAAACACTTTATCTATATTTTTTTCTACTTAGAATTATTTTCTTTTATTAAAATTGATATAAAATTATATTATTTTATATTTAGTTTCAAATATTTATTTATGGGAGAAAACTATCTTTTTCACTTCTAACTACTTAATTTCTTTTCAAAATAAATATAAATTTATATCATGTAATGTGAAAATCACTTATAATTAAAAATGATTAAAATATTTTTATTATATTAAATTTCAATATTTTTATTAGGATGATTGATGTTGAAACATACATATCCATTTTTATTTACATAATTTTATTTTAAAACGTACATATAATCTCAACTTCACATTGATGATACACGGAATCACGCATGCGCCCCTCAGCCATAAAAATGGGTCATTGTTTAATGAGATATATTTTGGAAATAAATTATTAATATATTAAAATAATGTGTTCATGATTCACGTATTTCTGTCAGCTAACAAAGTCAACTCTCACCATTTTAATTTTAAGACGATAAGGGTTCCAATCATTCTTGGTGGTAGTGTCATCTGTTCTTATGTATTTCTTTTCATTCGGTTATTTCCCAACCTCGTCTAGGGAGTAGCAAATTTGCGGGGAAGTTAAAAATTGGTTAAAACTAAGTCATTTTTTCTTAATATATTTGGGAGTGTTCATATTTTTTTGGGTAATAATTATATGAAAATAATATTGTAAAGATACATAATTTATGGATTACAGAAGTTAAATTTCTAATATTTTTTTTATTTTTTATTTTTTAATATTTAAATTAAAAAAATTTCGTGAATTTCAATTATAATTTTAGATTTAATTTTTATATTATTAAATAATAATTTTAGAATTATGTTAATAAGCTTTTAGATTTAAAAATGTTCTTTTAGAAGAAGAGGTCAAAAAATAATGAATAAAATTAATTAAAAACCATAATCAACTAATATTTCAGTGGTCATCTCTATTAATGGATCTTTTCTTTCTAAGGCCTTTGTTAACTTAGGGTGATGAAAATGGTCAATCTCAGCAATAACCTTAGCCTCTTCAATGTAAATATGATAGTTAGTCTTGTTTGCATGTTCAACTAAGATAGAGGACCCAGATCTTCCATGCTTAATGTCAGCGGCATTCACAAATACTTTGATTTATAGACTGTCCAGTTTCACCAATGTAAGGTGTCCGAGAGCATGGAATGTTGTAGACACATTTCCCATCTTTAGAGTTTACCGGATTTTTAACAGATTTGAGAGAGTTGTGAATAGTGTTAAGGGGTTTGAAAGACGAAGAAACCTTATACTTCTTAAGGATCCTAGCAATCCTATCAATGATTCCCCAAATGAAATGAAAGGAAGGCGCTCACTCCAAGACCATTCACTAAACTCTTTGTTTTTATCTGAAAGACCTTTTTCTACTTTAAGGAAAGCTCTAAGGACCTAAAACCTACTATAGCCATTCTTACAAAAAGCATTCATGAGGTGACCTTTTTCTCCTTCAAGGTGGGAGTGTTTTGTTGGAAAAGAAGAAGAAATGCATAAATTTGAGTTGTTGCTTTTTCTATCACACAAATTTGACTTTATTATAATGAATCCATTATGGAGTATTTATACGTTCTATACTAGTGACTCACTCAAAATAACTTCAACATGCAACATGCACTAAATTTTAGTTTAATTATCAAGTATAAACTCAACTCTAACTCACATTATAAATTTAGACTACTATGTAAACACTTTCCAGCACACCCTAGTAATTACAATTTCCAACATGTTTGAATTATGTTTTTTTTATGGTGTAAATAAATTCAGTGCCATCAATCAAAAACTCTTGGAGCACCCAAAATCTTAAAACTTTAACAGTTATAATTCAAATTTCCCAAAATTTTTGTTAAATTTTATCAAAATATTGCTAAAAATTCCATTATTTTGTTAGGAATTTTGCTTATGTAATCCATAAATTATGCTTGAGATCTTTCGATTAAAAGCACAATTCCATTATTTTTTAAATAAATTTGAATTCAAACTGAGCTATATTTTATCATCTCCAAAGATTACGGTACTAGGTTGATAGACGGATGCGAATCATGTTGTCATTAAAATAATTGCGTGATTTCACTGTGACGACCCTCTTTACGAGTGATTTCACTGTGACGACCCTGCTTGCGATGCCCCGCTTCTACACAACACTAGTGACTGCTTAATCATCTCTTTCTCCCTATAATTTGCTGGCTGCCCTCTGCTTCTCCACAACACTGACTCCTTAGTCATCTATTTCTCCTTAATATTGCACTTCACACTTCCTGTGTCATTATCGAATCTCGCTCCTCAACCATGTCTAACGAAGAGCTAAATGCAGTTGCTGACTGTGTTGGCAATCTGAGCTTTAATGGACCAGAGCGACGGTAACTGTGCAGCAGATATACTCGTTCGGCTTTATTTTGCAATTTCTTGGTTTCAGAATCCATTTCTTTGAATTTATGTTTAAAGCTCTAATATTTTTCTTACTGATTGTCGCCAACGGTGTTTGAATGCAGATTGGAGGGCAAGGTGGCAATAATAACGGGTGGAGCAGCGGGCATAGGAGAGGCCATCGTTCGGCTCTTCACAAAGCATGGAGCCAAAGTCATAATCGCAGACATTGCAGACGAAGCCGGCAAAATCCTGGCCGAATCCCTTTCCCCTGCGGCCACTTACCTGCACTGCGATGTGAGCGAAGAAGAAGACGTCAGCGCTGCTGTGAATTTGGCCATGGAGAAACACGGGCAGCTCGATATCATGTATAACAACGCAGGAATAATGGCCGCACGTAAAAGCGTAGAAGAGTATGACATGGAGCAATTTGATCGAGAGATGAAGATAAACGTGAGAGGAGCGATTCTGGGCATTAAGCACGCAGCACGTGTGATGATCCCGAGGAAGAGGGGTTGCATAATCTGTACTGCTAGCGTTGCTGGTATTTTAGGAGGACTTTCTTCATGCTCATACACGGCCTCGAAGCATGCCGTCATAGGGCTGACTAAGAATGGAGCAGCTGAGCTTGGGAAATACGGGATCAGAGTTAACGCTGTGTCTCCGTTTGGCGTAGCCACGGCCCTTGCAGTGAATGACATGAAACAAGGCAATGGGTCAGTTGTTTCAGAAGAGGATAAGGCGGTCCTGGAGGCGGCCATCAACAGTATTGCCAATTTACAGGGAACGACTCTGAAAGCAGAGGATGTTGCGGAGGCGGGGCTATACTTGGCTAGCGATGAGGCTAAATATGTTAGCGGTCATAACGTTGTAGTGGATGGCGGAATCTCCGTTGTTGTTTACCGATGAGCGTTCATAATGCTATTTCTCAATGAAACTAGAGTATCCTAGTCACAATAACACAAGTATAACGAGCTTTTAGCTTAGTTTAATTATTGAATTTTGAAGGTAGGAATCATTGGGACATTTGAATAATGGTTATATTGCATATATTTTAGTTTTAATTTAAGTATTCTAAATTTGAATAAAAAGGGAAAGGCTTATTTGGTGATTGAGAGAGATATACAGGTTAAGAAGAAAAAGATTACAATTTCTATGAACGCAATTTGTCATATGACAAATAAATGTGTATGGAATTGATATCTTATATTTTTATATAAAGCTAGTTAATTTTTGCTTCAAATCTTTGGTAATACTCGTTTCAGAATCCTGTCCTCGTTTCCGAACGAGTATATCTGGTGCACAGTTACCGTCTAGGGTTCGGCTCTTTCAGATCATTAATTACACAGAAGATGTTCCTCTACGAGAACAAATTCAACCAATCACATCTTTCTATTTTCATCTTCATCCAACAAATTATGAATTTTTTACCACGTAACACTTTCCTTTCCAAATTGCAGCCTATGTTTTTCAGCCACGCAGAGCAGGCGGTTGCTCCCTTCGCCGGCAAAAGGCATGTATTTTTCGTTTAAAAAAACTGGAAGAAATTTTGATGATCCGGCAGGTTGGCCTTTGGGTTTCTGTTTCAAGGCTTCATGATATACACACCCTTCTTCACTTTCAGTGTTATATATGCCCGTCTCTGCCTGGTTCTCACAGAGCGCCGTGATCTGATGTACCCATCAGAATACCGAAAGCGTTTTGGGCAGGGAGGAAGAGGTAATGGTGTTTGGTTTCATGTTGATTAAATTATTTTTAAATGAAGTTTGACTATTTATTTTAATTTAATATTTATTTCTGTTTGGTTTTTTTTTTTAAACAACTTTTCTAGTTGTTACTGTGTTTATGTCTGAGTCATTAGATCAAATGTTAATTGAAATGTTTTAGGCTAATAGATCCACCAGTAAATAGTTTTATATATGTTTTTTATAATATTTTTTTTTTTCTTTCTAATAAGTTAGATTGAATTTAGGTTTTGAAAGTTATTAAAAATATGTTATATTTTAACCTCAATTTTAGAAGTAAATTAAATAAGAATATTGATATAATGCAATGAACATTTTAACTAGGTCAAAATGGAAATAAAAATAAAAATAATAAACTATAAAAACAACCCATGGTATTCGCCTGGAATATAGTTTATTTAAAGGGGGAAATTAAGATGGCATAAATCAATCTTAACTCTCAATCTACCAATAGCCAAGAGAGATCAAATGTCTTGATATGCAAACTTATTTTAGAGTGAAAAGTAATCGGTGTGATAAATAATATAGATCTAAACTAGCTATTTAATCAAATTATTTTTAATTGTTTATAACCATTATTCTTTTAAAATTTGCTTAATAAAATGTATCTAAATTTTCATACGTCCAAATACAAATAGTTTTTCTTGTTCTATATTGTTTTTGTTACAACTATTTTATTATTCCAAAAATACATGGTTTTTTTGTTATATATTATTTATATTACATGTATTTTATTATTCATGAATAGTATTTCTTAATATATAAAAAATTAAATTAAATTATTTCACAGGACATGATTTATCTTGAGAAATTTACCTTTAATTACTTAATTGTAATAATTTGTAACTACATACATACTCTTTAGGATTTTTTTTGTTAATGAATATCAAATTTCTTTAGTTAAAAAAAATTATACACATATCTTTAATTACCTAATTGTAGCTAAAAAATCTTACATGTTTTTTACTTCATAATCATAAACAATTTCATATTATATGATGTCAAATTTACTCAACTTTTTATTCTGAAATTTTAAACAATACAAAACTTACAAAAGAAAAAACCCAGTGAGTCCTTGTTGTAGCTATGTGATTAACAATAGAGTAAGGTGAGAAAACCTAAAGGGGTTTTTCTGTAAAAGTCTTATCATAACCTTTCCCTCCATCCAATATATATTGTAGAGTCTTCTGAAGAGAGAGTGTATTCTATTTTATAACCCAATCCATATTCAAAGAAAACAGCTAGGGATTTCGTAAGTTATTAGTTTGTAACCTCATTCACAATCAAAGAAAATGGCTAGGGATGTCACAAGTTATCATTCACACATTGATTTATCGACGTTCTCAGTTGAAATGGATCCCATTAGATGCATGGTGGCCATAGACACTAAAAAATTCAAAATAGATATATGTTATAACGTCCATATTGTCTACAAACCATCCAAATTCCCCATCTTATACAACAATTTCTAACAATATCTGCTCAATTTACTCTCCAATTTTTGAAACCCCCACCCATGTTGGGGAGATCATAGTGTAAAATCAAATGTTCCTGTGGTTTTTTTAAAGCATTCATAAACAAAACAGACAATGAGAAAGTCAATATTGTGGTATAATAACTGATTTTTTAATCATTGTGACAAACAGAACATCACATTAACTCATAGAATATATCTAATGCTATAAGGATTTGACATGATAACAGAGATTTGAATCATGATAACTAAGTGACAACAAAAACTAAGTTTTAGCCACAAACAAAAAATCACAACAACTCACATACTATATCCAAGGTTGCAATGAACCCATACATAGTGATGGACATCATGGGAATTTAGTTCACATAGAATACCACCCTAAAAATTTTATACTCTTGATCAATTTAGAATAACCTAAGATGTCTAGATTGGATGTCGAGGTGGGTGTTACAATAATTGAGGATGCTTCTTAAAGGGTAAGGGAATTTAGATACTCTATCCTTCCACCAAAGCTATAAAAAGTGAGACTTATAGATTATAGTTTTACAAAATTTACACTATGTGATTAAGAATAAGTTACAAACATTAGGTATTTAAACAATAATAAGAGGAAGGTACACTAGGGCCATGGTCATTAAAGTGATTATTTGTACTATTTTTATTTAAAATAGTAATTTGTATTTGTATTTTTTTAAATGAATATTGTTAAATGTGTTGTACTATTTTTATTTAAAATAGTAATTTATATTTGTATTTTTTTAAATGAATATTGTTAAATGTGTAATTGAGTAAATGGTGTTAAATTGATATTCTAATTTTTAAGGTATTTATTTAAAAAATTCAAAGTATGGTGAGTTTTTTTTATTAAGATTTACTCCAGATGTGCAGAGAATGAATCTATCTCAAGTCCCAAACAAGATTCTTCTTTCTCTTCTTATTCTAGCTTGCACCTTGACACTCCTCCTCTCCTCCTCCTTGTACAAATTTAAACTATGAGGCACAAGGTTGTTGTTGCATATAGGAACCTTTAGATATGATAAGAAAAATGTGATACTCTATTGTAATTTTCTCTACAAATTGATGGAAAGTGTGCCTTAAATGTTGACAATTTCATGGTTAATGTAGTATAAGCTACATGCAAATTTACAGTCTTGTATACAAGATCAAGAAAACTATGCCCAATATCCAACACCATAGAGCAAGACATGTTCACCAATTCAACAGTTGCTTCCAAATATCTCTCACTGCTAGAGTTGTTTTCTTAATAAACTTGTTTTTACTTCAATTGAACTGATGAAAGCCATCGTTGTTGCGTATAGGAGCATTTAGTTTTGATAATAAAATTGTGATAATATGTTATAATTTTCTCTACAAATATGTTGGAGTTGTTTTCTCAACAAATTTTTTTTACTGCTCTTAAGTGATGAAATTCATAAACTTGTGTTTATTGCTCTTAAGTGATGAAATCCATCACTGTTGCATATAGGAGCATTTAGATCTCATAAGAAAAGTGTGATAGTGTGTTATAAGTTTCTCTAGAAATGTGTTCGAGTTGTTTTCTCAATAAATTTGTTTTTACTGCTCTTAAGTGATGAAATCCATAGTTGTTGCATATAGGAGCATTTAGCTCTGACAAGAAAAGTGTGATACTTTGTTATAATTTTCTCTACAAATGTGATGGAAAGTGTGCCATGAATGTTGGCAATTTCATGGTTAATGTAATATATGCTAAATACAAATTCATTTCTTCTACACAAGATCAAGAAATTTTTGTTGAGTAGCCAACACCATGGAACAAGACATGTTAGCCAACTCCATAAATGCTATTGAATCTCTCTCAGTGTTGGAGTTGTTTTCTCAGTAGCATTATTTTTACTTCTCTTGAAGTGATGAAAGCCACCTCTCCATACATTTTTTACTATATGCACAAAGAAAAAAATAAACCCATTTCATATCAGCCATACTGAAAAAAACAAGAACATGGCAGACACCAGGGAGATCAGTGGTAAAGAAACATGACGAAGATGCATAGATCGCTTCACAGGAAAACCATTTTTCCTATTGATAGTATGTGTTAGTTGTATGAATGGACTGCTTATATTGTCCTCACTATCATAAGATTCCAACACGGTTAATTTTTTTTTGATAATTCTATATACAAGTTATACATATTTTGTAGTAAGAAATGTTCTTTAATAATAACAGTCACTGAAAGGGGAAATGATCTCTATACATCCCTCTATATATACAATGTCTCATGATATTCTTCTCATTTGGTGACACATGGAAATTCCAATACCAAAAATCTTTCACATTGTCGCTTACATTATACGAAAACCTATCTTGATAAGGTTTCCTACATATATTAGCCCAGCATGCAAGTTCATCATTCTCAGGTTATTGAATCCTAAGTTTTTAATGCCTCCATAAAATTTTGCTTAATGTTTTTTACATTCTTGTTTTCATTGACATAAACCGATTCGATGTAGTTCCTTTTCCAACAACACCTTTCAATAATGCCCTACTAGCACTTATTCCATATTGAGATTGATATTTTGCAAATTTTCCATGGGTTGATGTCATATTTCTTGATACCAACTCATTTACCTTCATCTATTTGGAATTTCTAATGCCCAATAATTGAACTATATTTCTTAGATATTTGTGCTTTAAACTATATTTAAGAATTAAGCTTGTGCTATGATAGATATACCTTGAAAAAAAAAATTGATCACCCAACTTACCTTTTCTTAGAATATTCATTCATGAATTTGTGGCCTCATTTCTTCTATTTTAGTTGATTATATATTATCTAGAAAATTATCATCAAAGACAATTTCTTGCAACTTCCGATTAATATCCATGTTTTTCTACATGTGGTACGATCTTGTTGTAGGTAAGATGTTGTCCCTATATATATATATATATATAATTTGAACTTGACATGTACATTGAAAAAAAATAAAGTATTAAAATGATGACTTCATTTGTGTGATCAATATTCTCATTGACAAGTTCCTCTACATCTCTCATTTCCTCATCATTTCCAGGTACATCGACATCTCTTTCAAGCTCTCTATTTTGTACCTATACATCTACTTCATGCTCTCTATTATGTACCTCCACATTCCTTTAGGCTCTCTATTTTCCTTCAATGCTCTTCTCTTTTATAGTAGATCATCATTTTTTTCATTTAAAATAAATACATTTTATAATGTATTTTTTCACTAGCATATGAAAATTATATATATATATTAACAACTAAAATTTTGAACTAAAAATTCTAATTAGGTGCAAGGTTTTTTATATTGATGCATCACACAATACTACATTTGAAGGTAAGGAACACTAGTGCCCCTTCACTTAATGTGCCCTAATGTGTTAAATCTCTATGCAATTCACCACATCCATTTAGTTCCAACTTAGTCTTATTTTCCCAAAAAAATTATTATTATCATCAAATATCTATCTTAAAATATACCATTATAATTATATATAATTATAAAATAATATTTTTAAAAATTAATGTAAAAATTAGATTATGAAAGTAGTCTTTTTTAATGATATAACTCCCTTTTATTTTTTTAATGATTCAATTAAGATTAAAATTTGTATGTTGTCATGAGGAGATTTTTTGTTTTTCATGTCAATTACCTTTTATAAATCTATACCTTTTATAAATCTAGGAGGTTCTTAATATTGCCTTTGTTTTTAATAAATGGAACTGAATTATATATTTAAAAAGATGATTAGGTAAGAGAATTTTAGGATTATAATTTTTATACATGTGAATACAATTTCCTATTTCAATATATATAATAAAATTTTTATATATGTGAACAAATTATGTTGGTTTACATATATTTTTTTCACCCACAATTTCTGATTTCAATATCTATAACAAAATTTTGTGGTTGATAACTCTTATCATCAATATCTTTAAAACATCCACGACCTGCTCCACGACCTGCTTCCATGGACTTTAATTCCTTCACGATGGCTCCTTCTCCGCAACAAATTATTTTTTCTAGGTCACTCTTTCCTATGCCATTTCCTTACTATGTTTCTTTTGTAACATGTGGTGCAATTGCTAGTTAACTTTCTACTTAATTTATTTAAATATAAGAAAACTTCAAATAGTATTTACCGTTTGACTAGAAGATTTTAAACAAATTTTTTATAAGCAGGTTGGAAAAATCAATAAAGTTTGAGTGGTACAGCGTTCATTGCCTACCAATATCTTTTTGAATTTTCTAGTGAATTTTTGTTTAAAGATGTTGAATATTAAATTGGAGTTTAATACTGGAAAATATGAAATTATAATATCCAATCTTAATAAAATTTAAATTATGATAATGGTTTTGTGTTTTTCAATTTAAAAGGTGAGTTTTTTTTTATTTCAAATTTAATATTTCATTTATAATTAAATTATTTAATTATATATTATGATTTTTATTGTATTTTATATTAACATGTTATTTTAAAAATTAAAATTGAATTTTTAATATTTTAATATATAGATTTATCAGTTGTTTTTAGTGATTTTTTCGAAGTTTTTCTAGTGAATCTATATAGAGTAAAAAAAACCACTTCAAATAACACAAATTAAGATTTTTTTTACAATTTTTTAGCCAGATTTCGACACCAAAACTCCAAAAAGTAGCTCTAAAGACAACTCCATAAATTTATTTTTTCTTTTGATAGTGGAAATGAATTTAACACCATAAAAAACCCTTAGGGCACCAAAGATCTTGATGTTTGAGAGTTCTAACAAAAAATTTCAAAACTTTCTGCCATAATTTTTCATAATCTTGTCTGAATTTCTTGGTTATTTTGTGGGTTTTTAGACTAAGCTCACTTAAGGTTTTTCCAAGAAAAAATAAAAGACATTAATAAATTAAAATTAATGTGTTTGAATTATTTAAATGGATATTGGTAGTTAAAATTCAAAATATATATTAGATATTAAAATTTTAATTGAAAATATTTTTATTTATTTATTTATTTCAAATTAAAATTTGATTACTATTTAGAAGAGTATAAAGTTAGATAGACTTTACATATCTTAATTTTTCATTAAAGGAATTAATTGAAAAAAAAATTATTTGTTTTTTTTTTTTAATTAAAATTTGATTACTATTTTGAAGCGTATATAGTTCGGTAGACTTTACATATCCCCATTTTTCATTAAAGGAATTAACATATTAGTTTCTTGGAGTTTGAGGAACACATTATTATATAAAATTGGAAAAAAAGAACTCTTCAAAAATAATATGTGCTAAATTACAATAGATTTAGTGTGATATTGAAAATTTTAAAATAAAAATTCAATCAATAAAATTATAAAATAATATAATTAATTATAAATTTTTTATCTTAGATTTTGTGATCCATATGGATAATACACTTCATAATCCTTACCCTATTTTCAGAATAGTTCAAAAGTACTTTCCATATTTAATAAGTTTGTATGTTTGTTTGTTCCTAATATTATTCTCTCTTCTAGAAGAGCCCTCTGATTTAATTTTCTATTTGTTCTCTATTTTTTGGCAATTTCTAGGAGATGGTGTAGTTATTAGGACAAGGTTATGAGATAAGAAGAATTTGTGTAAAATGAGAGTTGCTATGTATTATGCAATTAGCAAGGAACGACAGATGACAATTGATGAGTACCTATTATTACATGCCAAAGTTTTTTGACACTTTCAGTTGCTACATGGTGGCCTTCTAGTTAGTCTTTTCTAAATCTGTCTAAGAGCATATAGATATTCATAATTGAGTAAGAAAATAAACAATATGAACTCTCATCTAAACCAACAAAACAAGACATACTATGTTATTTGCCTATTCACCACAATTACAAGTAGAAAAACATTCTCTTACATCTTATTAATTCTACGGAATTAATAATAAATTACAATAATAATCATTAAAATTTTAAACAACACAAAAACATTTCCTTTACAAAATCTAATACAGTTTTTAATTATATATTTTTTAAATTACAAATCTCAATGTTTCTCTATGGTGAGCCAAAGACGCCTATCCTATCGCTCAAGAATTTCAATTAAGAACAAGCTCGGCGGGATGGTTGCAATTCATGTAAGCTGTCGATTACCATTCCTTTTTCTTGGAGACATTTTGCCATTTTCTTTGTTATATTAATTTCCTACCTAGCTCCTTATTTAGATAACCAATATTTCAGCTGCTACTGACCCATTATCTCTTGTAGAGTACTCCTGGGCATACCATGGGCATGGACATGGCATCGATCCTTAAGGCTCACTCTTCATGACCACGCTATCAGACCTGGATCGCGGTGACCGAAGAACGCGGTGACCAGTTAATTCTTCGGGTGGATTTCGTGGCGGATTTGGCTACAACAGCATTGTCAAGTCACCATTAATACTATTCTGTTTCAAATTTTGAATTTTATATTGGCGCGCAGAATTCTCCATTCAACTTTGAATTTTCTCAACTTTGCTTATTTCTCTCCCCATTCTGCATTGCTGAATCCGACAACTGATATCGTGGGAGAACTTTTGCTGAGATTTTCTTCGAGCTCTTCTCAGGCCATGGCTCAGCTAACAGGGTGGACACAAAAACCTCGCAAAGAACCCCTAAGATCCACACATCTTACTTCAATGGTTAATGTGCGGGTATTTGATGCTAAGCCCATTTCGTTTGAATTTCCTGCTGGATGCTCTGTTGTTAAAGGTGGAGCCGAGGGCGCCGGGATTGCAAGAAAGAGGAAACATGGATATATGGACTATCAGAGAGAACAGGTGAATCAGATACCAAACAAACCATTAGCGTGCATCCCTACTCATGTCGGTGCGGTCAGTGCCAAAGAATTGGACCCTGAATTTCAAGAGACCAGAGAATTGAACCCTGACTTTCAAGAGACCAAAGACGCAGACTCTAGTTTGACTAAAACAAATTTAGCTGAGAATATACCGCGCAAGCGAAAAAGAAGAAATGAGCCAAAGGACTGGAAAGAGCTTAAAAGTCTCGCCGACAAAGAGGCCCAGTAAAGAAGGTTAGGGCTGTCAAAAATTTCATGCTTTAGTCCAGAGACTGTTACAGAAACAAGAAACTATGGAACCAGAGGATGATCCAAAAACCAAAAAGGTATTCCAGGAGGCATCAGATAGGTTGAAACCTCTTTGGCACAATCTTTGCAAGAAGCATGTAGGATCTGTTCCTGGAGTAGAAGTAGGAGATGTGTTCCAGTCTCGAAGGCTACTGAGCAATATAGGTTTGCACAGACCTCTTCAGGCGGGTATATATTATCTGAAGCCTGAAGAAACAGGCCATGTGGTGCCACTGGCTACCAACATTGTCCTTTCTGGAGGTTATATTGAAGACAACATTGACAACGGAGATGTGATAATATACTCAGGCCAATGTGGAAATGCTCATGACAAGAACAAGAAGCAGATTTCTGATCAGGAGCTCACTCGAGGGAATCAAGCCCTGAGGTATAGCTGTATGATGAAACAGCCTGTTAGATTAATCCGATTATGTGAGGAATTGCATTGTGGGTATAGGTATGATGGACTCTACAATGTCGAGAAATCCTGGTCAGAAAATGGACGAGCAGGATTTCTGGTGTATAAATTCAAACTAAGGCGGAAGCATGGTCAGCCTCCTCTAGTTTCTCACATAGTCAGGTTTAGGGGCAGTTCACATGGTAAGAAAGAAAGTGTAATCAAGGAAGACATTGGGGAAGGAGAGCACAAATTTCATATACCTGTGGTGAATTCTGTAGATAATGTCCACGTTCTGGATGATTTAAAATACCTCTTTACTGTGCAACATCCGAATTGGCTGCCTAAACCAGAATTACATGAAGGATGCGGCTGTATTGGAGCCAGAGGATGTATTGATGCTGGGAGCTGTCTTTGTGCTAGAAGAAATGGAGGAGAATTTCCTTACAGAGCCAATGGGACACTTGTTAAAGCTAAGGCAGTAGTGTATGATTGTAGTCCTAAATGTAGATGCCCACCAACTTGCACTAATAGGGTTGCTCAACACGGGTTGAAACATCAGATTGAGATCTTCAGAACTTCCTATAAGGATTGGGGAGTTCGGACATTGGAATTGATACAGGCGGGTGCATTTATTGCTGAGTACACAGGTGATCTGGTTGTAGATCCCTCCCTGAACAACCCAACGAATAAATTTATCTTCCCAATCTCTCCTATTTCCATGGAAGGAAATTGGGGTGACCTGCGAGGTGTGGTGGACGATGATGCAGTTTCGGCCTCTCCTTTCCATGTTGTTGAGGATATGGGTTTCAAAGTGGATGCATCTAGTAGTGGGAATGCAAGTAGATTTGTACGCAGGAGTTCTAGACCTAACATATTTGCTCAGTATGTTCTACATGATCACCATGACAAAAGAATTCCTCATGTGATGTTCTTTGCTCTTGAACATATCCCACCTTGTCTTGAACTGTCTATTAACTCATCTGCAGAACAAACCATCCATAGCCGGTTTTTTCCAAAAGATAGAAACATAGGCAAAGCATGGATGAACGGTAAATTTAGGAAGTAAAACTGAATAGACAAGCAATGTATATTGCACGTTTTCTAGGCTGCCATCTGAGCACTGCAAGAAGCATTGTACAACACCCGTTTTAGGTAATTCCTTTTCTTTAAGGCCTCCTTTTACTGAAGAAATTATCATGCATGTACATTCTTCAACCCTCAACAGTGAATCTTGAGATATCAATATACCAGATTTCTCATTTCAAGGTGCATTGGTAGGACATTTGTAGGCACGTCTCCTGAGCATACAATGTATGGGTTCTACTTTATTTTGTTAAACGCAGTTTCAGAATAGCCCGAGTGTGAAACACTTGTGTGGGGCAACTTTGGTATCCGAGCTCAAGTCTAGATGTGTATGGTAGTTTACTAAAACATTTATTGTGAAATAATTTAATTTTGTATCTTCTTCAACTTCCTACATGGCCAATGAAATGGTTTGTTTATGAATGACATATGCCGAAGGCTTGGAATGCCATTGGCACCAAATATCAAGTTTCATTAACAGTCTAGAAGAATATTTATCTATATAATTTACTGCAGTGATCTTTTAGTGTAGTACAATGAAGGGAATATTTTGCTCAATGCTCTCTGAATAAAGATAGTCTTTTAGTATAGGAATCAATGAAGGGAATATTTTGCTCAATGCTCTCTGAATAAAGATATTAATCTCTTGAAATCTGCTGGTGTTGCCCATAATGAAGGTTAAGCGTAGATATATGAAACAGTTTACGAAAGCATTTTTAGTGAAATAATTTAATTTTATATGTTCTTTAGCTTCATATATGGCCAAGTAAATAGCTCTGTTTATGAATGAGATCCGAAGAAAACAAGGCTGGAGATGCCAATGGCACCAAATATCAAGTTCCACCAACAGTATAGAAGAATACTACATGTAATCGTCTGTATTTCCCATGGATTTAGTAATCCATAAAGGAAATGTTTTGCTCAATGTTTACCTGGAATATAGATATTAATTTCTTGAAATATTTTTTATTAAATTGGATATAGGATATCAAGAAAGCCTTGCCTCTCCAAATATTTGTCTGTTTGGATTTTTCTCCTTCTTCGTTCATGGCAGTACAATTCTGGTTGCATCCCGCTCATTTTCCCATATACAACCAGCAACCTAAGGCATATACAATACAAAGCAACTAAGGTGGCACACGTCAGAGATAGCAAAGTTGCAATTTCTTTGTGACCTAGCAAAGTTTAAGACATAGCAAAGTTGCATCATTTAAACTGGAGTTTCCAATATAGAAATGGATTCACTGTTTTCTGATTAGATTTAAAGAAAATTTGACTAAAATAATCTATTTAAAAAAGAAAAACAAACATAGATTCAACATATGATTTCCCAACAAACCTAGATTCAACATATGGTTTCCCAATTTCTGTGTGGATTTATGGGAAAACTGATCATCACATCAATAAGCAGAAGAAATGATAATCAAAAATAAAAATAAAAATAAAAACTTTGTTAAATTATAATTATCTAAATATATGTTTTTGAGTTGGAATTTAAACAAACATTTTTTTTATATAACATAATCTTTTGTTATTTAAATTATGTTTTTGATTATTTAAATATCTTGGAAAACCCTTATATAATTGTGGAAAATTTACATCTCCAACACATTCTTACAAAATTCTAAACAAATTTAACCAAACAATATATCTCCAAAAAATTCAAAATAAAATTCAAAACAAAAAAGTGCACTACATAGGAATGGTAAAAAATTAGCATTATGATATATGATGCGACTGTTAATGGATGGGAATACGAGTAGTTTATAGTGTGACTTTTTGAAGGCTTTTACGGTAGTTTTTTTGGGTCTAATTTCTCTAAATTCCGACAGCAATTTATTGAAAATAGAAGTTTGATGGGTAACTTTGCACATTCTAAGTGCTTTAGAAGTTTTTTAGGGTGCTGAATCCATATATACAGTAAAAAAAACCAGTTTAAATAACAAAAATAAAAAATTTAACTCAATTTTTTCACCTAATTCCGACACTAAAACTCCAAAAAATCACAGTAAAAAAAGCAACCTAGAATACTGCAACTGCAAATTCGAGTTGATGGTGGACCTTTTTACAGTTTAATAATAAATCTGTCAGCGACGTAGGAATCGAAAAGGTGGGCTTAAAGGCGGCAACCAATATTTCAGCTGCTATTCGCCCATTAATGCTCTCTTATAGAGTACTACTGGGCATACCATGGGCATGGACATGGCATCGATCCTCAAGGCTCGCCCTTCATGACCACACTGTCAGACTTGGAACGCAGTGACCAGTTAATTCTTCGGGTGGATTTCGTGGCGGATTTGGCTACAAACGCATTGTCAAGTCACCCATTAATACTATTCACGTTTCAAATTTTGAATTTTATATTGACGCGCAAAATTCTCCATTCAACTTTGAATTTTGAATTTTTAAACCCGCCTTGTTGTATTTTTGTTTTTGTTTGAATAGAAATTTGAAGCGTAAAGTTGGAGCCAGGGCGTAGATGATATTCGACACAAATGGTATCTTACGCTCTGGCATCTACTCTGTACGTCGCCGCGACGAGCTTGTGGCATTTTTTATTCGACTTCTCGACTCGGGTTACCAAGCTTGGTATTTTTAACATCGACAACGGTTTTAAATGAGGAAAGCTATTTGCGGAAGTCTAATTAATCTTGAAGACATACTTCCCTAAAGAAACACCGATTTATGTCATTTCCATGGATACCTCCTATTGGATAGCTCTCTGTGTGATAAGATTCATATCATAACATTACATGGGGAGGCTACGAGTTTTGTTATTGCTGCGTGGGTTTCGGTGATGTATTGACCCTTTTTTGCGATCAATGGGCAAATTATATGGGATCGACGACAAGCGAGCGCCGTGAAATCCAAAGCGAGCATCGTCTCGGTCCATGACTCTATCAAAGACGTGGTGATTACTCTCGTGGTATCATATGTGCCCGATCTGCGTTAATGGTTTGCAGTATGTTGGTTTCGTTAAACTTTTTAATATGCTGGATGCTTTATTTTACGAAGTATTAGGGATATGATGATTATATCCGCACATGTTTGTATTATGGCATCCGTTTTAGCCGGTGCGAATCGATGTATGAGTTATGGTATGGTGAAGAAATTTATGGTATTAAAAGTATGAGGCTCGATCCGGGAACTATGTTTATTGAATCATGCACTCGTTTATGTATTGTTTTTATTTTAATACAAACGGGGGTGGAAAAAAGAGAAAAATAATTCTAATTAAAATAAAGATTTTTTTATTACCAATGTTATTACGAAAGTGGGTTGGTTAACAACACTTTCCTTCAATTTATATAACACGATAGTCGCTCTGGATTTTACCACTCCAGGTTATAATTTTGAGCTTTACATTTCACCATGGACTTGTATTCCTATGTCCATGTGCGATGACTTTTATAGAATGTCACCCAGAAGCTTCTTAATTGTTAGTGGAGATGTGAAGATGGTTTAAATATGGTATTTTTTTCCTTATTTTCTTGAGATAAATTTGGTCTTCTATGTGGTGTTACTGAAAAATTTCAGTAGCTTTTCTCTAAAGTGCGAAGTCATACATGTTGTAAACAATATTAACACGGGAGGGAAGGCCAAAACCATGAGGGACTCACATGTCATGTACGAGTGCTCGAATATTTGTTTTGATCGTTTTACATGGGAAGGTAATGCATGAATAACTACTTGACTTCATGGATTACTCATAGGATTTAAATGTTTTTTTATCTATTTATAAAAAATAAAAATGTATTATATATCCTTATTGGTGAAGAAGGATATAATTGTTTAAATTTCTGGATAAAACTTTTAAATATGATTGTGCAAGTCTGTTGTGTTTTTTAAAGATATATGATGAAAATTTCTTAAAATTCACTTAAAACATTTAAGTTGTAATAAAATAAATAAAATTTTAATTATAAATATTTTTCATCAAATTTTCAAAAAATCAAAATATAATTAATTTCATAAAAATGTTAAAATATGATTGATTTTAAAAAGGGTTATTTTAGGTTTTTTTTGTGTTAAAATATGATTGGCTTTTTAAAGCAGACTTATTTCATATTTTTTTTCATTTTTATGGTTTTTTAACAAAATTTCGTATATGTTAAATTAATGAAATATGTAAATTTTATTTATAATTAATCTACATTGAAATTTAGTAAAATGACTAAAGCGAGGTTAAGATTAAAGTGAAATAGGTTAAGATTAGGATGGTTGCATAAAATGAATGTTAAGGATGTTAAGAATATACATATACACACACTAAGAGTATAGGTATTTATATACACAAAACACCAAGAGTGCAAGCATCTATATACCCAAAATCAATTAAATAAGTAAACTAGGTTAAGATTAAGGTACTTGTACAAACAAATGTTAGAAGTATTATATATGTTAGTATTGCTACCAATTTTTCTACATTTCCTAAATGTCTTATGAAATTATTTGTTATTATTTTTTTGACATTATATTTAGAATTTATGATTTATTTATTTATGTTAATATTTCATTTTTTTAAGATGAAAAAAGTAAAAATATTTATTTTAAAGTTGAATAATTAGATACAAGAGAATTTATATTTATCTTGAAGTTGGATGATTAGATAAAAGAGAATTTGTATAAGAAGTTATTATTTAGGGGAAAAATTGGAATATTTGTGAAATACTAAGGCACCGTAAATATCCTTTAATTGTAAAATAATTAAGCATAGTTGGTTATATCATAAAATGATTAATTCTTAAAATCACCATTTCATTTCTTCACATATTTACAAAATATCAATTCAACCCATGCTACCAAGTAAAAGGGTTTGGTCATATTTTCCTCTGTATGAGGTTTTATTTGTTTTTAGAAAAAAAGTAAAGAAATGATGAAAAACAACACTTTTATATTTTTTAGTAATTCTAGAATTTATTATTCAAAAAGTGTTATTAATTCCATGCAATATATTTGTACAATAAAATTATAAAAAATAATTGTTTGAAAAACATGCCATATACCAAAACCGCCAATACATGTCAATACACAAGTCTTTCTTGGCCATTGTTTTCACATATTTCCTCCAATGAAAGGATCACTCCATAAATTATATGTTACACAAAATTATATTAAACAAATTTTTCTATTCTAATAAATTTGTATGGGAATGGTGGCCCAACCCCCTTGTACCAAAGGTTATCCCCCACGCAACCCATGATGAGAGGAAAAGGATAGGTGTATTGACTCTTTATGAAAAACATCGTAGTTCTAGTGTCATCATATTGTGATATAAATTACAAATATCTTGATGATTACAAAATGGGAGATTACCAACTACAAGGTTCTTATAATATGCATATCCATTTGTTGATTTATACGTGGTATGGTGGGGGGCATCTCAATGATGGTATTTCATGCACATTAGTCGTAATGCAAACATGGAAAAACAAAAATCAATCAACTTGGAGGGTTGGTTTGAGGCACTTCCACAACTAATATGAATATGGTGTAAAAATGAAAATGAATTAGCTTTCCAAACATATGATTTTTATTTATATAAAAACTATGTATGACCACATGACATTTGAATTTTCTTAAAATTAGTATGTTATTTTTTCTTGAAATAATAATGCACATATTTACCTACTAGTTTTTGGTGTAAAAAATGAAAATGAATTAGCTTTCCAAACATATAATTTTTATTTATATAGAAATTGTTTATGACCACATGAAATTTGAATTTTTTCCTAAAATTAGTATGTTATTTTTCTTGGAAAATATACTCGCCTGCTAGTTTTTACTACCTAAACAGCATGCTTCCTTATAAATTATATAATTATAGAGAACACATTGTTCTTGTGCCCAATTATTTTTTTCCAAAAAATTCTACTCTTAATTTTATATTTTATGAAATCGAGGAATTCATTATATATTTTAAATTACAAGGCCTTCCATTAATGATAAGTAAAAGGGTCTTAACATTATCAAACAATATTTTTTAAATGGTAGATTTAAATCTCTTCTAATGCAACATATAGTTTTTTTCATTAAATGGTTAAATGAAAAATTATAGAAGAAATAAAATATATATAGATTTTAAGATTCACATGTCAAAGAAAAAAAACATAATAAAATTGTAAAGAATATTAATATTTAAAAATATAAATATGTGTTTTAAATATACATAGTTGATTCTAAATATTTCTATAGTTGTATGGACATTGGATTTATGTGTTATATAGAAAAAATAACATCAAATATAGAGATAATAAGGGGTATTCATAAGTATAATTTTTCATCAATATCCCATACTTTCAATCATGTATCTATATGAGAGACACCCAACTTAACAAACACATATGCTAGAGCCATCACCCACTTGAAGATAATTTAAATATAAAATAACATTGGCATATTATTGAAATCACACACTCACAATTGAAAGAACATACATGCTCCTAAAAGCATATGCACACTATTGAAAGTTTGTGCACACTTTCAAGAATGCATGCACACTTTTGTGACAATTCATTTTCCCAATGAATATCCCTCCTCTTCAACTAGTGATATTATGGCATTAGAGGATTTTAGCGTTTCATATTGGTAATAGGTTCCTTAACATGGTAAAGGGAGTGAAATTATGCCCTAGGCCATAGAGGTTTATTATAAGTATCGATTTCTCTAGACCAAGAACTTGAATCACCACACGGGAATCTTTAGGGGCATCCTTATCTTACAAGTAAAGATATGTGCATCACTAGAATATTATGATCCATAAGGCCCTTTTCATGGTCATGGTAGGAAACACATTGATTAAACCCTAAAGTTATCTTTTCGGAATACATGTAATGAAAAATCTCTCAAGGCAATGGCTTCCATTTTTTAGGGATATGGGTGCTATTAGGGGAATTTTCAAGCAAGGAACATCACTCTCTATTCACTAGACATCTTTGAAGGAGGAAATATCTACCTTGCATCATAAAGGAAGATTCTAGGAATTAATGTTCAACAATTACACCTTGATCCACTACACATGAACACTTGAGCATAGCCATATACTCCAAGTGTAGGTATTGATGATAAAAACCACTAGAAGGATTTGATCACCAAGCATAAGTGATTAGGCAATATACATGGTCAATGGAGGAACATCAATCATCGGGATATAAGTGGAGCTCCTAGGAATTCAATTTCATTAATAAGGCCTCAAACCACCTTGTATAACATCTTGAGGGTAATTTATCCCTCTTAGTTGGTATGTGGGAATCATTAGAAGGTTTGATCTCTAAGCACGAGCTTCATTTCCTTGACCATGATTAAGAGAGGAAAAGAAAACCTCCAGCTTTGAAGGTAGCTTATTAGGTTAAAAAGACATGAATAAGGATTTTGGACCACCACATAAGACCTTTCTATGGAATTTATAAGTGATATGGACCTTATTGTAAGTTTTTTAGCATTAGATTTTGGTCACGATTCCCTAAACATGGTTGGACGAGGAAAATTTTTTCTTAGGCCCTAAAGAAAGAATTTAAACATTTTACGACCAATAATTCCACCTAAGGTACATGGGGCCTTATACTTTCTAAGGAGAAGAAACATGTACCTTAGGCCACAATGGAAGCCTTTATCCATCCAAAGTCAGGAAGGATGCCTCCACATGGTATCCACTTAGTAAAGATATGCCAAAGTGTAATATTCCCAATTAGCAAATAGCTAATTGGAATATCAATCCGGATCAATTTTGCGGCCTCTAGTAAATTTCAAACAACCGTGAGTGGGTCGTGGACTCAACTGAGCGCATGGAGGCAAGCACGCGGCTGAGTTGGCAGTGTGGGGCCGAGAATGGCTGCGCGGGAAAGGAGGATCTCGGCTGCGCGGGAAAGGGGGGAGTCCAGTGTTCGAGAGGAAGGCTCGCATACATAAGGGAGACTGAGCTTCCTCGTTTTTTGACTATTGATGAATTTTATGAAATTGTAGTTGGTCGCTAAGACTCTGAGCACGCCGGCCGTTCAATCCGGTTTGCAACAACATCGTTAGTGCGCCGAGTGTCTCCGAGCGGAGATCTCAACCTCAGCCTCGGGGGACTTCGAGTGCCCCGCTCGGGTGAGGCGGTTCTGTCATTATCTTGCGAGGAGGATCGGGTTGGACTTATTGCGGAGCGAAAGTGTCGGGGAGTGGCGGCGTGGGCCCGCGTGGGAAGACCGCGAGTCCATCTCGTGTGAGCTCTCCATTGCTATCATTTGGAGGTTTCGGGTCCGGAGGTTGCGGCGAGAGACGGCCCGTATCTATTGAGGGCATTAGACGGGATCGTGATATCGCCTTGGAGAGTGTGTGCTTCAGCCGCGAGCACAACAACAACTATACGGCGGTACATTCCACTGCCTCTCGAACGCAGAACGGTGCACTCGCCGTACCCCTCGTTATTTCTTGAATACCTTTTTGATTTGCCGTGGGCAAGTTTCGGGCGCTAACACCGCGCATGTATTGTATTTCCTTATAACTTCCCGATATAATAAAATGGCTCGTTGATTTATCCGGTAAACGTGAATGCATTTGCATAGGCTCTTTTACCCGTCATTTTATGCTACCGTTGAATATTTACCGAAGGAGACATTCCATTGTTGTACCATTTCTGTCGTGTTTAATAAATATCCTTAAATAGGAATATTACGGTGGTATCGGGAGCATGGTTACTGCTCGCACCCGTGGAGTGAGTAGTCTATGTCATCGGAGAGGACACTACATCTCGCTACGGAGGTAGGAAATACGGAGATATTGAGCGTAGGTTGGAAAACACCTACGACGAAGGGGATTGTATTAGAGTGTTGGACACGGAATCCGGAGTAGCCGGGGGATAGACACGTGAAGAGAAAGAGACGATGGCGGACGATAGCGATGAAAAACGGTTTGGGAAGCCCTCCTCAAATCGGTACAAGATCTGTCGCGACAAATTGAGATGATGGGCCGAGAGGTTCACCGTTGTTGAAGCTAGACGAGCGTGAAACCCGGAGGGGTTTCTCGGTCGGTGAGGGTCGGGTACATCCCACCATACGCGGGAGCGAGGCTACCACCCCTCACCGGGCATCACATGCCCCCACTCGTGCCACTATGCCCACTTTTCTAAGTGCGAATCTTGCGGGATAGGAGCATAGGAGGAACCGAGCTGATCGCACATAGGTGGTTATTTTGCCGAATACCGGACATATGGGCATGAGTTCGGGGAGGCGCTTACGTGTTTAGAGATTTCGTCAAGCTCAAACGGGACCACGGGCCCCGTGACCATTACGTGAGGGAACCAGAGACTATCATGAAGGAGACACCCAATGTTCGACGAAGCCGATATCATTTGCCTACGTTTGATGGTTCATCGGGTAGTTCGGCAAGGTCTTGGGTGGAGAAGGCTGGACATATATTTCCGACTCAACCGGATGGCGGAGGCGGAGGCCATCAAGGTGGCTACGCCGCATCTAGATGGTGAGGCTCATAATTGGTGGTTCCATGGGATGGTGACACTTGGGCATTCAAGCGTGACCACATATGCCAAGTTCACCCCGAGAGACTAATAGAGAGATTCGACGGAGGAATCCCTGAGGAACATTTCGTTGAACTAACAAGGCTCAAACAAACGGGAAGCCCGGGAGACCTATATTGCGGATTTCCCGAAGCTTTCGGTAGAGGGTGCCCGATTTATTGGCGGCACGGATGATATTCATGTTCATCAAAGGGTTAGCTCTTTAGGAGAAATCATGCACGAAGGTCGATTGAAGGCAAAGGGAATGAAGCCGCGGGATAGGCATATAAGAGTCTGTGAAGAAAGTTTAAGAGGGAACCATGAAGATGAAGAGCGGAACATGCAGAAAGCGAGACAGAGAGGGCGATTTTGACAATAAAGAACCTACTAGAATGATATTCATGTTCATCGAAGGGTTAGCGAGAGCCACTTCGAGGGATTGGTCGGACTTTAATGACTATTTTTCATGTCATATGTATTATTAATTCATAGCTAATAAATTTCTTCTCTACAGATATGTGGGCAAAAGCATACGTAAATTTTCCACATTCCAATCGGGATACAAATAATGCCATTGAATCTTATCATCGGCATATCAAGGAAAGGTACCTAAGCGAAAAGAATAATGCATGTCATAGTACGTGTCGATTGGTTAATATATGTGTTGTTGACAAAGGTTGTATTATATTACAATCATATGCAACGTTTAAAAGAAGCTTTGGTTTTGTACGGCATAGAAAAATTGAGGAACAATTGAATTCATCCAAGTGTAGAGCTAGACAAATCCCAAATGAAGATTGCGTGCACGATGAAAAGAGTAACAATGGTTATTGGGTTCATAGCCAAAATAAGGATACACGTGATATTTGGTACAATGTCATATATAAAGGTTCCAATCTACACTTCCGTAATTGCAATTGGGCCTTGAATGGAAATGTTTGTAAACATGTACTTGAAAGTTGAGATGTTGGTGAGTAACATTACTTTGGGTGAAAATTTATTGCTCAATATCACTAATCCTACCACAGTGAAAGGCCTACAATTTCATTTGATTTGAATGAAACACCTATATTGGGCCTAGAAATCCAAACAGAGCTTCGCCATGTATTGATTCTCCTCCAAATATAAGTTATTATAATGAAACAAGCATTGATAATGTTCAATCAACCAATGTACGACCGAGATAGTGCATTATTTGAAGATGATGAGATGAAACGTGTTAACTTATCAACTCATGAGAAATTGAGATCCATAATACCTACAAATTTGGAGCAAGCAAATGCATTGAACGAGTTTGGTAGACAAAGCATGTCAAGAATACAATAGAATGTTTTTTCAATAATATAACTCCATCAAAGATCACTACTAAAAGAAAACATAGTTTCTTTAGCGATAGAAAAAAGAAAAGGCAATGTGGGCGCAAGTCAAAATCGGGGAAAGATAAACCACATTTTGAAAAGGTTGGACGAGTTCGTTCAGAAACATGGATGAGCAAGTCGGGAGTTATCTTCTCAACACCAAAGAAGTGTGGGCCACATACACGAGTTAGTGCAACATTCTATTATACAGAAAAATGGTATGGAAATTTGATGGCATGCATTTTTTTATGTGAAATACAATATATTATCATTTTCGATGCATTTTCATAACTATATGAAACTTTTAATTGTTACAGTCGAGGGACCCACATCTCAGAACGTTCCAGGTTGTCGAATTCAATTATTTGATGAGCATGTTGGTGAAAAAAACTATAGCAGTTTGAATTTATGAAAAGGAAAACTAAAGTTTTAAAGTACAACATACATGCCTTCTAATAAAATCTGCAAAAATTGATAAAGTTTTGAGCCTTTACGATTCAATACTAACATTTAAAGATGAAAACTTTATTGATAAGTGGTGTAGTATTATTTAAGTGTGTTTTATATATATATATTAACAATTCCTTTATTTATCTATAAATAGGGCACAAACAATATTTGTGGTATGAATACAAAGAAGTGTGTAAGATTTTTTTGAGATGTGGATTCACCTTAGTGTGGATGGGTTTTTTCCCACATATTTTCGAACAAGTAACTTTTACACCAAGAAGTGCCTTAAAATAACACCCTATCACCATCTACTCTAAAAGTTAACTAAATTAAAACTTTAAAAAAAATTTATTATTATCATTATTAATTATAAAAAAAATTAATATATGACAAACATAATAATATATTTTTTTGAATTTGTATTTTTCGAGAGCAGGTAACTTTTACGCCATGAAGTGCCTTAACATAACACCCTCGAGATCACCCACAGGCTCCTTTCCACCATTTGGGCCTTCAATTTTCTTTCTAATATTTGTTGTTCTGTGAACATTTTGGGCAGATTTTTAATTACATACCATGTTTCATAGCATGCTCTACACTGGAATAAAACATTTTCATAGTCGAGCTTTTGGAGTCAAACATAATTTTGAATCGTCAAATTAATTTTGGTGGGAAAAGCCTTGTTGAATTCCATCTCCACACATATTTTAGAATAAGTAGTCTTAAAAAAATTCAATTTCACGCTACTAAAATAAAACTTTCCTAAAGCATTCCTAATAAAGAATAGTGACGAAAATTCCAAAGATGTAGAGGAAGATTCAGAAGCCTTACCCAAACTAGAGTTTTGGATATTAAATCCGTGTACTCGAATCAAAAGTGGCAAGTCTAGGGTTGCATGAAGAGACCAATACTACCCCCAAAACCACGACCCATCTTCACAAATGACCTTCTTGTCCTCGATATTGTCAAAAACCACAACAAAAAAACCTCGTGCCATATAGAAAGTGTTTAGTTCATATTTCAAAAGAGGTTTCCAAGTCTCGAGAGATCCATTTGTACGGATCAGTCGGCCATGGCCAAACCTATTAAACTTGAATATCAAACCTTGCTCCACAAAATATTTTCACAATTGAAAGCTTCCTCATCCAAAGCGACATTGAGGGAAGGAACCTCTAAAACCACCGGAAGACTAGAACCATATTTCAACATGGAACGCGTACAAAATCGAAGAAGTTCTTGCTTTATCGGCAACCATGCTCGCAAGAGAAACTATCTTTTTTCGTCGGATCATTGAGATTACGCCATTGAACGAACTACAAAAGAGATCTGAAAAATATTCACACATTAAAGCATAGACTAGGGAAAAACACTAGCGAAAGCCAAAAAGATTTTCAAAGCTCTCACGTGCTTTATAGATGTTTGATTCAATTAAGCTTATGACATTTTTTGACTAATTTATTTCCCCAATGAATCAATGATACTTGGTTTATTTGGGTGCTTGTGTTTAAACCCTTTGTGAAATTCTATCACATAATTTTGCTTTTACTTATATGGTGAAAGTTAATTGCGAGAATTCAGAAATTGTTTTCATGAGATATCAAAATTTAACCAAACTTATTATAGTAGTAAAAATAATAAATAAAATTGTTTTTATTTAATAATAAATTTATCATTAATCTAAACTCAATTTAATTGAAACCATATATATTATCTATTTTCAACTTATTACAAATTAATAATACACAAAATTTAAAAGCTATATAATACTTTTTAAAAAATAAGACAAAAATTTCTCAAAAAACACTCAAGCTCAACTCAACTTGGCATAATATTATCCGTTTTCATCAAAAAGCTGAATCTATCTATTCCTAATGTAAATTCAATATATTATCTATTTTCAACTTATTACAAAAAAAATTAATAATACACAAAATTTAAGAGCTATATAATACTTTTAAAAAATAGGACATAAAAACTTCCCAAAAAGTAAACCAATCCGACTATTTTAGATTTGGCGCGCTAAAGAATAATTTGTACAACTACTGTACGTGGAATGACTTAAATTCCATGTCCGGCTCCCATCATTTACGGAACCGCGTTCCTACTGCTTGTCGGCACTGCTTGTCCCAGATGGCTCGCATGACCATGGAGCATGGCGATGGAACATTTGGTACTCTGCCTATATTTGTTGCTTGGAACATTTGGTTGTTGAGAAACAAGATAATATTCGAGAGATGATAAGATATATATTCCGAGTTCTAATCTCCAAAATTGTTTCACAATTTCGGGAGTTTCTTCTCCTTCGGAATATGTTATCATAGAGAAGAGTACAATTCCCACAAATACCACAATATCTCGCCGATAGGCTTCTTTGATGGGGGCAACACAAGAAAATGTGTGTGGAGCGAGAGGGATGATTAAGTTGACGAGAAAATAGGTCCATTCATTATAAAATCAGAATTGGCTTCGGATCAAATACCAAGGCTGAATTAATTGTTGCATGGACCCTTTTAATGCTTGCAAAACTTAAAACATTAATCATTTTCATATACTTGGTGACTCAAAATGTGTTTTCGATTGGGCTGAAAGGAGGGAGGCTCGCTACGGGAGGTGCTACACTTAGAAGCATGGAAACTCGGAATAAGAGAAATTATATCGAAGTTTCGAGCTATTAGTTTTCGACAAATATATAGAGAGTTCAATTCCACAACGGATATTCTCTCTCAAAGAGAGCTTTAGAATTGGAGCTTGGACTAAGTATCTTCGATGGATTCATAGACAACAAGATTCAAAGCTCTTTTACCATTTCAATTGATCACTTGCGAGCACAACACATTTAGCTTGAGGAGAGACTTGGACAACATAATTAAAATGTTGTTTTTTTAATATATCTTTTAAATGGCTAACTTCTTCAAAATAGTACTTGTTGTTTTCTCTAGATGTATACAAGATCTTAGACTATTAATGTCATATTGTCTTTATTACATTTAATACATAAGGAGTCTAGAGCTATGTTTATACGGGTATCGGTCTTTCTCTCATTCTCTCATCTCTTATTTTTACAGAGCCATATTCATTATCAATCTGAAATTTTTTTGTAACATTAAAAATCTTGTTCATTTTTTTATTAATGAATAACAAAAAAGTAAATTTTTACAAAGTGAAACAAAAATTACTAATGTACATGTAAGTGTTTTATATAATATAAAAGCTCGTGTTTTTTCTTGTTTGACAAAAAAAGAAGAAGAAGGAGAAGAAGATTTGAAAGAGTGAGCTTTTTTAAAGAAGCAAATGAATTTGGTGAAGAAAATAAAAAATAAAAAAAATTCCTAATTACATTTATTTTCACCATATATCTACTACTACGTAAAAGAATTTCAAAATATGTTAAAACTCTCACATAGTAAAATGTTAATAACTATAAACTTTCTATATTTTTATAATTTTAATTTAATCCATTGATTGCTTTATTGATTTGGAGTTAATAAAATTCTAAAAAGTGTTTTAAATTATGTATATATATATATATATATATACAACTTCTAGAATCAATAACTTTGGTTGTTAATTACTTTTTGCATAAGAGGCAAGCACTAAGAAACAACCTTGCATATTAGATTTGCTATAAAAAGAATTTTAAAATTGTATATAATTTTTTTTAAATGACTAATAAGTGTTGATAGTCATCAAAATACTTATATGCCATTTGTAAATCTAAGAATTTGTAACATGGGGAATGGACACTTTTGAAACCCTTTTCAATAGATATTCTAGAAAACCCATTCCTAGACTAGCCTAGATCCATGTTAACACTAGATCTACCAAGCTAAGAAGATCAAATCCCTTTTCACTATTAAAAAAAATGTTTACGCCTTGAAGATTTGATCTCTCTTGATGTTTTTGTAAATTTAGAATAGTTTAGTTATTCATTTTATTTATTTATTTATATATTTTTTTAAAAAATGTAATTTTATAAGTTAAAATGTTCTAATTACCAATTATTATTATTATTTTTTTATTACATGCCAATCAGGGCATTATTAATTTTTATTTATTTATTCATATTTTATTTTTTAAAATTTATTTTTATTAATATTTTATGTGATTTTATCAAGTTAAAATGGTTTAATTAACTTTATTATTATTTTTTATTAGGACAAAAACAAGACATCTCTTTCATACTCGTCCAAGAAGTCTAGGCACGATAATCCATGTCTATTTATGAAAACATATTATGAGATACACCATATCTATTATGAAAGAATTATTTCAAAATAAATTAGGTTTATCACATAATTAATTATTTAGAAAAAAATTAAAAAAATAAAGATAAAGATAATTTTAAAAATATATAAATATTTTAAAATTTAGATTTTTTCAATTTTCAATTTTCTTTTTCATTATGAAATTAGATTCAATTTCTTAAAAAAATTTATTATAATTTTATTTTCCATTTTTTTGCTTTTTAAATTAAAATTCAATAAATAATATAATGGTTTCAATATTAGGAATTTGGTTTATATAAAACATAAATAGTGTATAAAGTTTTTTTTGGTGAAAATTACATTTAACAAATTTTATTAAGGGTTTCGAACCAGCCAGTCTACTTCATAATCAGAAAATTATATAAATAAATTCAAAACCATAAAAAATAAATAAAACCTGTTCCTAGAAATTTGACAATTAAAATTAATTTATTACAATATTTTAGATAAAATTCAGAGAATATATATATCTAGGAAAATAGAACTTTGATTTTGATTTATAGGAGAAATCAAATTTACATGTGAAAACTATATATATATATAAAAAAAATATAAATAATATAAAAAAAATAAACTGCGGATTTATACTTTAAACCTTGTAAATTTTTTAGGATTTCAACCATTCTTCTGCAATTTGAAGCAATATAGCTCAAATTTTTTAAAAATTCAAAAAAGAAGTACGCGCATCCGAAGTACGAAGGGGAGATAAAGTTTGCCCCCCGTTCCTGTTGGCACTCGTTGACGTTACCAAAGATTAATGATCCAGACTACCAGTACTGCAGTGGCCTGACACCGTTCAGTCATGGTACAACAGACTGTATTGAACGCGGCCCAGATGGCTCACATGATCATGGAGCATGGCGATGGCATGGCATTGGTACGTCGGGAGCATTAATGGGCGGATAGCAGCTTAAATAAGGCTCGCCCCGTATTTCTGTGTGCACGTTCGACAGTGTCGATTATTGTCACATACATACCCAAAACTTACCATATAAAAAAAAATTATAACCTATCATCATCGAAGTGATTATATTACTTGAACATTAATCATACGGAATTAAAATGCAATGACCTATCTGTTATGGGCTAGGTACAGGATTATTAATATACATATATTCTTCGTTTAATAAACTGGTACCAATTTCCGTCAACTCATGGTTCCGGGGTGTATAATAAACTTGGCGTTACGGTGATTCTTTATTGCAAGGTGTTATGTGTTGTACTGATGATCTAACGCTGATATGAATTTGTGTATTATACTTTGTGACCTCGCCACTTGTCCACATTTCTGCTTGGAGTAATACGCCGAGGGTGTAATCTTTGGATAATGTGAATTATGCAATTTCTGGTTTGTGTCATTGCGTCAACTCCGACATCGCGTTGTTTCGAACACTTGGTTTACTGTGAGCCCTCCCCGTGGCCTCACCTTAAATGCAATTTAATGTTCTGGCGTACTGCCAGCCAGGCTTGGCATGACTATCCCTCCGGTGGCACTTTCCCTCCAGTCTTCTCCGCGAAGTTCTGCTCTCCAGCTCTAACTTGCCGATTTTTGTCTATCGCGTTGTCTGGAGTTCTTCTTCCAGTTGACAGAAGGTAAAGAGGATTTGCGCTCCGAATATCATCGGTGCCCATGGTGCCAAGGGAGTGCCGGTTCATTTCCAAAGCACAGAATTTTTTAAATTCAGAGTATGTCAATGCTCATAGCCACCTGGTGAGGAGGAATGCATTCACTTTCTGGTTTCGTCTTTTACTCTTCAGGTAATTGCTTAGGTTAATAACTCGTGTGTCTCTCTTTCGTTATGCAGGTTCAGTTTTCATTTTTAGCGTTTGCATATGGCAGGGTGCCTGAAACCCTGAGCTTCCCTTTTCTTCGGGGTCACATCTCTCTACAGAAGGGTTATTTCAACTTCCAGAAGGCGCTGGTAAGTTCCTTCTTTATGCTCAGTCCCTCCCATTGCAACCTTGTTTACATACACAGACATTCTCTCGAATGTTAAACTTGTAGTGGGTGTTATTGACCGTCCCAATCTCTGCCTATTCACAGGTTAGCCAGATTTCGGACTTGTCGACTCATAGGTAAGCTACTGTGTGCGATGACTTTCTCGCATAGCTTCCTGGTTCACTCTTTAAGTTTCCATTACGATAGCTCGTGTTTTGGTTTGGTAATTAACTCCTATTGTGGTTAAATTGCAGGTAAGACCGGCCCCTTGTCTCTATACTGCAACTAACAGACATTCAAATTCCAAGACCCAAGCTAACAGTCGGAACTCCATTCTTCCAGGTACTACCTCTGTTGGCCGGAGGAAATGATTTCTGGGTCGAACCCTTGTCAAGTTTTCGACCTCCGTCCGTCCTTGTTAGTTTAGGGTTGAATATTTGTGACAGAGTTTAATTCCTCCGTTTATATGTACTTGGTGTTTGCAGTTAACTCTTTCCACCAGGGTTTTTAAGTTATGTTGGACCGTGTTTATGAAGCGCTAGTTTTTCTTTGCGCCAGGGTTCATGTTTAACTTACTGTTGCTATGGCCTTTTGGCGGTCTATCTATATTTTGGCGAACATAGCCGGTACTTCTTGAATGATAGATGTTATTTATATGTAAGATTCGTGATCTTCTGAGGTTTATTTACACACTATGGTTTGAATCTTGCTATGTATGCATTTGTTCTTGTTCTTCCAAAGTTATTCCAAACGCTACCGCCTGAATTTGTATTCCGACCCTTTTCCACAGGGTTACGGAAATCTATTTCAGTACTCAGTTTGCATGCGTAGCTTTCATGCTCAAGCGGTGTTTTATTTTTAAATTGGCAATAGTTTTCACATTATAACTACTGTACACTGGTTATTCCATTTCCGCATCTTGCATTACAGTTTGGAAAGGTTTTACAGTTTTTTTTTTCTTGTTGTCTTGTCGAGCATTGTACATCTTATCATGATGTGGATATTCAGTAGGCCGTTACAGTTCTTTACGGAGTTCTTGGTTTTTCTACTCGTTCTCTTCCAAGATAGAAGTTACCCTGCATTCGAACGTTATTTTCCATTTCCCGTACTTCTATATGTTTTCTTCCACCCGGTATACTATTTTTCAGTTTTGAATGTAATGAGTAAGAACAAATATGATTAAGAAAGGATTCCAAATAAGGTACCTTCTTATGGTTTCATCCTAAATAGAATATTTTAATGCCTTTTCTGAAATTTAAACTTGAATGTAACCCTTAGACAGGGAATTTATAAACTGAATATTTACAACGTTTTTCAACAGTAATTCTGGAAATGAATATAGACTATAAATGCTAGAATTAAACTCGTTTTTCTTCTGCATTCATTTATAAGCATGGTACATTTCCCTACTGATACTTCTACAATATGACAGTAAAATAACAGTACTGAAGTACATATCTGTATTTACTTATATTGAAATAACTCAGATTATCGCATTAGTACTTATCTGTAGGGATAGGTCTGTCCAAGCTGTTGTCCACCCAACCTTCAAGGGAGGCTATCACGTCCTCCGCTTGCCCCCTAGCTCCAGAAACTGATTGGTGCCTCGGATAAAACAGTGGATTATCCTGCTGTGACCTCTGGATATCAATTCTAGTCACTAACAGTCAAACTTTGGCTTGCACAAGGGTTTCCAAAGATATTTTCAACTGGTCTCATACCAGCTCAAGAAAATACTTTCCCTTTCTTGCCCATTTTCCAGAACCCCCCTCCATCCTCTGGATTCCAACTTTATCCCATGAGGAGGGGTAATTGTTTCCAACTGTCCCCAACCACCATATATTCTGGGAAACTAATACCAACAGCTTAGCAGCTTCCCTTCCATTCATTGTTTTTCTTTTAAATAAATCAAAAATAAAATAAATAGGATTTTTGTTTTAACATATAACCATTAAGTCTTTCTTATCAGAAATTAAAAATAACAAATTGTTTAAACTAGTTAATGCTTACTAATCTTTAATTGAGGCTGTCACAATTATCATTTCTTCTTCTTGGAGACATTCTACTATTTTCTTGGTTACATTTATTTGATGTCGTGTTCTACGTTTCTTGGTGCATGTACTACACCTGTGTCAATGTATTTCGACGACAGTTCCATTGCATCTCATTAAATATGTCGCTGCCCTCTTTCATGTGGAGATGTGACAAATCACATTGAATTGTATGCATGCCACTGACACAATAAGACCTCAAGTAGTTAGCCAATAAAAAACATAAAAAATTTAAAATAATAAAAAAATGAATTTTTTAAAATATTAAGTTAAGCTTTAAATTTTGTATTTTTGTTCAGGTTAAGCTTTTAATTTTTATTCACAACGTCTTAGGGATATCTTCATCGATAAAAATATTCTTGTAATTATTATTTGTAATTTTTCTTCATAGTACTTTTGTAATCACACCCTTTGATATTTCTGCAGCATAAGTTCATCAACTACCATTTTAATTTCTCTTTTCTCTTTTTCCTTTTTTCAAATGGGAACAATCATTTTTACATTATTATTGATTAAATGCTTTTTTAAATAATTATATATTTTATTTTTAAATGGAAATAAATTGGTTTTTTACTTATAATTGTTTTATTAATAAATGATATATCTAGATATAGAATATTGATGAGTATAAAATTGAAAGGAAGTAAATCATCTGTTAAAATAATATAAATTTTAAAAAATGATAGTTTTCTCATGTAACCATGTTTATTATTAGTGCTTGCTTTAGCAGGATTATAGAGATTGCTGGCTTTTTGATCAAAGATTTCATCTTTTTACTAAATTTTAAACAAAGTTTAGAAGTGGTGATTTAGGTGCACTAAAATTTCAACCAAAATTTCAATATTTAAAGTTTATATTCATTGCATTGTTTAACTTTAAAGACCATGTTCACTTTTTTTATTAAATTTTTTATCATTTACTTTTAGCTAAGTGTCACTTTGGCTAACTGTCATTTTTTGTTTAGTGGAATTTTGATTAACTAACATTTGGATCTATACAACTTCACCATCTCAATATCTTCATATCATCTAGCCACCTCCATAACAAATGATGTTATAAACAATGTTATTTTAGACCATGCTATTGTAGATGGTAATATAGTTTGTTTTAAATGCAGGTCCAAAAAAAGAAACCCTTTGTTCAATTCTGTCCATTAATGGTACACATCTTCTCCTTTTGCTTGTTGTTGAACTCATAGGCTTCATCACCCCCGGACAATCTACATTCATTTAGCTCATGAAACTTGATGATCTTAACTGCAAAATAGGCAAAGATTTTAATTCCAATTAAATGTCACTTCTACATGCAAGAACAATAAATGATAAACTATAACATTGATTGGACATAGTCATAAATTATATTGCATGTGGTTTCTTGTGAATTTGAGGAAACATTTGGGTTAATTGGAAAAAAACTTATATAGTGTTTTTTGGGATTGAACAAATTCTTGCATTTATTTTTCTCCTTCGAAATTATACTTGCATAGATAATATTAATTTTCCCTTTTGAAATTAAACTTACACAGGAAATAAAATCACCTAAGGAAAGGTCTAATATGTGTAATGGAAGCATCTAAGGAGAAACCTGATATATTAATACAAGTGTGATTGGGATTTAAATACATGATACCTATAGAAAAAATGATCAAGGAGGCCAAAAGTGGGCTACTTGGGCGAGCGTGGATGATGGGAGTTTGTATGGTGGCAATTAGAGAGCATCGATTCAGTTTCTTTATCAAGTTGTATAAAACTACACGACATGAATTCTAGTTGGTCAAATTATGTTTATGAATTAGAAATACATGTCCATAAATATATTTTTACTCGTATACTTATGAGTTATCCCAATTAGTTCATTGTAGAAGGGTCAATTGAGTTGCTTTGATTAGGTGTTGTTACTGTGCTAGAGAATAAAAAAGAGCCATTAGTGGACCAATGAACTGATTAAGTGTTTTTACTATGCCAGAGGGACCAAAAGAGCCATGGGTGGACCAATGCCCCACTTCCTACAACCGCATCTCCAAGGACTATAGAAGTAATAGCAAGGGGGATCTACAAACATGTACTTATGATGGAATTTCATAGAATCCAAGCAATGTATTATAGACTTAGAAAAAAAAATACGGGGAGAAAAGGTAAACTGAAAGATTGCAAATTCACATAACGAACTTTACTAAGATACAAAGAACAATTTAATCAATTAGGTTTCAGCATTGAGCTCATTTGATGGCGAGGGTTTGAACATGCTACCTATAACAACCCAACCTAATTCATTCCCTCCCTTCAATGTAGGTGAAACTTCCCGAAACACACTTGAGATCCCACAAACGCTAATGAGTCGCCTGCTCACTTATGGAAACAATAGCCAGTCATTCCTATAACGAAAATCCTTTCAACTCTTTCAATTTCATGTGTTGGACCTACAAACATAGAATAAATTGACATGTAACCTAACATAATTTCCACGTTTACATGGGTAGATATTCATCCAAATTTAGCCTAGATTTTCAAGAAAAACTTACCCAACCATCTGCGTAGATATTGGTCGAGTTAAGAAAGAAGTTGTCCATTTGGGAACTTGGAAATCATAACTAGTTAAACTCTATCTTCAGTGCCTTCTTGTTGATGCCAAGAGGTGCTAAATCCTTTGTTTTGTGCATTATTATGCCTGGATCTTTAGGTTTGGTTCCCATCGAGCTTTGATAGGATCATGTCTCCTTCCTTCACTTAGTTTGAACCCACTCATATTTTTTCTTACTCTTAGGTGTTGTAGATCACCTAAAGCATGCTTTGCTTGGTCTCTTCCTAGTGTAATAGGTGGAGCACTTGAAGCTCGCTCTGTTTAGTCTATTCTCATCATGATAGGTAGAGTCATATGAATTTATCTAGTATTAGGTCACAAGGGATGAGAGAATGTGTCCATAGTATAGGGCAGTATTAAGACCAACAACACCACTACCTCCATGAGAAACATCACTAACTTCAACAACAATGCAATTCCCTAGCCTATCACCTAATTTCTTCAATCGATTAACCCAGTAAGAGTCACGGTAGATATTTGCCACCTTCATAAGCTTATCTTCCTCTCCCCTTAACGAACAAGTTTAATTTTCATGGTCCTTGTCAAAGTGATTTTGTTTACTCATTCAAGCCTAAAATAAGATAGTTGAGACAAGTGGGCTACATTAACCCAACATGGTTGAAAAACTATTTTAGCTATTATTTTTGTTATTACATTTTATTTTATTTTTCATTATATATATATATATATATATATATAGATATATATATATATATATATATCATTGGGTTCATAGTTCTTTAAATTTATCACAAATTTATATAAAAATAAATAATTAATTACAAAAAATTTAAATGTGTTGTCTATGAACACTATATGCATAGATCCCAAGTGTTTACTTCACCTTCTATCCATGTAGGGGGAAGCCATTTAACCAATGCTCCACAACTCTCAATCAAGTGCCTCATTTGCTCAGCTAGGTTTCTGGTTTATGAAAGAGCTAGATCCATGGTTCCATGACTAGCCTTTGTCTGCCTACACCTAGGCTTATGTTCATAGCTAGCTTAGTAACAAGAGAATAGTTTTATGCTCCACTTTTGGATGTTATTTTTACAAACACATTCTCGGAGTCAAGGTTACTTATTATAACATAGAAGTTAATAACCGAGATTACTACAATAATTTGAAGTGGATGCTTGAAGGATGATCTGATATCTAATTTGTTTTGATTTATAATAAATTCAAAGTTAGAGGTTGGGATTTTAAATTTTGTCAAAATTTAGTTTCACTAACCTTTTGATGTTTTTATTCGTTGCATAGAATGATATAAGGGATATTCTTGATTTTACATTTAGCATGGACATGGATGAAGAGAGACTAATATTGTATGAGGGGAAAAAGGTCATAAATAATCACCCTTCCAATTAGTTTCTCCTATGATTTGCAATATCTTGTTTCAGGAACCAATTGACATTTTTATTATCTGTAGGTTACTGACCATGAGTTGATTCGTTGTGGTCACAATATCAAATCTATTGAGGAAAATAAACATGAATAGACTCACAATTATAATGTGTCCAAATTAAATCATAAGAATGCCTGGATGTAAAGGCTGGTAATGAAGTTGACAATGTATATCAACTTTCGAGTGATGATGTTACAGATTTCTAAACCTTTTGAAACCCTTGTGTTTTGGTGATGGTTATAAGATTATTGTCTTAGTGAAATATGTCACGTGAAAGGTCTTGGAACTTTAGATTAGCTTGAAATAGAAGGAAATGTAGATATTTTACAATGACACAATTTTTTTTCATGAGTCAATCTAGTTCTCGATCCGATATTTTATAGCTTTTATGTTTTACTTTATTGAATTCTACTATTTTATAGCTTCTATATTTTTCTTTTATTGAAAAATTTAGGATAGTAAATGAAATGGGCCAATATACCTTGGTAATTTTTGTAATGTGCAGGGTAGATATATAAATTATAAGTTTTTTTATGCATGATATAGTGATCCAAGTGGATTAAACAGGTACAAGTACAAGTGGCTTCAACATAAATGCTCAAAAATCAAATTGTTCAAAAATTTCTTGAACTAGGTTCATGTTGTCGATCTCGTCTTTTTTATTCCAATGGCATAGACGACACTCAATTCCGAGCTCGTATGCGAAAGTTAGGAGTGGTCAAAGTTCCGGGTTGACTTGGTGACTAGGCAACCTTAAGGAGGACGCAATTTGGACCAAACCTAGCCACCGAATTTTGGCCAGATCCTGCTAGATCTCAGGCGAATTTGTGGGACCATTAATTTGACTCCTACGGTAAAAAATTGGGTATTTTGAAAATGTCCATTTTGTTATATAAAAACAAAAATTATATGAAAAAAAGAGCGACAGGTGGCCAAACCCTGTCGACCCCTCCGCATGCCATATATTATAGTATTGAAGTTGGAGGGAGTTGAACCCGCAGCCAGCCCCGGCGAACCCGCACACGTGGCAACCCCGAAAACACCGACCCCTCACCTTATGGTAGCCAATGGTAACACATCAATCGTATGTGTATTATGGGGGTGAGGGTTGTTAACCCCACCCCCCACCATGCCATATTACTCCCCACAACGGAACACATGGAATTTCAATGTAACCAAAATCCCAAACCACCCATATACGTGAACGTAACGGTGACGGTGTATAGTGATGGGCAGGCCGCCTGATGCGGGTCCGGCCCCCCAAACCCATGTCCGTTAGTTTTAAGAATGCACCAATTTTAAAATATTGAACCAAGTCCAAAATAAAATGTGCCTCATAAAAGTTGGGTACACAGATTTGGGGAGGCATGATTTGATCAGCTGACCTCCCTTAGACAATTTTTAATTTTTACCAGTGGACCCAACGGCCCTATTGGAAAATATGCCCATGTTTTTGTATTTAAACCCAGCGTATTTGTTGTGCGTTGGGGGAAGCCAAACATGGAGAAGGAGCACGATTTTGTAGAAGATTAATGTTATTTTGCATCCAAGTATGGGCATGAAATCCGAGGAGCTGCAAGGATTTAAATTTTTATTTGTAGGTACATTGCTACAAAAAAATCAAGGAGGTGGAACCATGAGCTAGAAAAGAGCCAGGTGGAACCTTGATTGAGCCCGTTTTCAGGAGGGCGAAATTTTGACTTTGTCCAAATGAGACAAATTTTATGTCGTTTCTGCACTACTCGACACCACGAGTCTGATGGCGTGCTCAGTTTCTTCATCTGAGTTTTCAAAATTTTAGCCACTTTTGGAAGTGGGTTATGCAGGTGTCATATTTCCACAAGTGAGGAGTCGTTTTCACATTTTTCGACGCCACAAGATTGATGGTGTTTTCAGATTCAGCTGCAGAGCAGTTCAACCTTTAGCAAATGTCAGCATGAGGTATATGATGTGGATTCCATGTAATTCTTCATTTCTTTCTCTTTGAGTTACGTTATGCCTTGCAGATCTCGGTTGATGCATGAGTCATGGGATCTTGCCTTGTGTTGTTATTGGTGTATTTTCAGCTATGGATTTGTGTCATGTATGAGATCCCTTTTATGCCACATTGGTGGGATGCTCGTTTTCATATGTGTATTTTTGAGATCCATTGTTTGCCAGGATTGGTGGGATACTCTTATTTATTACATGTTAGCTATGGTCATACTGATAGGAGTCTTTCTTTATGTATGAGAGTTCCGCAGTGGAACATCTCTTAAAGAAGTCAAGCCACTCCTGCGTGAGGGAAATTTTTCCTTATATATCATAGGAAAACACATCCATGTACACCTTCTTCTTACAACAAATAATGCAATGGCCTACACCATCTTCACACCGAGGCCTGGAGATGTAGTCCCTCCTGGATGAACTCTGTTATCAAATGACGTGTTCTTATGATTGTTAATCTTGTTCATTTATGTTCCTCTTATTTACAGCTACAATTGTTCATTTCAGTTCATTAACGTCTTCATTAAATTCAATTCCAATTATCATCCGAAGTAAAAGGTCTTGGTTAAGGTTATAAATATTTTACCCTAGATCAAGTGGTATCGGAGCAGGTATTCTTGCTGATTAGATTTCAGGCATGAACATTGAAAGTTTGCTAATTTGAGCCATGGAGAATGTCAAGGACATGTACGAAACCATGCTCAGGGTGTCCGAGAAAGCAGGCATGTTGTACAAGGCTTATGAAAAGAAAGCAGCAAAGAATGAAGAATTGAAGACCCTCCTACATGAAGAGAAGGAGGAAAAACATCAATTACAGCTTCAGTTGCAAGCCATAACAGAAGCATGGGAAGATTGGAAGCGCAAAAATTAAATTCCTCAAGCAGATCATGATACGTTGAAGACCCTCCTACAGGAAGAGAAGGAGGAGAAGAAACAGTTGTAGCTTCAGTTGCAAGTCACAACAGAAGCATGGGAAGGATTGAAGCACAACAACAAAATTCTGCAAGCAGATCATGATGCCTTGAAAGCATTCCTACAGAAAGATAAGGAGGAGACACAACAGTTGTAGCTTCAGCTACAAGCTGTGTCAGAGGCATTGACGTAAGTGAAGCACAACGAAGGCTTACATAAGCCTTCTTTATCTGTTTCACAACTGACAGCTAAGGTAAATAGTGTTGATTTACCTTCAGTTTCTTCACATGATATAATTTTAGTTGGAAGTATGGAGATACCCATTGTAGGAACCGGCATGAGACTCCTCACCAAGATGGGGTATAGAGGAGGAGGACTTGGCATTCATGGCCAAGGCATAACCAAACCATTGGAGTTTGTGCAACGACCTTGTTATGTAGGTTTGGGGTACACTGGCGAAGGATGTTCGAAGGACATCAAGAGCAAACATATAATGATGAACTCTCCAAGGAATAGGAATGATGGGGACACTTCGCCATCATTCCATGGTAGTGCACGTTGCAGTGAAGGAATTGAGGCGAGCTCCCATCATCATGATCGCACCAGAGACCATCCCAGAAGGTATACTAAGTCTCATTATTCCATAGTGAATTTTGATTATAAGAATGTTGATAACCACGGTTGTAAAATATGGCATCGTAAAACTTGTTATTTTTGTGGTTTAAATAACCATTTTATTTCTCAGTGCTAGAAGAGGATGGTAGCACAAAGGAGGAAGAGGCATGAAAAGCCTTCTCCCCAACAGGAAAAGAAATCAGTTAAGTAGGTTTGGAGGAAAAAGAACTTTTGCACCCATTGCGACCGAAGTGGCCACCAAAGAGCCACATGGTGGAAACTTCATCCAGAGCAGTGCCTTAAAGACAAAGCACCCGTGCATACACAAGTTGAAAGAGCTGATCGACAAGCAATTCGCCACAGGGAAATGATCCACTCGCTTTAATAAGTGAGAAGTGGTTCTTCTAGATTGTTTTTTTCTAGAAATGTTAAGCTTGTCATGGCCATGTTTGTAAATCATTTGTCGCATTTTTATTATGAAAGTGATGATGTGTTTCCATCACTCGTTTAAGCGACCATGATATTTTTTTGGCCTTGTTTTATAAGTCGTGTGTTGGATCTCTTTCCTATAAAAGTGATGATGTGTTGTCATCACTTCGAGATGCAACAATTATGTTTTGGTCATGTTCTATGAGTCATTTGATGCATTTATTTTATGTAAAAGTGATGAGGAGTTTTACCATCAGTTTGAAATGTGACGATGAGGTCTGGTCTTGTAATTTTGTTGAGGTATGATTTCCATTTTGCTGTAAGCTTGACCACCGAGTACATGTTATAAACTCGTGGCAAGTATGGAAATATTTGGGTCATTTTTGGTCACATTGAGAATGTAATGTTTGTTGTAGCTTTAGGCAAGTGTTTGCATTCTGATTCCAAAATACGACAGATGAAGGAGTCTTCAAGGGATATGCCTTTTCAGACATTGCATTGCAGCAGTTGTAGATGATGGCTTTGCATCTTGATTCAGAAGTACGAGAGGTGAAGGAGTCTTCAAGGGATGTGCCTCTTCAGACATCGCATTGCAGCAGTTGTAGATGATGGCTTTGCATCTTGATTCCGAAGTACGAGAGGTGAAGGAGTCTTCAAGGGATGTGCCTTTTCAGACATCACATTGAAGCAGTTGTAGATGATGGCTTTGCATCTTGATTGCGAAGTGTGAGAGGTGAAGGAGTCTTCAAGGGATGTGCCTTTTCAGACATCGCATTACAGTAGTTGTAGATGATGGCTTTGCATCTTGATTCCGATGTACTCCAGGTGAAGGAGTCATGTGGGGATGTGCCTTTTAACGACAGTTGTACACAGTTGATGATAGGTAAAGCTTGATGCTTTTGGAGGACCAAAATCTCCTCAGTGGGGAGGAATGATCCGGGTGGATTAAACAGGTACAAGTACAAGTGGCTTCAGTAAAAATTCTCAAAAATAAAATGGTTCAAAAATCTCTTGAACGAGGTTCATGTTGTAGATCTCGTCTTTCTGATTCCAACGACATAGACGACACTCAATTCCGAGCTCGTATGTGAAAGTTAGGAGTGGTCAAAGTTTTGGGTTGACATGGTGACTGGGCAACCTTAAGGAGGACGCAATTTGGACCAAACCTGGCCACCGGATTTCGGTTAGCTCCGCCAGATCCCAGGTGAGTTTGTGGGACCGTTAATTTGACTCCTACGGTAAAAAATTGGGTAATTTCAAAATGTCCATTTTGTTATATAAAAACAAAAATTATATTGAAAAAGGGGCGACGAGTGGCCAAACCCCGTCGAACCCTCCACATGCCATATATTACAGTATTGAAGTTGGTGGGAGTTGAACCCGCAGCCGGCCCCACCCATGCGGCAACCCCACAAACACCGACCCCTCACCTTATGGCAACCAACGGTAACACATCAACCGTATGTGTATTATGGGGGCAGGGGTTGTTAACCCCACCACCCATCATGCCATATTACTCCCCACAACGGAACCCATGGCATTTCAACGTAACCAAAATCCCAAACCACCCATATACATGAACGTAACGGTGGCAGTGGATAGGGATGGGTGGGCCACCCAATGCGGGTCCGACCCCCCAAACCCATATCCGTTAGTTTTAAAAATACACCAATTTTAAAAAATTAAACCAAGTCCAAAATAAAATGCTGCTAATAAAAGCTGGGTACACGGATTTTGGGAGGCGGGATTTGATCCCCCGACCTCCCTTAGAAAATTTCTAATTTTGACCACTAAACTCAATGGCCTTATTGGAAAATATGCCCATGTTTTTGTATTTAAACCGAGCTTATTTGCTGTGCATCGGGGGAAGCCAAGCATGGAGAAGGAGCACGATTTTGTAGAAGATTAATTTTATTTTGCAACCAAGTATGGGCACGGAATCCGAGGAGCTGCACGGATTTCAATTTTTATTTGCAGGTACATTTCTGCATGCAAGTCAAGGAGGTGGAACCATGAGCCACAAAAGAGCCAGGTGGAACCTTGATTGAGCCTCATTTTCAGGAGGGTGAAATTTTGATTTTGTCCAAATGGGACAAATTGTATGTCGTTTTTGCACTACTCGACGCAATGACTCTGATGGCGTGCTCAGTTCCTTCATCTGAGTTTTTAATTTTTCAACCACTTTTGGAAGTGGGTTATGCAAGTGTCATATTTCCACAAGTGAACAGTCATTTTCACATTTTTCGACGCCACAAGATTGATGGTGTTTTTAGATTCAGCCATAGAGTAGCTCAACCTTCAGCAAATGTCAGCATGAGGTATATGATGTGGATTCCATGTACTTCTTCATTTCTTTCTCTCTGAGTTGCGTTATGCCTTGCATATCTCGGTTGATGTATGAGTCATGGGATCTTGCCTTGTGTTGTTATTGGTGTATTTTTAGCTATGGAATTGTGTCATGTATGAGATCCCTTTTATGCCACATTTGCAGGATGCTCATTTTCATATGTGTATTATTGAGATCCCTTGTTTGCCAGGATTGGCGGGATACTCTTATTTATTACATGTCAGCTATGGACATACTGATAGAAGTCTTTCTTTATGTATGAGAGTTTCGTAGTGGAACATCTCTTAAATAAGTCAAGCCACTCCTGTGTGAGGGAAATTTTTCCTTTTATGTCATAGAAAAACACATCCATGTACATCTTATTCTTACAACACATAATGCAGCGGCCTACACCATCTTCACACTGAGGCCTGGAGATGTAGTCCCTCCTGGACGAACTCTGTTATCAAACGACGTGTTCTTATGATTGTTGATCTTGTTCATTTATGTTCCTCTTATTTGCAACTACAATTGTTCATTTCAGTTTATTAATGTCTTAATTAAATACAATTCTAATTATCAGCCGAAGTAAAAGGTCTTGGTTAAGGGTATCAAGATTTTACCCTGGATCATATAGGGTCATGCTTTCCTTTGATATATTACTATATTGAATTGGGACTATGTATTGCAAATTGTATATTGTACAAGTTTAGGGAAAAAGAGTAGAATAACTCTTCCGTGTTTGATTGCAATAAACATGACTGCAATATATATATAAAGTAAATACATTATATTTTATTGAGAACATGGAAACAAGCTAGGGGAGTGGCCTACCCTTATCTTATTCCATTTCAAACTCTTATTATATTCCAGTCATTTCCATTAGCTTTTAGAAATGTTACAAATGCAAAATTTGCATTCATCTCTAAGTATGGTATATGCAAAAATTTAGTTTGCATTGAATTTTTACTAGTCTATTTTTATTAAAAAAAAGATTTTTTGAGTGTCTCTTGAAAAGTGAGCCTTACATTACAAGTATTCATCTATAATACCATAGATAATTAAACCAAATTATATGTCATTAAAATAAAAAAAGAAAACAATATCTTGATCTTTATTTGCATTGATATTAAATTTCATCATAATCATAAAAATTACATTAAAAATAACAGCACACTTTCAAATTTTTTGGACACATCAAAAAGAACATTAAACTTACGAAGTTTTTGGATTGATAAAACTAATTAAAAGCAGTCATATATTCCACACAAAGATGTATGCGTAAAAACACACACACACTGTTGACATTCAAATTACTCTAATATATAGAGTTTTTTAGATCTAACTTATTACTAAGTTAGAAGGAGAGGTTGAGAGAATTTATCAACCATCACAAAACAACATCTCAAATATAGGATGTAAGCATTAATTCCAACATCCCCTCTTAATTCTTACATTACAGAAATTTATTGAAAACACAATAATTCTTTAGCTTATCAGTAGACGCTCCATCAAGTTGCCTCATAACCCTTGTAAAGGTGTAGTTGGCAAGTTGGATTCCCAAGTTCGGCTCCTGAACTCCTGAATCAAGGACCTCCCGAAGTCAATTACTGGACATCATCCTAAAATGTTGCATAACCTCATTAGAAAACAACTCCCAAGTCTTCAATGAGGGATTCTTCCCTAGATCCACAATTGCCATACTATATAGGCAACCATCCATATGGAGCCTTACTTCCACTCTATTTCTTAAATAGTGGCTTCAGACACATCATTGAACTGATAGTAATTCTATGGACGAGCTCCCATTTACCGAGATACATGGGTGCTAACCGTTGTACTCATCAGTTATCTAGGGAAGTTGTCTAGATACAAGATGTATCTGGAATCATTTTTCCAAAATAACACCTTTAACTAATTATTTATCTCTTATAAAGTTCACCCTCACTTAATATACAAACAAATTATTACTGATATTTCAACTACTAGACACTACTATATCATACCAACAATTTACTGCTGACAGCCCACAACTTCACCTCCCAACTAATTTACTTCTCACAGTGTAGAATGTCACGTCCTAGTTGATCCAATGTGGCATTTCTTATAGCAATGACCGAGCTTCGAACTGTGGTTGTAGATGTGCCGCAAATTCCTAGGGTTTAAACCATTGAGGTATTTCTGAAAACAATGGTCAAGTTATATTATTGCTAAATAAATTTTGTATTATAACTTGATTATATTTTCTTTGTTGCCTTCAAAAAATTCAATGATACAAGTATTTTTAAACAAAGTGGCATTATCAATCCAAACTGGAGCTTCGATCAGCCCCCTGATTTCTCTATTGAGTATGATTTAAGGTCTGTGAAACTAGAAATCATGATGCGATAACATGAAGCAGTGGATCAGATGAAGCGCACCCAGTTGAATCATTCCGTATACACGTCTTGGCAAAAATTCCTTACAATACACTAGACAACACAACAATAGAGACTGGTCTCAACACACAGATCTACGTTGACTCCAAACAGATCCAAAATTAAGAACAGGCTCCACGCACTCCGCTGCTAATCTACATAAGCGTCCTGGGCAGTAACCAGAACTATGCGTTGCACCGTGGAAGTCGAAATTCCAAGGATTCATTACCTAAATGGAAATCCATTGACATTGCTCTGTTTCATGCAAACATTGATGACTTCATTCTACGAGTTCAATTCAAAGTACGACAATAGCAACAATAATCAAACTTTCAATTAAATAACTCTAGAAATCCTCCAGTTGAAGTTAAGCATGTGCAGTTAAATTTGCAATGTCCATCATAAGACATCCTCTCATGCTCCACAGGTTAGACTGGCCAACAATTCACGCTTGTATATATAAACTAACACACTATTAGGCAGCAACAAATTACACTCTCTCTATGTCCCTCGGCCTTCTCACAATGGGTTAGCCTAGATAGGCTCTGATACTTTGATAAAACTTATTAAAAGCAGTCATTTATTCCACACAAAGAGGTATGCGTCAAAACACACATACTATTTACATTCAAATTACTCTAATATATAGAGTTTCTCAGATCTAACTTATTCCTAAGTTAGAAGGTGAGGTTGAGAGAATTTCTCAACTATCACAAACCAACATCTCAAATATAAGATGTAAGCATTAATTCCAACATAAACACATTAAAAATAACATAAAGAGGCAAGCCAGTGTTTAGTGCCTAAAGTGTAAGTTTTTATGGTCATGTTAATGGTCATTTTTATCTTTTTTAAATCCCTTTAATTTTTTTTGGTAAAGTTATTTCAAATATGCAATTTCCCGTTTAAATATATGTTGTTATTTGCATATTTTCGATTTTTCAAGCCTTACCTACATGTTAGCCCACGTGTCCTTTGATTAAGTGGGCTATATAACATGTCATATTTGTAGCTAAATTAACTACCTTTTGAACTAAGCGTGAGATACCACATCTATGCATGCCTTCACAGCTATTGGACGCCTCCTCTCGAAGATATAATTATCCAGGAAATTGATAATTAAGAAGCGTTGTTCCCACAAAACCTTTCATGGGAGCTAATGTTTAAAACAATCTTTTAAGAGAACAATCCTTTAATCAAGTATTTAAATGTGTAATGGTATACCTTACACTTTTTCTGAGCAACTACCTTATTTTTTTTTCTTTAATTTGTCTTAATGAGGCAGCGGGCTGGGAGCGGATGTGTACAATGAATGTTTCTACTGTTCTACCTAATACTATGTTGCTACACTGCATTTAGAAGCAAGAATTTCAGTCATCCCTATAATATATAAACTAAGTTGTGCCCTGCATATAACATTTAAAGATGTTATAAATTAACTGCTGAAAAAAGCTGTTTTTCTTATTGCAAAACTATCATTTTTCTTCTATAGTTGCAAATTTATTTAAATTTGTTTTCTCCATTACCATATCCACTGGTTGAGCACTTTTCAAGTTGCCATGAATACTTTGAACATGTTTTATGTGAGCACATGTATTTGTGATGGGGATACTACAGACAGAGCCATGAATTGAAGCTCAAACATATGATTCAAATTCTATGCAATGGTTGCATAGATTTTCTAACAGCTAAGTTTTCATATTGTTGGACATGATTAAAATAGCAGAGTGCAAAATGTGGCTGCAACAGGCCTGTAGAAAATTTGTATCAACATAATGTAAATTGCTGCACATAATGATTCTTTTATGATTCTTTTGCAGCCAGGCATATTGCTACACAGAAGATGCATATTTGTTTTGGTATAACGTTCTTGAAGTTGATAGATAGAACTCAGATTTGTTGTTAGACTGAAAATATATTTGTTGAAATATCTTGAAAATATATGTGTTGAAACATCTTAGAAAAACTGGGGATTATCCTAATAAGAAAGAAATGTAGGAATAATGAAGTCAAAACATGGAGAGTAAAATATTTAGATATCTTAAATTCATCATGATATCTGACATGTTAGACAACAAACGCCTGCCTTGCCTGCTATGTTGCGCCGGTTACCACACTTCACTTCGAAACGAGTCCTGCAGGTTCGATCAGTTGATGCCTCCAAATGAAACACCTTAATGGATAGATCGAATGGTTCTTCAAAACAAGCCATGAAAATAAGCGAGGGGGCCACACGCCATGATACAACACCATCTAGTAATTGATATTGTATTTTCTAGTCTTTAGTTCAATTCCTTAGGCTTTCATATTGCTTTCCAAGGATTGAGGAAGTAAGCGGTGGGGCTTGGCTAGTTTTTAATAAAGTTTTAAAGGATTTTATTACAATTACTATATATTTATTTTAATTTTGGATTTATCAATTTTTTTACATTAAAAATACTTTTTCTTAATTTTTATAGATTAAAGATTAATATAATTTATTTTGGTTTAATTTAAATTATTTTTTTCAAGTATAGAAATCTTTTATTCAAAATGAGTATTAAAATATTTTTTTTCTTTACATGTATTAAGTTGATATTAAAACATTACTTCATATGGATTTTTTATTTATTTTAATGCAAATATGTATAAAAATATAAAAGTAAAATATATGAAACTTTTTTTTTTTATTTTTTTTTATTTTATAAAATTGATATAAAATTATGTTACTTAATATGTAAATTGAAACATTTTAATTGTGACTAACAATAAAATAGTTTTTTATAATTAATATTTTTTTTTGAAGTATCATATGTCAATTTTATTTTAAGCATGGAAAGAATTTCATAACCACTTCATATTGAGTTGTAGTACTATCAATATCGTAAAAACCCTAGTAAAAGAATGAAAAAATTACACAACTCTTTCCTACTAAAATAAAAAACACTAAGAAAATAGAAAAGTTTCACTATTAATATATAGTTAAATGTGAAATTATGTTAAGTAAAATGTACATTAAACTATTTTATTTATAATCCACATTTAAAAATTATTATTAAAGAAAATAGAAAAGTTTCACTATTAATATATAGTTAAATGTGAAATTATGTTAAGTAAAATGTACATTAAACTATTTTATTTATAATCCACATTTAAAAATTATTATTATTATTTAGGTTGGATGTTGAGATATTTTTTTCTTTAAATTCATGTAGGAATTCTTTTATTCTTTTTGCATAACATTATAAACAACATATTATTACTCGTTTGAGGTGACATAGCTCTATGATGGTATACGTGTTTATGTTTACGCTATTTTTGCACCTTAGATGCTGGATGGAAAGTATGAGAGAATTTATAAGTTTTTTCCATAATATCACTTTCAAGCACATTTACAGATAATCAAACATGGTTGCTGAAGCTCTATCCAAAGATGGGCTATCAGCTGCCGCTGGCTTTCTGAGATTCAATTACTATGAGGGTAACACAATCAGACATGAGGGTTTAATCTCACGTCCATAGATATTTGGATTTAAATAATTTTTTTTAATGAACAATTGCTATAGGTGGTTATGAATTTGTATTTCAGTATGTTGCCTGTCTGTATAGAGTGTTTTTTTGCCATTTGATACATTGCTTCATGTATGTCAACTGGGATGATGTTTGCTTTACCTGCAGCATAAATATGATATATGTACTGATTTATATATTTTCATTAATAAAAACCAATAATTTTTTTATCAAGAAAAAAATAAAAAAGGTAACACTAAATCAAAGAAATTTTACATATCATAAAAAAATAAAAAAGGTAACGCTAAATTAAAGAAACTGTACATATCATAACAAACTTTGCAGTTGCCAATGAAAGCCTCAACTCCTTGAAATCCAACATAGTTGTTAACCATATTATTGATTGTGGATAATAGACATTTTCTACATTCATTAGTAGATATATCTTTCCTCCGTACCATAAATCTTTTGGGTCAAGGAGTCTCTAGGTGTTCCACAAGCATTTCCAGATCCAGATGTTGCTTCAGCAGACAAATTATTTAGTACCCTCTCAAGAGCTGCGTTAAAGACACCAGGGTTGGAGACATTATGGGGATTGTAGTTATATTTGGAAACATAACTAGCACACCAAAGAAACTATCTTTTTCATAACGTAAGTAGCAGTCTTCTCATCAAACTGTACTCCCTTTGGAATTCCCACAAACTTGTCGAAGAGCAGGGATTGCTTGTTGTGAACAGTTGTAAGATTGTCAGGGTGTTGGGTCACCGCTACATTGGAGGAGAACATATATTTTCTCAGGGATTTGGCCATATACAAAAGTGTTAAACCCTGTTTGGAACACACTTTGAACAAAATATTTTAAAACTGTATTCAGATTGCTCTCAAATTTACTGCCTTTTGTACAGTAATAAGCTTGGTTGCACATATATGTCGGTTGTGCATAGAATAAAGAGTAACGATGAATGCCCAGAGAACAATTATGTAGAATAGCAGCATAGTTTGTCTCATCAAAAATGGGAGAGAGCATCCAGAATCCCTTCTATGGAAATCTATATTTGTTATGATTTTCCATATTTGTTATGATGATCATGATCATTAGACAATAGAGAGCTTGGAGTACATTGATGAATGTTTCCAAAAAATTTTTTAGGGATAAAATATATAATTGAAAAATCTATGGGTGAGAATTGTCTCTGCCGGATTGCTTAATTAATGAATGACAAATCATGGTTAACAACAAGTCTAAGAGGGGTGGTTGGCTCTATTGCGTCAACGAGTGAAAGAGACATATTACTAGTATCCATACATACATTAGCCCATCTTTGGATAGAGCTTCAGCAACCACATTATCTGTAAATGTGCTTGAAAGTGATATTATGGGAAAATCTTATAAATTCTCTGATACTTTCCATCCAGCATCTAAGGTCAGGTATAGCAAAAATAGTGTAAACATAAACATGTATACCATCCATAGAGTTATGTCATCTCAATTGATTAATAATACTATGGAGAATGATGACTTAAGCAAGGATTCCATCAAAATTCTCATAATTTGGCTAATGTAGGTGGCTCACTTATTGTATTACTTAAATGCTTGTTGGAGAAGATTGAAGTTTGCCATATTTCGAAGGGTTTTTATTTAGAAAAGAACTCTATTCTCATAAAGTAACTTTACACCAAGAGAGTTAGTTAAAAGGTATAGTAATTGTTGGAAAGGAGGAAGAGGTTTTATTTTTATTTTTTCTTTGTTTGTTGGAGTGCGTGCTTTTTTCTTGCAAAATACAACCACGCAAAAAAAACAAAAAAATATACAGGCCTTTTCACAGAATGTTAGATTTTTGGTTAGTCCACCCAAAAACTAAATATTTTTCTCACTATTTATGATTTCCCGAGATCACACAAAATCACGGGGAAAGAGCATGTGTAGGAGATAAATCTCGTCTTTTTATTTCTGGTTTGCCAGATCGCACAAAGCGCAGAGAAAAGAGCATTTACGGAGAAGAGGGTTTAGATCCAGTAATTAAAAAAATTACTATAGACCGAAATAACAGAGAAATAAATAAATATAACTGCAAAAAAGTACTTCATACCTCCATATATAAAATGGCATAACTATGGAAATCTAAAATCTTTTCGCATGAAGAAATGGGTTCCTCACTCGAACAGATGCTCCAGACACAATAGAGTTGTTCTCCCGGCCCGAAAGTGATCATAAATAGTAAATCTGGAAAACAACAATGGCATGCAGTCAAACTAGCTTCGAATTTGCATCAACAACGGATGCAGCTCTCAAACAACTCTGATACCATGTATAAATTTATAAGGTAAGTTCCTTAGATCAAACACCAAAGGTCACCACTCACAAGCAAATCACAGATCAATACACCAGTATTTGACGTGGTTAAAACCTTTGAAGAGGGAAACAACCCACGACCTGAGCACCCAACGTGGCCACTTCAGGAAATTTATTAATATAAAGAAAGAAAATGTACATAAGCTTCTCTCATAAACGTTCACTAGAAAAATGACCCTCCATGCTATTTAAATAGAGATCATGGACCAATCGGATGTTAAGCCACGAATCAAGTGTCGGTAATACCGAGGAGATAATGAACTGTCGAATCACCAGATATCGTGATTGTCGGATTATAAGTTACAAAAATACATACTAAAGAAACACACTTTACCTAACTTTACGCTCTAGACCGAGTTATACTTAACTATTTCCTATGTGTCAGAATATCTTAACAGAATGTGGCAAATGTTTCTAAGTTTTCAACTAGTTTTCGATCTTAATGGCTCTTCCCTCGCACACTCAGGAAGTAATTCTATCTCTCATGCAGTTAAGAAAAAGAAATTTATGTGGATCAACAGAGGCATTGCATGCTTGATCTCTCATGGTTCTCTCACATTATGTCTCTCTTATGAAGTCTCATGTCATTGTCTTTATGTTATCTTCTAGGAAAGCCAGCTTGGTTCATTTTGTTCATCCTAGATGTATATATTTTGTTGCTCATAGCTCTCTATGGAAGTCTAGTCAAAATTATGATGTGTTAGTCATAGTTTTTAGTGTCAAAATTTTCTATTATGCTATTGCTCTGGCCTCCCAAGTGGCAGACCACAGTAGAGACTGATGATTTAATTTTTTCTATCTAGATAATGCAAGATCCAAGCAACTTAAAAAAAAAGAGGGTTTTGTAGTGTTTAGTCTCTATCAGGCAAGTGATTAAAATCTCAATGAAAGAATTGGGGGTAGGAATCACTTGTGAGATTAAAAAATTTGTCACATGAGGCGTTTATATTGAACATGGCCTCATAAAATTCTACTAGTAACCAAATGTGAGTAGATATTTCTTCCATCCAAAATTGAAATTAGTTTGAGCTTAGTCTCAATCTAATTGAAAAAAATAAATAGTGGAGGAGAAATCTTACTCATACAAATATTTTATTTATATGTCAGAGGCTTTTTTCTCAAGAGGCGCTAGTGCAGTATGTATGTAAAATTTGTTGGAATGGAGTTAAACGGTGAACAGTGAATGTTTATTTGGTTGAGGAGGCTCAATCTCGTATGAATATTTCATTAGAGAGACTGGTGTTTTCTATGGAATAAATACTTGCAGCAATGAAGAAGCGAAACTAGAGGCAAGTGTATCCTAAATGAGCTTTCTATTAGGTAGTCTAGAAATGGGAGGAGTGCCCATATCGAGCCGAAAGGATAAGTTCTCATAGCGCCCTTTATGAAATATTGAACTTTGGACACAGACAGTCATTTCCTTCGTGAAGGTTGTGACTAAGAGTTGTTGTTAACTTCAGTAGCTCACAAATGGTGAAGTCTTCCTATGGCTCCTCCATCATGCTTTCGAAGGAAACAGGTGAAATTATTCACATTTTAATTCTGGCCCTCATTTCGGTGTATATTCTAGTCCAGATTGTGATAATACAACTTAGGAACCTAGGCAAGCATCCATATGTCTAATTCTTGCCTCACCATTTTCTCCTACAACCCTGATAAAGACTTTGACTCCTCTGAATTCTCTTCTCAGTCAAAATGGCTCCATTTATGGAAGAAATGGGTTGATTCATTCATAATATCTAGACCATGCAAGGACTTTGGGTTTAATTGTTGCAATCACTGGTGGACGTTCATCGGTTGTTGTTGTTGTCACCTTTAAGTCGACCTGGGAAACTATCGTGACCTATCAATCCTCTCCAGCCCATGCTTCTTCGCCATTGTTTATCGGGATCTATCTCAGGTACCACCTTTTTTCTAGTAGCCTTCTCTAACCATTTTTAAACTCACCAACCTTATGACATCGAGCAGGGCTTCCTTATCCTATCTAGACAACGTCATTCCTTTACAACACTCTCTATGCCAGCCTTTGGATCCAGATTTTTACTCTCAATGCTCCTTATTAATGATTCAATACATTTTTTTAATGATTCTTGGCTTCCAAGAGCCGCCATTCCATTTTCACCCCAAAAAAAGGAATGTTTTTTAATCCTTTTATTTTCGTTCTGGAAAATCCCCTCGTACTTTCCAAATCGGAGTGGTTGATTTTTGGATTTTTCTCTACCCAAGACTTTCAATATTTACTGCAATTCTCCGCAGGTATTTAATCTGCCCCACCCTCCAGTTATTTTTTTAGAATTTCATTTGCCTGCTTGGTCGGAATCTTTCCCCTTTTTTCCCGCTTCACAACCTGGTAGTCATGCCCACGTGATTTGTCGCCACGTGTTGGGGTTGGAATTTACACATTGGGTGGTGACGCATGGAGGGTCCGAGGGATCCTCTTGGGTCTGACACATCCACACACGAAGCCTTCATCAGGGTGACAATTGCCGCTGATAAAACATTGGCTTCTCGCCACGTTTCTCATGCAAACATTTTACATGTTGGCCACCCTCCGTCTAACCAAACCTCCCTTCATGATTCACACTCCTCTCCTGCTCATTTCAATTTTCATTCAGTTTCAAAGCAGGGATCTGGTAACTTCCGCTTGCGAGGTCGCACTGCAAAATCAGCCAACAAGATAATTTAACCAGCCCCAGACATAAAATTACTTAGTTTTGGGTATGAGTAGCTCTGGGTCGTGTTATCGGTCTGCAAAAAATAGCTCTTGTTGGCAGATGGGTTTTTTCTGAAAGGAAGGAGGATGCAATGCAGTTGTGGGTGAAGAAGGTCTCAGTCCCTCTGGTGGGATACCCTCCCAAAGTTAGTTTTTTGATGAATGCATGGTTCTCCATTCACTTTCTATACACAAAGGATGTTGAGGACATGCTAAACCAGGTTTGGGTTTGTGGTTGTGGTTTTCTGCAATTACACACTTGGTATTTGGGTTTTAACTCTTTATCGGAAATCCCTCTAAACAATTTGGTCTGGGTTGAGCTTCTGGACCTTCCCTTGGAGTTCAGGACCAAGCTCGTGCTCAGGGCCATTGGAAATTATATCGAGAGGTGCATATACACTCACTCAGGATGCATGGGGGAATGGGACAAGCGAATTGCCTGGATTTTTGTTGAGATTAATTTCTCTAAAGGGTTGTCAAGAAACATTGACTTAGAGTTGTTCGGGCTTTTTCATAGACAGAGGCTAGATTATTGGGGCCTCCCCTTAAGATGCCTTGCATGCCACTAGACCAGACACTTGATGTGACGTTGTCCTAAAGGTCAATGGAAATCTTCGTGCAACCAAACAGTTACCAAATGGGATGGCTCAGTTTACTCTTAGCTTCCCTCCGTTGGGCCTCCCGTCGTGAAAGGTATGGATCATGTCTTACATTCTAGATTATATTTATGTCCTTCCAAGTTTTTCTCTTCAATATCACCCCCGCATGCCTCTCAACATTTTCCTTGCACCCTTAATTCATCCTCCTCAGATCCATTTAATAGACCTCATATAAAATACAGGGGTGTTTCTCTGAGGGTTGGGGATCTGCATACCATAGTCGTGATTAACCCTCCCTTCGTTCCCTTGGCCACTCCTCCTCCTCATCACTTTCACCCCACCGTAACATCGACAAAACATATCTCCCCTCCCTTGGGCACTCCTCCTCATCAACTCCCTCATCCTGTCGTTGCATCGGTCACTCTTCCTCCTCATCATAGAAACGCTCCCCTTCCATGCCATCTTTGGAGACAGCCTCCTCCCCTCCTGCTTGTCAGCTAGATGATCCCCCAATTTTAGACTCCCTCCATAACTCTGTGGGTAGCGATTATGAGTTCCTGCTCAAGAACACGGAGATGGATATGGCGACCATGGTTGTTCATGATAATAAAATGAAAGAAGCTCTTGTTAAAATCTCAACGAGGTTGGGTCATAACATAAATGTTAGGAAAAAAGGGAAAAATTACAGTCGTCATTTTAGAGGTCGTCATAAAACCCACTCCCTTTTCTCCGTCAACTTCAATCGCCTATGTGACATCCCCAACATTCCCTTGTTTGACCCTCGGGAACTTAGATTGTGCATGCCTGGATCATCTTAACCATGACTCACATCTTGTCACTAAATCTCCATGGACTTGGTTATCATGCCAAGTTCCTATCTCTCAAGGATTTTTTTTCAAAAAGTTCTCCTTTCCACGGAGAAACTATGTGTGATGTAAAAAGTGTTGTTCCCTATTTTCTAGCTATTCAACTTGAATGGCAGTTGGTTGGGGTTGACTCGTTCGGCCTATTAGGGGGAATTGTTTTCATGTGGGATCCAAAATATGAAAATTTCCATGCTTACAACATCTTTGCAGGTATTTTGTTCTCGGGAAGAATTCAGGGTTTCCCTGACCATTTCCATCTCATCAACATGCATGCTCCTAGTCGTAAATGTGTTTCTTTTTGGCATTGCATTCGTTCCAAAAATATTCAAGTAGTATTCCTAATTTTATTCTCATTGGTGATCTCAATACTACTCTAGAAGTGTCAGAGGTATGGGGCACTCACAGTCATATTCATCCACTTGCAGAGATAATCTCCCAATTATTTGTTGATCACCACCTGGTGGATATCCGTCCATCTCTGTTGTCACATACTTGGACCAATCATCAACTTGGTGAGGCATTTATTGGGAAAAGACTGAACCGAGCACTGGTTCATGAAGGTTTTCTAGACATTATTGGGGGTCTGCGCTATCTGTCATAATTTTCTCCCTTTCGGGTCATCATACGATATCTCTCTTTTAGCGAACTGAGCAGATTCAAAAAGGGGTTCCCTTTAATTTTAATAGATTGTGGTTGGAAGACCCGCTTTTTGAGTCCTTGGTGAAGGAAGCCTGGTCCTATGCAGATTTGGTTCGGGGTCGTAAAGCTTCTTCATCTTTCACCCACAGACTCAGGGTCTTAAAGGCATGGACGAAAGTTTGGGAACGATAGAAGGAAAAAAACATGATTTTTGATTTGATCTCCATCGAGAGGGATATTGAAGGAATTTTCGCCTCCATGAAAATTTTTTCCACTTTGGTCTTCCCTATGGAGAGATTGGTGAATATTGAACAAAGAAATAAATACATACTTCAGGCACAGGAACTTACCTGGAAACTCAAGAGTCAGGAGGTTTGGCTCAAGGAAGGGAACTTGAATACAAAGTTCTTCCACCATTATGCATCGAACAGGAAGAAGCACAATGTCATTTGGAAAATTGAAAGGGATGATGGCTCCATAGTGCATGATGAGGATGAGATCAGTCGGAGGCTGTAACGTTTTTCTCTCACCAATTTAATGGAAGGACCGGAATAAACCCTCTTGAACAATATTAGGCTTTGGAAAAATATCCTTCCATGTTCGATGATGGAGAAAATGAGTTTTTTGGGAACACGGTGCAAAAGGCAGAGATTCTGGAGGTGCTAAACTCTTTTGCTTGGGACAAAAGTCTTGGTCCCGATGACTAGCCGGTAGAGTCGTTCGTTCATTTCTTTGAATTAATGGGGGATAATCTTTTGAATCTGGTTAAGGAATCCAGAAATTCGGGATCCATTTCGGGGGACCTTAACTCAATCTTCTTAGCCTTGATTCCTAAGTCCTCGAATCCCAAAACTTTCCTAGATTTCCGACCAATCTCTCTATGTAATGTGGCCTATAAGGTTATTTCCAAAGTGATTTCTCGTCCTTTAATTGGATCGTTGTCTAAGCACAATTCAGATGAACAGTATGGTTTTCTCCCGAATAGGCACATCCATGATGCTATTGTTGTGGCCCAGGAACGCCTTCACTCATTGCACACCCAAAAACTTGAGGCTATCATTATGAAAATTGATTTGCACAAAGCCTATGACAGCGTGGACTAGGCTTTCAACCGACTTGTTCTCCATAAAGTTGGTTTGGCTCCTCCGATCGTAAATTGGATTTTGGCTTGCATTTCCTCTGTGTGGTTTTCTATCATCACAAATGGCAGGCTGTCGGATTTTTTTTAAGGCTGGAAGGGGTCTCTGTCAAGGGTGCTCTCTTTCGCGGCTTATTTTCATTCTTATCCTAGATGGCCTCAGTATTCATATCAAGGATTTAAACTACAAAGGTGTATTCTTAAGTATCGTTTTTTCTAGAACAATTTCTATTACTCACCCTTTTTTTGTTGATGACATTTTGTTATATGGCATCATATCGCGTGCCCAATGGACTTAAATTCACTACACTTTTCTCACATTTGAGGTGGCCACAGGCCTAATCATAAATGGACACAAATCCCTCATCATCTTTACCTCTGTAAATTTTTTTGACCTTGGGATCATAGCAGATCTGTTTCAGATGAAGCTAGTTCCATTATCTGAGGGTTTATTGTACCTAAGGTTCTTGCTCAAGCCCTGCAACTACCTCATCAGATATTTGCACTGGCTAATCGACAAGTTCAAGTGAAAACTAGATACATGGTTTCATCGATGGTTTTCCCCTGGTGGGTGGTTTATTCTCATCTAGTCCATTCTCCAGCAAATTATAGGGTACTGGGCCCATTTATTTTTCATCCCCTCTTCCATTATTGATCGTATCAACCGCATCATCTCTTGTTTTCTATGGTCTAGGGCAAAGGGGAAATCTAAATTCCATTTATGCCGGTTGAACAAAATTTCTTTACCGAAGCATCTGGGCGGATGGGGATTATTAGATATCAAAGCGTTCCCTCAGGCCCTCCTGCCCTCCTGGAAAAATCATTTTGGAGAGCCTTATCCGGATCAGACCTCTGGCCTAATATTTTTAGGGTGAAATACAAAGTGCAACAAAATTTAAAGGTTTTCCACTGATCTGGTCTTTATCCTTTATGGAGGGGCTCTCACATTTGGATTAGTTTCGGGCGTATTGAGGCCTTTTTCTCTCAGCAGGCTAGAATGGTCGTTTGGAAATGGTCAAAACATTATTGTGGGTGCAGACCATGTCATGGGGCTTCCTCAGGATTTTTATATGCCTCTCCAACTCAGACGTCATCTTGCAATGAAAGGTCTTTATCATCTTTCCCAATGCATCTCTCATTTGCAACAAAGTTGTCCAATTTCGAAATACGTTATACAGCTGGATTTGAGGGGTCGGTACCAGGATATGTGGAAAATGGTGTCTTCTAATTTAAGGGGGGTAGGTCTGTGTCTTAATCAGGCGGGGGATTGTATCTCTTGGTTTGGCTGCACGAAGCAAGGTTCTGTCATGGTGGTAGACCTCTACACTTCAATTATCTCTTCATCCCCTAGCGCGGTGCTCCAGCCTTTCCCCCAAGCTTTCTAGAAGCACAGGGTCCCAACTAAGATTCTCCTTTTCACCTGGTTATCATGGAGGAACCGGGTCCTCATGTGGGGCAACTTGATCAAAAGAGGCTTTCAGGGGCCTAGCTTCTGCCTTTTTTGCCTAAGGGAGTCTGAATAAGTCTCCCAATTTTTTTTCCAATGCATGGTTATTCTTGAATTTTGGTCTCATTTTTTTAATCTGCTGCAGGATCGTACTTGGCGCCCTCTTGGGGTCCTTCACTGTATTTTTTCTCGATCTCTACTGGATTGAAATTTCAAATCTCTTACTTTCTTCATCCTCTAGGAAGTATGGCTCTCTAAGAACAAAATCATTTTCGAGGATTGCCAGTTTGATCCTCAAAAAGCTTTCAGTCGAATTTTGGGGTAGATGGACTTTCAGGTGGCCTCAATTGAATTATCCCTAATCATTCTCGTTGCCTTCAACCACACCCAATACTCCTGCTAACTGGTTTCTTTGACTGAGCTGAGCAATAGCGGTTATGTGGTTGCGGGGGATGGATTAAATGGAAAAATGGGGATCGCCACACTATCTCCTAGAATGTTGACTTGGGCTCCAATACTAAAGCCAAATTTCTGGCCCTTTGGACTGTGCTCTCTATGTCTTACAATATGCAACTTCCACAGGTTCATATATATGGGAACTCCAAAGTGGTCATACACGGGATAAAAGGTCTGTGTGACTTCCAGCCTCCAGGACTCTTGGATTGGATAAATTGGATACATTATCTAATGCAGCAACTCAGAGTTCCATCTCTCCAACACATCTTCAGAGAAGCTAACATACACGTTGATCGATTGTCCAAGAAGGGCCTTCTTGAACCTTTCGATCACGTTCAAATACGTTGGTTCCATAACAACGAGTTCACTGGATCTTTCTCCCTCCCGATTCCATAAACGTCTTATTTCTTTTCTGAACGGGCTCTATGTTTTAATCAAGCGAGTCTGTTTGTTCTTTTCAAGCGAGCTCATTTTACCTCAAAGGAGCCTGTTGGAGATGTCGTTTATATTTTATCTCCATATTCATGGATCTTTTTTTTCTTAAACTTTTCATGTTTTTGGTCAAGTTCATCTGGGAATTTACTTTTGATGTGAAGTTGGGGTTTATATGTTTGGTCGACTCTTTGCCTCATATGTTTTGATTATGAAATACCTAAATTGTTTTTGCTATGAACTATCCTGAAAATGGGTTTTTTGGGTTACACATCCTTGGAATAATGTGCATCTATGAAGCACAAATCCTTTTGTAAATAAACTATTTGTTTTAACATAAATTAGGGTTTTTTTTTTTAAATAAAATAAAATAAATAAATAAATAAATTATATATTTAAATTAATATTAATGCTTAAGTGATTAAATTTAACCCATAAAATTTATAAAAACAAAATTTTAAAAATAATATGTAAAATAAATTTAAATAAAATTTCAAATAAACCGATATTCGATTATGAAAAACTTAAATTTTGAATAAATTTAATTATTTTTAAAGTTAATTTTCCCTTTCTTTCACAATTTTAACTCTTAATTCTAGAGCAGAGGAAAATTCATTTTCATTCAATTATTATAGGACGAAATTCGTCAAATGTTGCGTAACATATTCATATTTGGTTAGATAAGTGGAGCATATATAAAGAAGCATGACGAGATTAAATTGGTTGATTTTTGTGTGAGGTTGATTTGTTTTTTTATTTCATTTTATCTAGAATTATAAGATGTTTTTTTTATTTAAATTTAAATTTTGAAGAAATTTAATTATTTTTAAAGTTAATTTTCTATTTCTTTCACAATTTTAACTCTTAATTTTAGAGCAAAGCAAAATTCATTTTCATTCAATTATTATAGACGAAACTCGTCAAATGTTGCGTAACATATTCATATTTGGTAGATAAGTGGAGCATCATCATCATCATAAAGACGCATGATGAGATTAAATTGGTTGATTTTTGTGAGGTTGATTTGTTTTTTTGTTTTATAAGAAGTTTTTTAATTTAAAATTATAACAATTTTTTTGTTTTATAGTTTGAGAAATTTTTATTGGTGTTTTTTTTGTCTTCAACTAATTAAGTGTTTTTAGTTACTTTTAAAATATAATAAAACATTTAGTCACTTTTAAGATATAAGAGATGAAATATGATATTTATACTGTATTATAAATGGCAATTTTTTTTTATTTTTTTGGGTGAAGTATGAAGATATGTTATATTACAATTTTATAAAAGGAAAATCACAAACTCGTTATGTTTATTTATTGCATAAAAAGAAATAAAGATATGTTTTTTAGATATGTATTCATAAATTGAGGTTTTTTTTATCAACTTGAGTAACATGTGTTATAAGTTAAAAGTAGAAAATAATTCAGTCCAAAAAATTTATGTGAACACAAGATCTTTGTCACTTACATTAATATGGGGGATTCCATGTAGGTTTGTTCGTTGTGTTTATTTATTAGATGAAAACAAACCAACAAAAAATCTTTATAGACATTTATTTACCATCTTTGTTTTCTCAACGGATTTAGTAAAATGAGGCGTGAGCCGATTGACTACGCAAACTAGAAAATAATTGTGTCTGAACTTTTCCTGTGACTTATCATAATTTCAGAGATTTGAACTATTTTCATAAATAATATAAAAAGATAAAAAAGAGAGCAAAAATGTGCATACTTTGTTAGCTCATCCACTATTATTCTTAGATTCTTTAAGTTTCAAAATTGGGTAAACCTGGAATAAAATCCATTGAAAGTTCTTCCCAAAATTGATTTGGTATAACTAAAATATGTAGGAAATTGAACATCTTAATTGTCTCTCCCTTAGTTTATTGGCTAACCACACATTCAACTACAAACTTTTGAATATTAACCATAAAACCTTCAAATAAAAAAAACATTCTCATTCGCATAGTATATTTTCAATAACTCTATATGTCCTCCTATAAGTGAAATCTACAATTCTAAAAAGGCTCTCTATTTAAGTTGAAAAATTTTAAATAATATAAATAATCATAATACCATAGAAAATTGTTCTTTCACAAAAAATTATTTATAGAAAGTTGTTCTACCAGAAATTTTATTGTTGTAGGGACTATAGTAATGGATTTTGTTAGTCTAATGGTCCTTGGACAAAAGATGAATATCTATAATTGTTTTAACTCAAAGTTCATGGAAATCATAAATGACATTTTACATTTTACCATATGTTTAAAATGGGGAGCTTATTTGGCCTCTTCCCAAGGAAGAAGTTGCATTATTCGACCCATATATATATATATATATATATATATTGTTGAGATATTAATCTCACTGTCCGTTAGGTTCAGTTCATTTAATTTATTGTCTGCTAGGTGTCATAGGTAGTTTAGTTTTACTTTAGTTTATCTAAGTTTTACTCCAGTTATTTATTGCTGATGTTTCCAATGTAATCGCTGATGTTTCCAACGTAATCCTATTTAACTATTTCGTAATATTGAGATGAGAAACTCTCTGCTCCAGTGTACTTTTTAGTTTCTCAATTCTTTTCATGGTATCAGAGCTAGCTTGCATAAGCCTCCTTGGAGAGCAGCAACAGAGCCACGAAAGAATAGTAAAGAAGAGAAGTTGGTTGGCGCGATTGTGAAGCTAATACTCGCGCCATCGCGCCAAAACAAAGGATTAGCGTGAGAATACAAGCCATACCCACGCTAGTTTTTTGCCTTGCATCGTTTTGTTTTTTTGTTGCGGTTGTTCAAATCAGGACCGCGCCAGTTAAAGCCTTTTAAAAAAAATTATATGCGCTGGAGCAATTGTCTGCGTTAAAGTATTTGTCTGCATTAAATTTGAGAGCAATTGCGTTATTTTTTTTTATGATGAAGGTCAAACGCACGCAAAAAGGCATTCAACGTGATATTTAAAGATTTAAAGATCTTGAGGTATTGATTTTTAAAAAAAAAGTGAAAGCCCTTTTTTATATCAAGAAGTTTTTTTTATTAAAGTTTTTTTTTATATATAAAAAAAAAACTTAAATTGTTTCAAAGGATTTTATAAAGAGGGTTTGAAAGAGTATCGGTTTGAAAAAAGGTGAAAGCCTTTTTTATATCAAGAAGTTTGTTTTATTAATTAAAGTTTTTTTATATAAAAAAAACTTCAAATTGTTTCAAAAGTTTTTATAAAGAGGGTTTGAAAGAGCGTATGGTGAACTTTTTAAAAAAAGATTTTTTTTTTAAAGAGGAAATTTAAAAGAAGGTTTTTTTAAGGGATTTTTTAAGTCTTTAAGAGATTTAAAAATTTCGAGGAGATTTATAAAAGGCGTATATTAGCATTTGAAAAAATAATGGCCTCTTCAAGTTCTTTGCCATAGACACCAAATCTGATTGGCAAAAATTATGAATTCTGGAATTTGAGAATGAAAACCTTTTTACAAGCACAAGATTGTTGGGACACACTTGTGATTGCTTATGTAGAGCCGACCCAAGAAGCATGGGCGGCCATGACCAATAATCAGAGAAATGCAGCTATTGAACTCAGAAAGAAGGAGCATAGAGCCAAATGCTAGATACAAAATTCAGTCGATGATTCTATTTTTGACAAAATAACTGGTGCGACAACAGTGAAAGAATGTTGGGATATTTTGTAAGTTGCGTATCAAGGAAATGATACAGTAAAGACGGTTAAACTGCAAACATTGAGAGCTCAGTTTGAAACTATAAAGATGGTTGAAACCGAGAATGTGGATCAGTTCATGACCAGAGTCATGGGAATAGTCAATCAGATCAAACTCAGTGGCGAAACCATTACAGATCAGAAATTTGTTGAAAAAGTTCTTCGCAGTCTACCAAATAAACATGAAATGATTGTCACAGCCATATTGGAATCCAAAGATTTTAAAATTTTCTCAGTAGAACAGTTGAGTGGATCACTTTTGGCACACGAAACAAGACTCAATCCGATTGAAGATTCCACGGAACAAGCCTTCAAAGTACACATCTCATTTGACACAGGTAGAGGCAGAGGATATAGAGGAGGCAACAAGCAAGGCAGAGGCTGAAGGAATGGCAGATCTAATCATCATCATGCAACAGAGCAGTGGAGACCTCCAAAAAAACGAAATCAGAGAGGAAGGTCATGGAACAGATCGAGTGTTCAATGTTACTACTGTAAGAAGTTTGGCCACTATGAACACGACTCTAGAAAGAAACAATCAGATCAGCACAGAGGTTATATAAATCTCTCCAGCAATGAAGGATAATCCTCAGAGACAATGTTTCCTTCATGCCATATCTCAGAAGAAAAACAGAGTGAAGATCTTTGGTTGCTCGACAGCGGATGCAGCAATCACATGACAGGAAGCAAGAATCTTCTTTCTTCTCTAGATGCTTCCATAACATCAGAGATAATGCTTGGAGATCGTACAAGTATTAAAGCTGAAGGAAAAGGTATTGTTCTTATTCTTACTAAGAAGAATCAAAACAAATACATCCCTGATGTTTATTATGTTCCTTGACTCAAACATAATCTCCTTAGTCTAGGAAAATTAATGGAACATGGCTATGATGTATTGTTTCAAAAGAACACCTACTATATATATGATAAATATCCTCATAAAATATTGATAGCAAAAGTTGAAAAGACCAAGAGTAGGATGTTTCCATTGATCCTTAGAAGCCAAAATACCATCCAATATTTAGTCCACAATATATCAAGAATAGATGAAACTCATCTATGGCATTCTAGGTGTGGCCACATTCAATTCAAAAGTCTTAGTCTGCTTCAAAAGAAATATATAGTCATTGGTCTACCTACTATCAGTGAAAAAGTCTGTAATTGTGAAGTTTGTGTCTTGTCCAAGCATAAAAGAGATAGTTTTCCCTCATCAACCTCAAGGGCGAAAGAGCCTTTGGCACTTGTCCATACCGACATATGTGGTCCAATGCAGACATTGTCCATTGGTGGTAGTTTCTACTTTTTGACATTTATTGATGACTTTAGCAGGAAGATATGGGTGTATTTTTTAAAAAACAAATCAGATACCTTCTCTAGATTTCTGGAGTTCAAGGAAGAAGCAGAAAAACAGAGTGGAAAACTCTTGAAAGTACTCAGATCAGACAGAGGAGGAGAATACACCTCAAATGAATTCAAAACGTTATGTCGACAGCTAGGTATCCTAATGCAGTACACAACCAGATACACTCCACAGCAAAATGGAGTAGCAGAAAGAAAGAATCAATCGATCATGAACATGGCGAGATGCATGCTATGGGAGAATAAGTTGACAAATAAATATTGGGCTGAAACAGTGTCAATAGCATCGTATGTTCTTAACAGATCTCCAACATCCAGCCTACAGGATAAAAAATCCTCAAGAAGCATGGGAGGGAAACAAGGTAAATGTGTCACACGTTAGAATCTTTGGATCAGTAGCTTTTTATCATGTTCCTGAAAAACTAAGAAAAAATCTTGATGATAGAAGTGAGAAATGCATATTTGTAGGTTATAGTAAGCAGTCGAAAGCCTACAGACTTTATAACCTCATTACCAAAAAGTTCATTATAAGCAGAGATGTGAAATTTTTCGAAAATAAATCTTGGTTTGACCATGTAGATGAAACTTCAAATCAGCGTTTTTATCCACCACAGTCTCCAAGATTGCAGGTTCAGGAACAGCCAGCACATTCTGAAAATGGAACATCATTAAGAATTGATTTAGCCAGTGATCAAACATCTTCAGAAGAGGGACAGAAAACAAGAAGTATTAGAGAGATATATGAACAGGAGCATGAATCTGAACAACATAATATGTTTGCATTCATTTCAACACAACCGACTCATTTTGAAGAAGAAATTAAAGAAAAACATTGGGTCGAAGCAATGAACCAAGAAATTGCTGCCATAGAGAAAAATCAGACTTGGGAATTAGATGATCTCCCAAGAGACAAAACAAAAATTGGTGTAAAATGGATATATAAGACCAAGCTAAATGAAAAAGTAAAAGTTAAGAAACATAAGGCGAGGTTGGTTTCCAAAGGATTCTCACAATAGTTTGGTGTCGACTATGGTGAAACATTTGCTCCAGTGGCAAGGTTAGACACTGTCAGAACCATTTTGTCCACAACAGCTCAACACAAATGGAAATTCTATCAACTTGATGTAAAATCTGCCTTCCTCAATGGTATATTACAGGAAGAAGTTTATGTAGAGCAGCCTCCAGGTTTTGAAGTAAAAGGACAAGAGCATAAAGTATATAGATTGAAGAAAGATTTATATGGTTTGAAACAAGCTCCAAGAGCTTGGTATAGTCGCATCAACACCTATCTCATCAAAAGTGGTTTTTCCAGAAGCAGCCATGAACCCAATTTGTATACCAAATCTCATGAAGGTAAAATTCTTATTGTATGCCTTTATGTAGATGATCTTCTTTATACAAGAAATATGATGTTAGAAGATTTCAAAGCAGCAATGCAAGCAGAGTTTAATATGACAAATCTAGGAGTCACGAAATATTTCCTGGGAATTGAAATTCACCAATCTGATAATGGCATTTTTGTTGGTCAACAAAAATATGCCACTGATATCATTCAAAAGTTCAGAATGACCAATTGCAAATCAGCTGATACACCAATTTCTCAAGGTACCAAACTCAACTAAGAAGATGTAGCACCATCTGTTGATCCCACATTGTATAAAAGCCTAGTTGGTAGTTTGTTGTATCTAACTACAACTAGACCAGATATTATGTTTGTAGCAAGTTTTTTCTCCAGGTTTATGCAGTCACACAAGCTTACTCATTGGCAGGCTGCAAAAAGGATCTTAAGGTATATTTCAGGGACCATAGACTATGGTTTGTTTTATACACATTCTGAAAATTGTTCACTTTCAGGTTATACAGGCAACGATTATGCAGGGAGTTTAGATGATCGCAAAAGTACCTCAGGGTGTGTTTTTCATCTTGGAACAAATCTGATTTCATGGGCATCCAAGAAACAATCAATCGTTTCAATATCTTCTGCAGAGGCAGAATATGTAGCAGCAAATTCAGCAGCTTGTCAAGCAGTATGGTTGAGAATATTATTGAAAGACAGTTCAGATATTCAGAAGGAGCCAACTCCAATTTACTGTGATAACAGTTCAGCAATTTCTTTATCAAAAAATCATGTTTTTCACAAAAAGAGCAAGCACATTGACACACGTTTTCATTTCATTCGTGAACTTGTCAATGATGGGGACATCACACTTTCTTTTTGTGGTTCCAAAGATCAGCTTGCAAATATTTTGAAAAAGCCATTGTGAAAGAATGTATTTGAATTTCAAAGAGAGAAATTAGGCATTGTTATTGCCTCCACTTGTAACAGTTGAGATTAGGAGGGGATGTTGAGATATTAATCTCACTGTTCGTTAGGTTCAGTTCATTTAATTTATTTTCTGCTACGTGTCATAGGTATTTTAGATTTACTTCAGTTTATCTAAGTTTTACTCCAGTCATTTATTGCTGATGTTTCCAATGTAATCCTATTTAACTATTTCGTAATATTGAGATGAGAAACTCTTTGCTCCAGTTTACTTTTCAGTTCCTCAATTCTTTTCATATATATTATCTTATAACTTAAATCATATTAACATTTTTGCACATAAAACGAGGATCTATAATTGTTTTAACCCAAATTTCATCAAAATCATACATGACATTTTACATTTTACCATATATTTAAATTAGAGATCTTATTTGACTTCTTCCCAAAATACTCATATATCTTAACTTATAACTTAGATATCATTAATATTTTTTTCACAAATTAACTAAAACTAATGTTAACATAGTGTTAGCACTAATTTACTAACATTAAATGTAATTTTCACAAGTATCCTTGACCTTCACCTTGTTTCCATCGCCCAGTTTCCACAGCCCCACTGCTTTGTAACTATGCCTTGTAACTGCCATGTATAACTCAATGTGAATGACAATGCCACAAAAACCACAATGGAAAGAGGAAGTATAGTTTATAAATAACACTACCTCTTCCTTTTTCCACTTTGTGTGTTGTGTACTTTGTTGCTAGAGAGACACTGCAACTCGAATAGTTGGTTTTGCCATTTATGTTTATAGCATTGATGTTTCTGCCATTTTTTCTGATGGTATTATTTTTGGATGCAATGTTGATGTTTGCAGCTCTTGCTGCTCCATATACAAATTAGACTCTTACCTCTGTAGCCTCAGCCTCTTATCTGCACCCAGCGGGGTAGTTTCTTACTCTGATAAATGCATATATTTTAAATATTATTTGAAATAGTGTTAATATTTAAAATATTATTTTCATCGGTAAAATTCAATTACCATTTATTATCATAAGGTTTTCAATCTTCTTCAAAATGTCGAAAATAGAATTAAAAAATTGGAATTAAAGTGATAGAAATTGTGAAATTTAACGAACAAGTCTAAACCTATGGTATAGATTATTTACCACCTCAACATTGTTTTGTATGATGTAGGATGACACACGGGTTTTAATATTGGAATGATTGGAAGAGTGGTCAAGATGAAACTACTAAATTTACTTTTTGGGCACTCATTTCAAATTGGTTGGGCATATTGATCCTAAATATTTAGTAAATTTGTGGTTAATTTTACATGATTACATTTTAGTTTTTTCTTAACATAGTCAAATTTCATCTCTGCAATCTTTTGTTTCCAGAATACAAATTATCCAATGCAAATTTTCATTTTCCTGCTATAAAAATGATAGGGAAATGCTCATGATTTAGGCATTTCACTTTTATTTCTATTATCTTATAAAAATAAAAATAGAGAGGGAGATTGCTTGTTAAATACTTGGAGCATTGATGTCTATCTTGTTGAACCATTTCTTATTCCCTTAAACAAGATCCCCTGCATTTCTTCCTTTTTGAAACGTGCCATTGGTGTTTACTAGTTGGATTGTGATTATCCCCTTGTTTGCTCATTTCTCTTGTATCGTCTTTCTCCTTTCTTATTCAACTTGTTTCTTATCAACTCATCTTCTTCTTTCTTTTTCCTAGTTTCCTTTTATGTCTGTTTTAAAAGTGTTGCAACTGAAATTTCTATTTCCCAAAGTGTTTGCAAATGTTTAATCTTAATAATAAGTAGACCTGTAGCTACGGTCGTCTCTGAACTCTTGCGGAATTTCCAATGGGCATGGATTTCCACACTTGTACCTGTTATTAGCCTGGTTCAATCACTTGTACCTATATCAATCACTTGAAAACCTCTGAATGGCTTACCTTCAACCTTAATTGAATGATTAAGCATCTCCCTATATACGTCAATCTTGATCTGGTGCTAGTAATGGTGGTTCCTTCACCTTAGATGTTTTTTTTGGCTTGAATGCGAGCTCGATGCTACTGGTGGAACCGCTACTAGCTATGGGGTCTCAATATCTTTAGCTGCTTCTATCCCACAACCTCTACTTATCGTTGGATGGAAGAAAATCGTATGCAAGCTAGAAATACAATTAGGCCTCAACCATTGTTTTCACACCCAAACTTTAACTTTGTAGTTACCATCATCCATGTGGAATAGTAGTGAAATAAGCCTAAAAAAATCAGCATAATGAATGAGACTACCATAACCATATGTAATCATGTATTATCATGAAACATGTTGACAGAGACTTTCCTACACGCCCTTTCGTAATACTGCATATTTCTTGCACTAACTGAGCACCAACCAGCTTCGAATTCAAGAGCTTGACCTGGCAACGTTAGAAGCTCAGACCCATCTAATTTGAATGTAGCCCAGACGGAGGAGAAAACTGGAAGTTTCAAGTCATGGTGGACTAGACTTATTTATTTTTCTTTGTCTTGGTTAAGGGACCAGGTTGATTGGTCTTATGTTGATTGTTGATTTCCTAAATATTTTGCTATGAGATTGATACGGGTCTGATTGCTCAATATTAAAGGAATTTGTTTGATTGCCGAATATTTGGGGAATTTGTTTGATTTCTGAATATTTGCGAAATTAGCAATTGACATGTCTATTGAATTGTAAAATATTCATGTCTATCTAATTGCCAAATATTTAGGGAATCTTCCATTTACATAAACTCAGGGAGGTAGTCCAAAAAACCTAGAGAATAACCCAGAAATTTTGGCAATTTTGTTTTGAAAATTTGGGTTACAGTAGTTAAACTTTAGTATTTTGGGTGCTCTAAAGATTTTTAATGGAATTGAATCCATTTCCACCATAAAAAAATTCAATTCAAACACTCTAATCCCCTGATTTTTTGAAAAAAAAATTACCAGATTCTGGCAAAAAATTATCGTCCTGACTATTGTGTTGTGTCTATAGACAACTCCTTTCTTTTTTGTAGTCTGAAAAACAACTAATACCCATCAATTGGCAGTGATATTCTCACGCTACAAGGAAAATATCCTCTAGCGGAGGTTATAAAGGAGGTTTTTAGTGTTATAAATTTGGCCAAAATTGTCAAAAAAAAAATTGCTACAACATCTGTTTATGGTTATGGAGGTTTTGGCGGAGCTTTTAATGGAAATTCAACACAACTAAAAAAAATGGGCAACTGGAAGTTATTATGGATGTTTTTTCATTGGTGCGCTACTCTAGATTTAACGCACCAATGAGTACATGAAGACGGTGCCTCGGGGCTGCCTCAGTCAAACGAACGCATCGGGATGTTTAGGTGTAAAACCGCAACAGCCGTAGTGTTGGTCATACAACGCATGGGGCCATTCTAATTGGTCTTGGGATTTGTGTGATTCTCATAGGTTATATCAACGCACCGGTGCGTATACCTTTATGATGCATCGATGCGTCGTATCACAGAAAGACACCGAGATTTATAATTGGTGTCGGTATTCATGAGGTGCCCATGGATCGTACAAATTCATCGGTGCTTATAGATACATAAACGCCTCGGTACGTAGTATAAAAAACGCACCGATATTTATAAATGGTATCGGTATTTATGCGGTGCCCTAGATCGTACAACGGAACCGGTGCATATATATATATATATATATATATATATATATATATATATATATATATATATATATATATATAAACACACCGGTCGACAGTTACTGACACGCACCGGTTTTCATTTTGTTTTTTTAAGAAACATCAACTTGTGACAATCCAATTATTGTGATTGTTTTAAATTCATTATTAATCAAAAGTAGACACATCTTATAACAATATTCATATTAATTACATTTTTATTAATACATTTGAATGTGATGTTTGGATTAATTTGTTATATCATATCAGAATTATTGTGGCTTTTTAAAATCCATTATTCATCAAAAGTTGACACATATATATCTTATAACAATATTCATATGAATTAAATTTTTATTAGTTCATTTGAGAACGAAAATGGAGAACGCAATAGAATAAATTAGAACATATATATATATATATATATATATATATATATATATATATATATATATATATATATATAAGACAAGCCTTTTATCATACAAATGAGACATTATTTGTATCCCTTTGTCTTTCAATTGGGACACTATGTCCATTACATTAAACAAAATGTCTGATTTCACAGACATATTTCAAAAAATAAAATGCCTTGCTTTGATATCGAAACATAGTGATCATCATTCTATGCTTGAACTATTGTCACTGCTAGAGCTACTTCCATGACTTGGGTTATTCTATTGATTGTTTTCTTCTTCTTCACCTTCCATCTACAAACATAAAAATAAACCGAAAAGAGTGTATATACATTGATTAGAATAATGAAAACTCATAATATTAAATAATATACATCAATGTAAATTAAAAAAAATGATGTACCATAGCAACAATTGACTCATAAACTATACACATTCTTTCAAAACCATGTACCATGCCATCTTTCAAAATTTCATCTCGTTGGCGCAACTTCCATACTTTGTTTCCTGCAAGTTTTATACCCCATAAAAAATCATATATTTAATATAAAAGATGTTTTTGTTCTATTAATTATAGATGGAGCTAAGTAAAACAAGATCGATAGATGCTTACAAATTCCACAATTAAATTCTGATATGTCAACATATAATAACAACCCATATTTAACCCAATTTCAATCAATTCGTCTAATGGTTCTTTTTTGTATGTTAGCACCTGTTTCAAGACATTCAATGATGATTTTTGTAAAAAAACTTTAAAAATACAAAAATGAAATCTAGTTAAGTTGTTATAAAGAAGTAATATTTACTCACAAACTTAGAGATCAACCCCTTTCTTCCTTGTCATCATGTTTTATGTGTTGAATGGGTTCCATTTTCTTTTCTTGTCTGCAAGAAAATTGTTGAAAATTAATATTTAATGCTAAATTGTTTATTTATTGTACCTAATGATTGAAAAATTCAATGATCACATATTACATTTGAAGCACGTTTTTGTTGAGATGGCTCCTCCTGTGATGCAATTTTGTCCATTTCTTTGACCATCTCCTTGTACTCCTTTTTGGAAATTCCTACTAGCATATTTCTGATATCAGCTCGTTTATCTTTTGAGATTTTCATAATCTTCTTGAAAATGTAACATGACAATAAAATATTTAATTTTTATATGATATATGAAAAGTAAATATAACAAAAGTGATATTTATAAATAATTCTAAACAAACATTTAAAGGAATATTACTTTTTCATTCCTTCTTTTTGTTGTTGTACGTTTTTGCTATTGAAAGTATGCATTAGGGGAATTTTAAGGTCTAAAATCGGCCTCATAAGGAAAATGTACAATTAAAATTCAATTTATGAGAACCAATCACATTTTAGGGGATGACATCATCCCTAATGGTTGAGGTGGTATTGCTTGAATTAAAAGTACTTACTTGTCACATTCTCAATGGTGGATAAAAACTCATGGTTAACCATGGTAGTGCTCTTAGTACTTTTAAAGTCAAACTAAAGTGCTCATAATAAATGTCATTTCACACTTTTTGAATAAAAATATATTATTTTCATTTCATATTTCTTGAAAGAAACAATGCATATCCCTATACATTTATTATATTATATTATATTATTTTTATATAGTATATTAATTACATATTTTTATACAATTTAAATAATATAAATTTTAATTAATAGCATATAATATAATTAAGAATTTATATATTTATTTTTATATTTTATTTTAATTTATTTAAGTACAAAAGACAAATGCATTAGTTGTTCAATGATAATGAATTTTTCTTGAAAAACTCATTCTTATTTATAGTCACATCAATATAAAATTTTTATTAATTTTATTTTGGTACAACTTTTGAATTGAATTTAACTATGGTTACATGGATTTTGGTGCAAAAAGTGAATTGAAAATTCATCAATATTTTTTTTTTTTTCTAAGTAAGACTAGATTCTATTACTGAAAAATATGGTACATACAGTAGTGTGCCTTCATAGGCATTAAGAGTTCAGCAAAATAGCAAAAAGAAGGGCTGCCCACAAGGGGAAACCAGCCTAAGGAAAGTATGAGAGCTGCCTCGAATGAGGAAACCAGCATTGAACAAAAAACATAGGACTGTAACAGTACTTTGACATGCCATATGACCAGTATTCCTGAGATCACCAAAGAGACAAAAATTATGAACAAAATGACAAAAATGTAACTGTCTGTCCTAGATACCATAGTCGTCAGAGGGAGGTTCTTCTTCAATTCTGCATCCGTAGCTATCATCATCGTCGTCCAGAGTGGGATTTGCTGCCGCGCCGGCCTCGCTTCGCTCCATTGACATGCCTTTGACTTGAGAGCTGCCACCGCCATAGCTGCCATCGCCAGCTTCCTGAGAGAGATCCTGAACACCAGTTTGAATGGCCTGGTTGAAACCAGGGGTGCGTTGCTGAGTGCCGGGATGCACAGGAGGCAGGGGGTTAGAGCCAAATTGCGGGAGTTCTTTGAATGTAACAGAAACAGTCGCCACCACTAGAGGCTGGGAGGTAAGACAGGGGAAATGAAACAGGGCCATGGAGGGGTTAACCAGGTGTGTCGATTCCGCGCTGCGAGGGCCAGGATGAGGCGGAGGGGCGTGAGCGCCACGCGGAGGAGAGGGAGGACGCCTGTCAGACCCACGCTCATGCCTGCGTCTGTTGGACGTGCGAGGGGTGCGGCCATGTGAGGAATCAGAAGCAGAGGTAAATGAGTTGTTGGAGGGGGAGCGATGATTAGAGGATGGCCTGGCTCGAGTGCTGCCTCTGCGGCACCTGAGCCTGTGTCGAAGCCTGGGCGTCGTCCCACTGAGAAAGTGCAAGCGTGGCGGAGAATTCTGAGAGGTGAGAGAAGGATGCAGGGTGACAGGCGAAAGAGACGAAGGCGAGGTGCCAAAGAACGAAGGACAAAACAGACTGTGAGAATAGTGGAAGCCGGGTAAGAACTCCACACAACAATAGAGATTGCAGCGCCTGCCCAACGCAGTGCGGGAGCTGGGTAACTTAGCTTCTGGAGGGCAGTCAGAGCGGATCAGAGGAGTATAATTCTTCATAGCGAAGAGCCAAACGAACTGCAGAGCCAAGAACTTAAGCGTCGAGGTGGTGAATGAGCGCCTGGAGCCGAAGGACGACATCGAAATACGTTTTCTGCCTCGTCCTCCCCACCGGCTTGAATGCCAACGCAGGTGACGGGCTGTGGTTTTAATGCCTTCAATGTGCCTTGAATGTGGAGTGCAGGCGGCCATGTGGCCTCGCCATGCGCCGGCCTGTCCACATATCACCGTCGTATCATATGGATGCACCCGCATCCGGGGGAAAATTCATCAATATTATTTTATTGGTTTAGCTATTATTTTATTATTTCCATGGGAGGCCCATTTTAGACCTCAAAATTCCCCTAATGACATGTTTCATTGACCAATTCTCTGGAAACTCTTCTTGTAGTTTAGATAAAATTTGGTTCTTTGAATCATTAGATTGATTTTTGTATTGTAAGTGGAAATAACGTCTATACATTCGTTCCACTAGATCCCTCAAACTTTTGTAAAAGTTTCTCCCCCTTTCGTTAACTTCCAGCACCACTCCAGATGAGCTAAAGAGTAATTCATTTTCATTTGCATGTTCTATTTTTTTCTTTTCTTAAAACAACATTCCTTTTCTGAGTTGTTTGTCCCTGTAGAATATTAAATAGATGTGAATTTGTAGATTGTTTGACACATGTTATCTAATAATTTTAAGTATATTATTAATGATAATTAAAAAAATAAACTCATATTGGATCGATAGTATTTTTTCATTCACCTGATTCATCCTTTTGCAAATTTTCCATTAAACTTTTACGCTCTTCTGGTCCCAGATCAGAAATAACCATATCGAGCTTTGTCATTTTGTGGCTCTGCATGATACACAATAAACAATACATATTAGTTAAACTTACATATAGTTCAAAAATAATATTTTTTATAAAGAATTTACAAAGAAATTGCCTTTTTTGTTTTTCTTGATGTGTTAACAATATTTTTGTTACTTGATCTCTTGTCAGTCATTTCTTTATCAATCTGAAACCTCTACCATTTTATTCATTAATATATTTATAAATAAATTATCAAATTTTCAGGTAGAAAATAAATCTCAAGACACCGGTGCACCTTTCATGAGGTATGCACTGCAACCGGTGCGTGGGGATATTAAAAACGCATCGCAAAACAATATAATAGATTGTACGGTGCATTGGGTATTATAAACGCACTGCAAAAATAGTGTAATGGACCGTACAGTGCATGGGGTCTTAAAAACGCACCGCAAAAACAGTGTAATACACCGTATGGTGCTATCCTCGTTAAATGGAGCACTAGTGCCCTATTTCAGATATAGCGCACGGATTTAGAAAAAATATTTTCAATTTTTTTACTACACAGTACTTGCATGGTGTGTTGTGTAATATAGTGCACTAGAGCAGTAGCGTATGTAGGGAGTACCGATAAAGAAAAATCCATTTTTTCCAAAAATTCAGACAATGGCCGAATGGATTAGGATCCGACTATGCAAGTCGTCCCGTCAATCTAAAATGAAAAACCCTAATTTTGAAATCACAAAAACATGGAGAAGAAGGGATAAAAACAAAAAAATGAAGGGTTTAGGGTTAAAATGGATAAAATTGCAGAAAAATTTAAAAAACTACAGAAAAAAGTAAAAAATTAATCAAATTTAATCAAGAGATAGTTTGAAATTCTATGATACAGGGTTTGAATCACCATATGTTTGGTTTCTGATTATCTGAATACTTCTGTTCGAACGTATTTCACTGCTCCACAGTGCCCTCATGCTCTCTTGCTCCAGGTCTGTCTCCTGCAAATATCTGGCTGAAAATTTTAGCAAAAATAGTGAAATAATGAAAAGTGTTTTGTATTTAAAGAATTATTTAATGAAATTAGATTTTTGAAAATATTTTGTCACCCATTTTTCAAATTGTAGCCTTTTTTTTTCATTTAAAGAAAATATAGTTGTGTTTTTTTTAATTTGCGTTCATTCGTTACTAGTACGGAAGAGTTGTGAAGCACTGATGCGTCTTTGTAATACAATGCATCAGTGTGTGTTATGATGATAAGCGCACCAGACTGTATAAAGTTTTTTTTGTATGTAAGATCATAATAAAATAATGATAATTCTAAATTACATGAATTTATTTTCATTATTTTCTAAACTTTATTATGTTACAAAAATTCGTATTATTCTAGATATGTTATTTTACAATTATTTGCAAATTTACAAATTTAAATATTTTAATAAAATCATTTCACATTAATACAATTAAAATTTTCACATTAATAGAATTAAAATTTTACAAATATTTTACATACAATTACAATTAAAATTACATTTATAGATAGAATTAGAATTAGAATTACAATTTTACATTAATTTGACATACATGAATTACGATTAGAATTAGAATTACAATTTTAATTTTACATGCAATTACATTTACAATTTTACATAGAATTACATTTACAATTACAATTACAATTTTACAAATATTTTACATACAACTCAATTAAAATTACAATTACAATTTTAGAATTTTACATACAATTACATTTACAATTTTACATAGAATTATATTTACAATTACAATTACAATTTTACAAATATTTTACATACAATTCAATTAAAATTATAATTACAAATACAATTGCAATTTTAGAATTTTACATACAATTAGAATTACAATTTTACAATTTTTCATATATATAATTACAATCATTTCACAATAAATTAAATATTACAAATACAATTAAAATTTTACATTAATAAATATTTTACATACAATTACAGTTAAAATTACAATTAGTACAAATACAAATACAATTTTACAATTTTACATATAATTAAAATTAAAATTTAAGTTACAATCACGACATAATATTTAATAAATATCATGGTCATTTAATATTAAATTAATTAATACAAATCATCACGATCATGATAACCCTCGTACAAACATCATATTTGAGTAAAAAACAAATTCAAACATCAAATTAACATTATATATTAACATCATCACAACATAAACATCAAATATACATCTCATGTCAAATAACTCATTCTATCATATATACACATCTATCTACAAACTAAACATTAAATGAACATATCTAACATGACCTAACAATATGCGCAACATCATGATGATCACCAACATGTAAATTAAGTACAACTGCAACATGAACATAAAATACATGGACCATATATATATATATATATATATATATATATATATATATATATATATATATATATATATAATGAATAATGTTAAAAATATACAACTATAATATAAATGTCATGGATCAGCTAGTGGTACTATAACAACATCAATAGGAGTACAAGTGGAGGCCTGCTCCGTAAAGGGTTCAACCTCGACGGTCGATGGTCGAGCCTGCTCATGATCATGATCACTAGTACTGATGAATGCATCAGCTGGTGGTGCTAGTACAACATCAATATAAACAGTAGTAGTGGAGGCCTGCTCAGTCAATAGTGCAGCCTCGACGGTCGATGGTCCAGCCTGCTCACGATCATGACTAGTACTGACGGATGCTGCAGGCTACTGACTGGACGTGGATGATGGTTCAGCCTCATCTCCATGATGACTGCTAGATGCTGCTAGTGAATCAACCTTATTCTCATTAGGCACGGCGCGAGGTGAATGATCATAAGATGCATGTGAGTCGTTGCTCACGGACTGTCCATCACATGTCGTAGCTCAACTAGTACGCCTATAGCTACGGAAATTCCTCCTCAGCCGTGTAACAGCTCTCATAGCTCCTACAACATGCCACATCAGGCTGTACATGTCACGCGACATGCCTCTCCACATCCGGAACATCATATTATCGGCTTGTATGTCTCTGTAATGAGCGGGCCTAATGCCGGCATCAACAATCAATGCACAAAGTTGGTTTCCCAACTCCATCCTATATCTAGTCTCAGGTCGACCATGCCTAGAAAAAGGCGATACCAGTGCACCATGAGCAGGAGCATGTCTCTATGCTGTACCGGCCTCATCCTGATCATGATCATCCTCGGCATCGGCCATGTCCTGATCGTCATCAAGATCCACACTTAGATCATGTGGTGGATCCAGCATTTGATCGCCATCAAAAGAGCCAATATCTACAAAATATATACAAGTACACAACAATAATTAGACAATTTCATTACACAATTTAGTAAATATGAATAAAATAGTAATATTACCTTTATCATTTGGCGGCTCATCATCTGTGAAGAGGATTTTGGGACACCCTCACCAATCTAATCCAACATAAGGACATGGGACCATAATGAAGGGATGCAGCCCATCAACATTGACTAGTAAGTTCAGTGCATCATGCGTTATCCTGGCTGGAAACATAGTGTCTCCCCTCTTGGGAATCATCTACCCCCACATGTGCATCCAGGCCTCGAACATCAACCTATGAGGTTGTCGAACAAAACTAGGTCTCATCTTTGGAAACCTCTCAAAAAATAAACAAAACAGCTCTAAAGAAAAAGGGAAGTTGACCTTCCCTTGTGCATGAGCACGACATCTATCTAAGGCTGTACAAAACTGCCGCAAAAAAATGGCAGACCACCTGACAATTCGTGGTTGTTGTAATAAATAATAAACATAATATATAAGTGAGGAACTAATGTGTTTCCCATCACTGGCGTTGTGCGAAATGGTTGAAATGATAAGTGAGAGGCACTGCACATCCTGTCTACCAAATGCACCTATATGTAATTGACCTCCAGGTACCTGAAACTCTAAAGGAAACAATACATGTGCTCCAATGTATCTCTGGGAGTAAACTAATTGACTCCATGCTACACAACCAGGTGGCACGTCTGGGAATAAGGGAAACTCCACCCCTCTCCTCAATAGTCCTGTAATAAAATAAGTATCCTCCTTAGTGGGTGTGTACCACTGGTTAGGACCAACCTGGAAAGCCTGTCGGTGGGAATTCCACCTGCGGATAAGATATCTCAAAAACACACTATGGGCCTTTAGGGAAGTAGCCTCCTCATAGAACTTGAGGAGGCCTACCTGCCTAAGGATCCCCTAAGTATCTGCTGTAATAGGCTAAGGGTATGCATCTCTCTCCCTCTCTCGGGCCTCCCATTAGTGAATCATGTCATACTGTTCAGCCTGTTGTTGCTGCTATTCCTCCTCTTCTCTCTGAATCATTGACATATTAAAACAAACATGAATTTAGGAATATACATATATATATATATTTAAAAAAAAAAAACAGACCAGTCGATGCGCCACAAAAATAGTCACGCACCGGTGGCGATGCAGCTTCAGTTTGTAGCACTTCATTCTAGATGCCCCTAATGAAATACAACGCACCGGCCTCGGTGCAGCTGTCTATTTTTCAAGCACCGTTGACTATATCTAGGTTCAGAATAGCAGTGCGTTGACTGAAATATACGCCCCGGAGCGTATAGTCGTGTCAGCGCACCGACTTCATGACAATTACATAGTCAACGGTGTGGTATTTTACCTGGCCGCACAATTTGTTGGGAAAAATACTGAGAGGGGGGGGTGAATCAGTATTTACTGCATATTCAAAACTTTTACTTTTTCATTCCTTAAAACCCATACGCTACTTTCCTTCAGTAAACCAGCGTATATACGCGGATCCCCTTTATGAAACTAGCGTATACACAGAGATCTAGATATGTCATTAAATCTTCACTCCTATTATTCCATCATTCATTCATCAGATGTTCTATATACAGTAAACATGTGCAGTAAGAACAGAATAAACTATCACACAAAGCATCACACATGAACACCAGGATTTTTAGGTGGAAACCCAAGTCGGGAGAAAACCACCGCCGCAGTTGCTCAGCCTTCAATATTTTATTATAGAGAAAACATCTTACAACATATGTGCTGGCGCAGACTTGACCAGCACGCAGGCACCCACCTGCGCTCGTTTACCAGCCTCTCCTGGAAGGGAGCTCCAACCCACTGACTCGTTTACCAGCCTCACCTGGAAGGGAGCTACGACCCCCCGATCTCGTTTACCAGCCTCACCTGGAAGGGAGCTACGACCCCCTGACTGAAGGCTACAACCTTCAGCACCACCTTGGACCACGGTTCATCAATTTTCACACTGGATCCAACAACTTCAATAGAACACCACTTGCAGGCCACACTTCATCATATTTTCATACTGGACCCTTTCCAAACTTTTAAGCACAAACATACATCACCAACAGATACATATCAACACAGATCAGATAGCAGAAACACATCAAAACAGATCAGATATTTCATACCCCTTGCTTCAGCAAACCCTAGTTTGAATACGCGCTTTCCCTTTACTGATGTCGCGTATATACGCGCTTCCGTCCACACAAACCAGCGTATACCTCAGTGTATATTTTATTGCGCATACGCGCTTTTTCTTCAGCGAAGATGCGTATATACGCGCTTCCTCCACGGCGAAGTAGCGTATAGATCTTCAATCATTACAGAGCAGCATACTTCATCAGATCAGACATTCAACTCAGACCAACCCTCTTCTTCGTACAACGTATGTTCGCCCGGATGTTCGCCTCATCGTCGGCATCTAATCATCTGCTAAACAACTCAAAGCACGTATAAGTACATTTCGCATCTATCCATCCCGCTTCATCATTTCTTCATAAGTGCTTCATAGATTCGTATCTATCATCAAACCTTTACCCTTCGGCATGCATATACTTCGACAGACATATAGTATTCATTCAAGCTCAGACATCTTGCACTCACCCTCATCATTTGCACAATGAATTTCTTCTCCTTATATATGATTACCCTTTGTCAATACCATGAGCCCCTTTTTCAATACCATGGACCAAAACAATACCATAAGCCCAAAACTACCTGGACGGGGTCAATTAGGCGGATCATTACCCAATACCATGGGTTAATACCATGGTGGTTACCCTTGGTTTTGCACCTTTTGAGCGCTTTAGCCCATACGCTACTTGGCACGTTCTTTTCCGCGTGCATACGCGACTTCCCCTAGGCCAATCCGCGTATACCAAGAGACATACTCTTTTTCATCATACTTTGAGTACATTCTGAAATCCTTTCTTCATAGCCTTCTGTACACACTGTAGAAACATCTTATTTTCTTCATTAGGAACACATTCTCTTAAGCACAACTTCATCAAGTAAGTTGTCATCATCTTCATCAAGTGGGTTGCCTTTCAAGGACAACACTTAGCATCATATTGTCAACAAAAATCATATCACATCAGATTTACATCATTTACTAAGTTCATCAAGTCAAGCATAACTTCATTAGGTGAATTTCCATCAAGGACAACACATGTCAACAGTCAAATGTCTTCATCTTCATTCAGTGGGTTGCCATCAAGGAAAACATCCTGCATCATATTTCCAACAATCTCCCCCTTTGGACTTGATGGCAACCATGATGGTGTTTGGTTACCACAACAGATAGATACATTAAGAATACAATGACACCATGTCATTCTCCCTATTTGCCATGTCACTCTCTCCATTTTTGGCATCATGCAAACACCATGTCACTCTCCCCCTTTGACATCAAGGGCAAAGGGCACATCATTATCTTCATTCAAACACCATGTCACTCTCCCCCTTTGACATCAAGGGCAAAGGACAAAACCAACACACTCACCCCCTTTTCTCCTCATGTAGAAGAAACATTCTGCAGATCTGATATGTGCTGAAGTGGCCAAGCTCCCCCTGAGTTCATGCTGAATCTTCAAACATATTTTTCAATAAAGTACATGACTCAAAGACTCTCCTATCACCAATGACTCATACTTACAACAAATATCCAACCAAGTGGATTTACATATGAGACTCAAGTACCCAACCAAGTGGCTTTACACATTTTAATTCAGCTACCCAACCAAGTGGGTTTACAAAATTTGACAAGTCCTTACATGACTGAATATTACAATTTTACATCATGGGTCTCAACCAGATCTTTTCATCAAAATACAAATATGACTTTTCATAATCAATACCAAAAGACCTCAAGAGAGATCATATATCAGAACCACCATAATGCCAGCAATGCATTATACTTAGCAAAACGAATGCTCCCCCTGAATCTGTGCAACCAAGCAATCTTTCCAAATGACTAAGGCTCCCCCTTAGTTTGTGCATCCTGAAAACTTCCACCAACAAATCATCAAGGCATCTTCATCAAAACATTAGAAACAGAATTATGAGAACTGGAACACCACCAGAGATACCAAACATTATCAGAGATACCAGACAGCACTGCAGCTGTGCTGAAGAATGCTGAACCAACCAAAAAATTGTCAGCAACCAAACATACGCGGTTTTATGTGCAGGAACTCGCGTACATACGCGACTGTGTTTCAGGAAACCCGCGTATCCCAAGACATCTTCTAAATTTCAACCAGATCTGATTCTTTGTAAGGAAAAGACAATGTTCAGCTTCTTTCTGAGACATTTGAATGCTTCCCTGGACTACAGATAGATAGAATGGTGTAGTTGTGTCTTCAAGCGTCATCCAATGGTTGTGGCATCAATACAATAGTAACCAAGCCTTCAGATTCTTTGCAGCATCAATACAATCTTTCCAAGAGAGATTGTCATATCAGAACAACATCTTCACATAGGTGTCAAGCAATCATCCATGTGGTCCAACATCACCATGATCTTCAAGATTTAACATGAAGTAACATATGTAGGCAAAAGATCTCAACCATAGCAACAAACTCTACATGATCTGAATCAAACGATATCCAACTCATCCATGTGTGAGCACAAAAGATACTTATCAGCAACCAGGGCTCAAAATCTCATCATAATAATCCATGTACCAAGTCATCATCATTTGAGTATGAGTATCACAATAACCAAAGAATAATCAGTCATATTGCCAACAATGCAATCATTAGTATTCAACCTGCTGCTCCCCCTAAACCAGTGCTCTTCCTTAACTTGTGCAATCTGAAACACCTTCAACAGAAAGTCATCAGCAACAATCTCTGCATGATCTGTCCTTGTCTCTGAATTATAAGACTTTCATCTCAGCAACGAATACTCAAGCAAACAGGACTCCTCCATAGTCTTCAACATAAGAAACCATGTATCATCATTATTTAGAACTGATAAATTAAGCTGATACAGAGTCAAAACTTCAGTTATTATTAGTCAGACTGATGCTCCCCCTGGACCTCTGCTCCAGATCTTCTGCTATCAGATAAATTCTTTTATCATCAATGCATACGCGACTGTGTCTGCTTAAACTCGCGTGTATACGCGACTTTTGTGAATATAAATCGCGTATGGAAAGTGTAATATGAAAATTTCACACCTTCATCTCCTTCTGCAAATTTGCCTTCTGTTCCTGTCTTTTCTTCACCACAAATGCACTGTCAGAAATACATATAACCAGAATAATCAAATCAACCATGAGAGACATCATGCATTGCTCCCCCTGTGACGATACATTACTAAATCTCCTAATGTATCTCACATCATTCCTGCAGTCAATAAGCAAAGTCAGCTTCAGAAGCGGATGACTGCAGTAGGGTCAGAATTCCCTACGTTTCTGATCGGTCTTCCTTCTTTTTCCAAATTTTCTTGAGCTTTCCAACTGTGTGCTGAAAGTTGTCCACTTTCCCAGATCTGTTCATCCTGCATTCTTTTTCTACATGTCCATACTTGTTACAAGCATAACATCTCATGTGGCTAGAGAAATAAACATAAGAATCATAATGAGTATTTCTATTCTTCGTCCTTTTACAATCAGCTGCTTTATGTCCATATTTGTTACATGAAAAACAATATCCTTTGAAGAAACCAGAGTACCTTTCTGAGTAGAACCTGTTTGTTTGTGGCTGAATTGTTCTGCTTCTGCAATTTGCTGCAACATGCCCATAATTATGACATTTAAAACATTCAACGTTCTTGAATGAATTCCTTTGAGAATTCATGATCGTTGATTGAGCTTTTGTCTCTTTCAACACTTCAGGTTTTGCATTGACTACCTCTGAATTTTTAGCACTTCCTTGTGAGCTAGATTCACCTTTAATAGTTTCATGGAAACCAAGGCCATGTTTGATAGCAGGAGACCTTTGATTACTCAGAATATTGTCCAAGATATTAGTACTATCATGAAACCTCAAAAGTTTAATCTTTTCTTCTAATTTACTTTTGAGAATGTTTACCTCAACCTCCAAGGCTTGACATTGATTTGTCATGCTTTCTTCTTTCCTTCTTCCATCTTCTACTTGATCCTTCAGATTTAGAATCTCTTCTTTCAACCAATTTTCGTTTTCTTCACATGTTTGTTGTAGCTCTTCATTCTTCTTCTTCGATGCTTTGAGATCTTCTTTCAGAGATATGTTTTCAGCTTCAAGTACAGCATTCTTCTTATTTGATTTTTCGAGACCTACTTTGAGGGAAATGATTTCTGCTTCAAGTTCTTCATTCTTCTTATTTGATTCTTCAAGATCTGCTAGTAGAGAGATGATTCCATCTCCAAATCCTGCATTCTTCTTGTTTGATTCTTCAAGATCTGCTTGTATACGTTCTATGATAGACCAGATTTTTGCTCCAAGTTCTTCATTTTCATTTAGTTGTAGAGGTTCCTCACTCTTCTTATGGTACTACCCTGCGTTTTTGTACTTCAAGACCTTCATTCTTTCTTTTTTCCCCTTGTTACGGATCTCCTTACGAGCGATCAAGCACGAAAGGACCATAGCTCGATACCAATTGTTGGGAAAAATGCGAGAGGGTGTGAATCGATGTTACGCATATTCAAAAATTTTACTTTTCCATTCACTAAAACCCATACGCTACTTTGCTGAATCCAACTAGCGTATGCACGCTGATATCCTTCATAAAACTCGCGTATACACATAGATATTATTATGCATTTATTTATTTACTTAGGTCTATGCATCATTCATTCATCGGATGTTTAGTTAACAGTAAGCATGTGCAGTAATAACAGAATAAACCATCACACATAAGCAACACACATGAACACCAGGATTTTAGGTGGAAACCCAAGTCGGGAGAAAACCACCGCTACCGTTGTCTCAGCCTTCAATATTTTATTATAGAAAACATCTTACAACATGTCTTTGAGCGCAGAACTTGACCCGGCACGGGCCTCTCCCCTGCCGGCTCGTTTGCCAACCTCTGGAAGGAGGCAACCCACGACTGCGTTTACCCGGCCTCACACGGGAAAGAACTCCCCGACCCCTCCCCAGATCTCGTTTACCCGCCCATCACACAGAAGAGAGCTACGATGGATACTGACTGAAGGCTACAACCTTCAGCACCACCTTGGACCACGGTTCATCAATTTTCACACTGGATCCAACAACTTCAATAGAACACCACTTGCAGGCCACACTTCATCATATTTTCATACTGGACCCTTTCCAAACTTTTAAGCACAAACATACATCACCAACAGATACATATCAACACAGATCAGATAGCAGAAACACAGCAGAACAGATCAGATATTTCATACCCCTTGCTTCAGCAAACCCTAGTTTGAATACGTGCTTTCCCTTTACTGATGTCGTGTATATACGCGCTTCCGTCCACACAAACCAGCGTATACCTCAGTGTATATTTTATTGCGCATACGCGCCTTTTCTTCAGCGAAGCTGCGTATATACGCGCTTCCTCCACGGCGAAGTAGTGTATAGATCTTCAATCATTACAGAGCAGCATACTTCATCAGATCAGACATTCAACTCAGATTCAACCCTCTGCTTCAGACAGATGTTCGCCTGGATGTTCGCCTCATCACAGATCTAATCACTCCATAAACAGATCTAGCAAATACAAGTACATTTCAGATCTAAAGATCCCGCTTCATCATTTCTTCATAAGTGCTTCATAGATTCAGATCTATCATCAAACCTTTACCCTTTCCATACAGATATACTTCACAGAGAAGTATTCATTCAAGCTCAGACATCTTTCTCTCACCCTCATCATTTGCACAATGAATTTCTTCTCCTTATATAGGTTTATCCTTTTCAATACCATGAGCCCCTTTTTCAATACCATGGGCCAAAACAATACCATGATCCCAAAACTACCTGGACGGGGTTAATTAGGCGGATCATTACCCAATACAATGGGTCAATACCATGGTGGTTACCCTTGGTTGTGCACTTTTTGAGCGCTTTATCCCATACGCTACTTGGAACGTTCCTTTCCGCGTGCATACGCGACTTCCCTTAGGCCAATCCGCGTATACCAAGAAACATACTCTTTTTCATCATACTTTGAGTACATTCTGAAATCCTTTCTTCATAGCCTTCTGTACACACATCATATTTTCTTCATTAGGAACACATTCTCTTAAGCACAACTTCATCAAGTAAGTTGTCATCATCTTCATCAAGTGGGTTGCCTTTCAAGGACAACACTTAGCATCATATTGTCAACAAACATCATATCACATCAGATTTACATCATTTACTAAGTTCATCAAGTCAAGCATAACTTCATTAGGTGAATTGCCATCAAGGACAACACATGTCAACAGTCAGATGTCTTCATCTTCATTCAGTGGGTTGCCATCAAGGACAACATCCTGCATCATATTTCCAACACAATTAACTCTCTTGGAATGCAGAATTCGGTGCACTGACATATACTGGGGTGGATAATACCATCAATCCATTGCACTGGGATTCCCTTGGTCAACGGTGCGCCTGGCTAAATGAGAGCACCACATTTTTTTTTAATTTAAAATTATGTGGGGCGCCTTTCGGTACCGCCTCGGAAACGATGTGGATACCGTTAGCACCAGTGGCGGTGTGGCCTGTAAATTTTACAGGCAGCACCGCTATCCAGTGCGAACCGAACGGCTCAGGCGCACCACGCAAATTTTTTTTATTTTCTTTAATGGTTATTTTTAAGGTTATTTCAAATTCTAATCTGCTAAAAGGCTTAATGATGGAAAAACTAGAAAAATACCTGTACATTTCACTGTCGAGGAGGCATATTGGCTGTAAAATTTGCAAAAGAAAATTTGTCCACCGTTTTTTAAAATGCAAGCTGGAGATTGTTGGCCAATGCAGAACAGCAGTGCGTGCAATAGGTACAATGAGAGCACCGATGTCAGGGTGGCTCAGAGAATGGGAAATGGCACCAGTGCTTGAGAGCTCTAGAGCGTTGAGGAAAGTGAAAAATGCAGTTTTTTAGCCGTAATTTTTTTTTTATTTAACCCTGTTCCAGTGCACAGGGTTTTATAGGCGCACCGATACGCTTACTTACAACTGCACCGGGCGGTGCTAGATTTGGTGCATTGTTTATAATGCACCAGGGTGGTTCCCTAACACCACACCAGGATGTTTCAGTTTTTGCATGTTGTTTTGATGGTGCATTGGGGCAGAATATTCGTAAAGCACCGGTGCAGAATAGTCATAAAGAACCATTTTTTTGGCCTTATTTTTTTATTATTTAAATATATTCCGGTGCATGTGTTTTATATGCGCACCGGTGCTCTTGGATAAGAATGCACCGGCACATTTCTATTTTGGCGCGGTGTTTTATGATGCACCAGCGCAGAGGAGTAGTGAAGCACCGGTGCGTTACTATAATTGGACGCCCCGGTCGGGTGTGTACGTCATGCACTATGTCTAGTGTGCCAAAGTTTTGCGTGCATCGGTGCGTTCTATGGTAGAGCACGCACCGGTAATTGAGAGCTCAAGAGCACTGGAAAAATGAAAAATACGGGTTTTTTGACGTAATTTTTTTTTTTAATTTAACCCTTTACCAGTGCGCGTGGTTTATAGGCACATTGGTGCTATTTATTACAAACACACTGGTCAGTTTGGGTTTTGGTGCATTTTTTTATGATGCACCGGTGCGGTTTCATTCTACCGCACCGGGCAGTTTCGGTTTTGGCGTGGTGTTTTATAATGCATCGGCGTGAAAGATGTGTGATGCACCGGTGCTATAGAATAATAAAATGCATTGGGCAGGTGTGTATGGAGTCCACAGTGTTTGGTGTGCGAATTTTTTTGTGCCGACAGGTGCTTTCGGTATTCCAGAGCACTAGGGCGACGTTTAATGATAAGCGTACCAAGCGGAAAACATCCGCAAATCCCTCAGCCCACCAACCTCCTATAGTAACCTCCGCTAGAAATGGATGTATGGGGTATTTTTATGTGGGGTTCCTCAAAAATATTCGCTATATGGTCTTTTCCTTGTAGTTTCGACCTTGAGCTACATGGCACATCAAAAAATACATGGAAAATAAATTCTAAGTTGATAGACCACAATCACACAAGTTCTGAGTCAATAGACCAGAAGTAGGCTTGTTCCCTATAGGATTTCATTGCATCATTCCATAAGATTATAATGCCCGATCCACTAGTTCCATCGACAATAAGCAGTCACTCATCAGTTTTCTGGACCAGCATATAAGAAACTTACCATCCATAAACTTACCAAGATCAGGGTCTTTCCACTTCTCCGCATGAAATTTAAATTTGTGTGTTTTCATGCAGACAAGCATCTTTGGTAGCTAGCCTCAGGAGTTGTAAATATCCCTTGAATAATAAGAATATTTATTATGATTGTGTGCTGGATTTTTTCCTCAGAATGAGGGTTTTACCATGTAAAACATTGTGTGAATATTTGGGTTTGATTATTCTGCTCTCTTATTTATTTGTCATTATTTTCTGCAATTTGAATTTATTTGCAGGTTATGCTTTCATTTCTCAACTTAAAAAGTGGTATCAGATCTTTTGGAAAAATTATATGTTAATGGACAAGATGCAGAGTGTGAAGTTTGAAATTGAAAAGTTTAATGGGATTAACAGTTTTGAGTTATGGAAGGTTAAGATGTGGGATATGCTTGCGTAATAAGGAGTGGAAAATCCATTGCTGGGTAGGGCAAAGAAACCTGTGGGCATGGATGATTATGAATGGGAGAAAATGCATGGAAGAAACCTTAGTGTTATTCTTTTGTACTTGTAAGATGATGTGTTGTTTAACATCGTTGGAGACAAAACGGTTGTAGGCTTATGGACCAAGTTAGAAAACCTTTATATGAAAAAGTCCTTGACAAACAAAATTTACTGAAGCGGCAGTTATACCGTTTGCGAATGAAGGAAGGTACGAAGATATATGATCATTTGGATTCTTTCCATTGGCACAACACTTTCTTCACTTATTTTTCGATTGGAGCTAACAAAAATTGATTGATCTCTTCAGCTTCTGTTTGTGTGTTTTGAGTCTTTCCTTTAATGGAACCTTATGCTGAATAATTCTTTTGTCATATGTTTTCAGGTCTTCAAATGACCAGGAAAACACATCCATATATTTCTTAAAAAGGTCAATGTATCTTTCTTTGTAGTTTTTGGGAACATCTTTGAACAATTTCACTATTTTGGGTTCCTACTGAGTTCCCAAATTACAATATTCCATATTTTCTTCTTGATGTGTTTTCAATGAATCAACAACAACATCATTAGCATTGAATAATATTTCAAGGGGAACCAAACCTTTAGGGAGCACATTATATTTCAATTGGATAATCTTATGTTCACCTATTGACTGCTTAAGGATTCTTATTTCTATTTTCTTCTTTTTTTGTTCTTCCTCTTGGTCTATCTCAGCATCTTCAAAGTTTCCAATCATTGCAAGGCACTGATTTGTCTGTTCATCATCATCAAACACCTGCCAATGTTTCACATTGTTAGGGATAGAAGGTCTATGTCTAATCTCAATTTCATACCTTAACTTTGGATTTATTGGAGGTTTGAAGGTATTGGCTGCAACTTCCAAAGAATCGGCCAATATATTCTCCTCTCTGAATATACTCAAGATTGAAGGCTTCAAAATAGTTTTCTATCAGATCCAAAACTTCATTCCTATATGATCTCAATCTCGGATGCTTGGTTTGACAATTATTTTTAATTTGCCTTATTATCAATCCAGAGTCACCAAAAATTTAAATACATTGAGCTCCCATCTGTTTAGAAACTTTAAGGCTTGAGATTAATGCATCATACTCAACCACATTGTTTTTTGAATCAAATTCTAGTTTAAAAGAGAAATGCATGAGGTTACCTTCCTGTGATATCAGCAAGAATCCAACACCTGCACCTTCCTTGGAGTAGGCACCATCAAAGTAGCACTTCCAAATATTCCTTGAGTGTAGCTCATTATTTACAACTATTGAAGAGAGTTTCTTCCCTGTGTCTTCAACAAATTATGCATCTTCATGCAGCATGAAACAAGAAATATCTTCTATTTCTTGACTATAAATGGGGGAATTTCCTGCATCTTTCTTAGAGGTGGTCTTCACAAACCTTGTTTTTCTGTACAACATCCTTTCTTCCCTGTTAAAAATTGGAATGATAGCATAAGTGAAGTATAATTTAAAAACACCTCACAACTTTACTCCCCAAGATCTTGACAGGAGCATTCCAAACTTGGTTGGGATGTTAGCAACAACTACATCCATGACTATAGTCTTTGCTAGGATTTGTGCCAAAGAAACTTCTACATATTTAATTAACCCAACACATTTCACCTTTTTGGAATCAAATAAATACATATCCCTATAAATTTTGGTAATTTTCAATTTTAGTTTCTTCATAACAGACAATGGCATGAGATTATGGGATGCTCCTGAATCCATTATGCAATTATGTAGAGTAAAATCATGAAGCAACAGAGAAATAGAGAAGGGTGGAATAGAAGGATCTACTTCTTCTACATGAGGACCAAAGATGACCATAGGCTTTTATTCTTCAAAGTTCACTGTGTCACTTATATCTTCCATCTATGTAAGATTAATAAATTCTAAAATTTATTTCTGTAAGCTGGTATTTTAGCTAATTCTAGAAGAGGTACCTAAATTTTAACCTTCTCCAAATCTTTTGTCAAACTGAAAGCGTGAGTTTTCTTAATCCTCTTTTTCAGGTTATTCTTCACTCTCTCTAGAAATTTCCGCTTGTTCGGGTACAGGAACAACTCTCTCCAAAATATTAGTGTCAATTGATGTGTTCTGCGAAGACTCACCCTGCTGCAAATTTGTTCTATTAAGTGAATTTGCAAGTTGTTTCCCCTTGTTGACCTGTTTCACAGGGTCCTTTTGTTGTGGAGTCACCATTGGAGGAGGAATGGAACATTTTTGTTCACCTTCATTATCCTGCAATCTAGATCTATTTCTAGACCTCAAATCATACTTTTTATGTAACTTAGATTGCATGAAATCTGTGAATTTCCTACAGTATTCATCCATTTCATCTTGATTAAAAGATACTTCAGCTTCAACATATTCTCCCTCACAATATTCCTCTTCATCCTCTTCTATTGTATACATAGCAGATAATTGATCTTCGGCCTCCCTTTGGTCATCTTCTGTTGGCTCTGTAGGTGCTACTTCTATATACAATGGTGCTTGAACCCGGTCTTGATCTCTTCTTTCCCTCCGCAAAATTTGTAGGGGATGTCTTTTGAATTGAGGGTTAAACCCCCCTCATTTTTGTTGTACTTATCTTTGGGAATTTTTATTTTCCAATCCATATTAGCTAGATTATTTGTCAATTTTTTCATCACCTATGCTATATCTTCAATTCTTAGATCTTGTGATGATTCTTCTTTTTCTTTCCCCTTCTCTTAGACTAGTTATTTCCCTTTCGCCTTTCGAGCTGCAGTCATATTAGCTTTGATCTCTAAAGCATCTGTATGTATCTGATCAAGAGTAGGGGCTCTTCTCTCTCTCAATGTAAAACTAAAATCTGCTTCAAAATCCCCAACAAAAATTACCTTTTCTCCTATAACGAGGGGCTTCATCTCTATAGGTAAGCTATTGTACAATTTGTTGAATCTTTTTACAAACTCAGAAATGCTTTCATTGGGCCTTCTTTTAATTGCATTAAAATTTGTCAATGAGTAACCATGATCTCTCTTTTATCCCCATCTCTGAGTGAATTTAGTTTCTAACTCTTCCCAGTTATTTATTGAACCATTTGATAAACCTTTGAACCATTTTCTATCCTCTCCATCTAAAGACTGCACAAATAGTCTCATCACAACATCAATAGGTTCTACATTTAAATTCTCAGCAAAAGTGCAAAATAAGGGTAAATGTTTTTCTGTAGTTACTTCATCTTCTCCAGTGAAACGAGGAATTAATTTGAGGTATTATTGAGGCATGGCATTCATTCGTTGCACAATATTTAGTGGAGCATATCTGTTAAAAAAAAATGTTAACGTTGCCATATTTACACCTTGGTTAATTGTTCCTGGGGTAAGTGAGGTTGATGAACCTGCTGTGAAAGTGAATGAAGGTGGAGGAAAAACTGATATGGGGATAGGCTAATGAACAATGGCAGAAGAACCAACAACTATATTTGGTTGAGCTTGAATGAAGGTAAAAGAAACAGACTCGAAAGAATGTTCTTCTAACTTAGGTTCTTGCAAATGAATGGGTGTGGAAGGGGAATATTGTTCCAAGAAAGATAGTTCCTTGGAAATATCTTCAAAAAAAGGGTTATGAGAATTGCTGCCAGGAGCAGACAATGTAGGATCAGGTGTTGAAGAAGTTTCAGGTTTCTAAGCCTTTTTAGAAACCAATCTTTCTGGATCTGGTAAAGGAGGGGATATATGTTGTGAGGTATTTGACCTTGTGTGAGGCCTTTTGAAAGCCAGAATTTTGAAAATAACAAACACAGCCAAATATTTCCTCCTCACTGAACAAACAGAGGAAATAATGTTAAAAACCCAGGGAAAATAAACTTCGTTTCTTCGCCCTTGGTAGCAGTGCCAGAAAATGTTGTATCTCAAGAAACAATTCCTTGGCTGTGGTAAGGAATCAATGCTTAAGACATTTTATAAATGTATGTCACAATCACAGTATTAAATGGCCTCTGTTTAACACCTTTGGAATTTAATTACTTAATACTGTCAATAATATGATATAATAAAAGCCTTCACAATGCCTTAAACTACTGATATTTGAATGAAATGAAAAGAAGAAATGTAAGGGAAACTCAAAATGATATGTTGAGAAATAGAATCTATCACTTTTAAGTTTCAGAGGAAATCATGGAGAGAGAGGAAAATTGAAATAATATATTGTAAACACCGAATCTATTACTTTAAAGTTTCATCAGGAGTTTGTGAAAAGATAAGAGATGAAGTGAAGGAGTGAAAATTAAGGTTATTTAACTCTCACTAACAGATGTAATTAAGAGACCAGATGCTACATTACTTTTCTTCCTTCAAAGAGGAATAAACACAGAGCGAAATTGGAAAGACATATCAACATCAACAGGTGTAGGAAACTTGATCTTCTTTCATTAAGTTCTCAGAAAATTCAGTACTAAACTAACAGTCATCCAGAGGTCCAAAACTCAGAACCTATTTTCTTTATTTCTATCTACTTAAATACATAAAATTATTTCGTAACTTCTGAAATTATTGAAACTACTTGACTACCTAAAATATTGAGATTACTTATGCAATCATATCGAGAAAACAAATAAAAACTAGAAATATTGTTCATTTTGCTGAATATGATGTTTCTGATGCATTCTCCCAAAGTGCCGAGGTGTCCTTTCTAGCTATGATGTAGCAGCTGCATAGTTCTGTAATGATGCCTCAATTCCCTACTTGACTCAGTTGTTGTGTTGCCAACAGTTCCATTAAACGTTCTTCTACCTGACTTTGTCTATGCCCCTGTGCTTCAAACAATGTTATCATGTCCCCTTCTTTTCGTGCCTGCAGCATTCCGCCTTCTCTCAAATTTTGGCGTTTCACCAGCTTCATGTTATAATCCTCTTTTATTCCTCTTATGTTGTTTAACAAAAGAAAAAACCTTACCTTCGGATTTGAAAACCTTTGGATTTTTCCTTTGAAATTACATTGCATCCGCTCGCACATCGCACTTCACATGTTGTTGTTATTAAATTTTCTTTAGCACTTATATTCTAGGACTTGTGATGTGCACTATCCGATCGGGTCCCACATGGCATCACACTTCAACGAATTTAACTCTTACCTCTACACTTATTCGTTAAAACTTGAGATTTGTGATTTGCGATTGGACCCCACCGCATCGCATATCGCACTTCGGCAATTATAACTCAAACCCTTTGCACTTAACTTTTAAAAATTGCGATGTGTGGTATACGGGACAGGGCCATGTCATCTGCCACATCAGATTTCCACGTCACCTTACCATGTCATCTCCCGCACTTCGGATTTCGTAGTTTCTATGACTTATCGCACCACAACTTAAACAGTTTAACTTGCGATTTCTGATCATTTAAATGAAAAACTCGCTGATATGTGATATGTCATTTAATCTTCGCCATTGATGAATGCCCTGATACAACGGTCCAGGTCGCTCCTTTTCTTATCTGTGCTTTGATCCTAACCATATATTTTTCCCTTTGCGCCTCCTACAAAACTCTTAAGTTTTTAAGGGAAATGCACCATTTCTCTGCCTTCTCTAATTTTAAAGTAAAGGGCGTGGGCTATACCTATCACCATGTAATGCCTTCATTGAAACCTAAAACCACTTGTGGGGGCACTTATGCGGTTTTTGGAATTTGAAGAGAGTGTTCCCATAGTTGATGTCAATTGTCGATTTGTAGGTGAGCGGATTCAACGAGACCGCTTGCGAGGGCACTCCTTGCTATAAATCTCATGCAATTTGTGCTCTCGGGTTGCCATTGGATCTGGGTGCAATTTGAACTGTTCTGCACGTCAACAAGCCCGACTCAACCCACCTTCACATCTCATCACGTGATGTTAATGTACCAACATATAAATCAAAATTATTCTTTGACATACAAAATTTTACCTTTTCTAACATATATGGTTTTTTGGTGTTTTGAAAAATATTTCAAAGGTAAATGCAGATGAGCCACAACAGGCGTACTCATGCCAAGTATCCGATGAGAACTATGATTTTTCACAAATATCGTTGTGTTGCATGCCTCCACCAACATATGCAATGGTAGGCCTTGATCATGAAACATCACTCGTGCTCCACCCACAAATGTTTTGTTATTTCTTTCTGTGACCCCATTCTATTGTGGGTTATGAGGCACAATCAACTCCCTCTTAATTCCTTATTTTCTACAGAAGTTATTGAATTCATTGGAGATGTACTCACCACCATTGTCATTCCTAAGAGCCTTCACATGCTTCCTCGTATTTTTATCCATCTGTGTTTTTAACTCAAGAAATATTGAGAACGTCTGATCTTTCTTCTGCATGAAGTAGATCCAACACTTTCTAGAAAAATCATCAACAAAGATCATGTAGTACCTGTGCTTTGTTGTTGAAGCTATAGAGAATGGTCCACGCACATCTGAGTGAACTCTCTCAAGGATTTACAAATCTCGGTTCTCCTTCTCGTGAAAAGTGCCCTTTGCATAATTCCCCATAGTACATCCCTTGCATGTGTCTATCTAGGCAAGAGTACCCTTGGGAAGTCTCGTCGAAATCTGTTGCACGACCTTCAAGGCTCTGTGCTGTAGATGGCCCAATCTCCTGTGCCATAACTCACCCTCATCCCGACTCACTACATTATTCGCCTTACCCATCAATGTTGTGTAGCCATCTACATCAAGTTTATTGAGATTCTTCCCATGAATCCAAATATTCTTGGCTTGTGTCATGGCTTTGTGTTGAAGAAAATATTTCCCTTCACTGAAAACCACATCATAGCCTCTATCCTCCAACATTACGACTGAAACTAAATTATTTTTAAAACCTGGCACATTCATTACATATTTTAATAGAAAGGGTTTACTTAACTATCTCTAGAAGGTAGATATACCAATCCTGGTAGCATTTTACAGCCCATCATTACACACTTATATATGCATATGGAGGTCCTTCTCCTCCAAGCTATTGAAAATTTCTTTGTCTCCTGTCATGTGGAAAGATGCACCACTATCAAAGTACCACACTGATCCCATTGGACTTGACACCATGTATGCAATGAGTGAGAAGTCCAACTCAAATTGTGAGGCCAAAGCCTCACCAAATGAAAATCCTAAAGCCTTCTTATTCTTCTTATTTTGTGGACAATTAGTGGCATAATGTCCATGCTCGCGATAGTGAAAACCCTTCACTATGGACATGTCGTGCTTCTAGCCTTCTTTGCCGGACTCAGATTTGGAATATGATTTCTTTATTTTTCCCTTCTTCGCCTTAGCAGCCAAATCACAATGTTCTTCATCATCTGTCTTAGATGAAGATCCATCCCTGGTATCCCGCCTGAATTCTTCTTGCACCAAATCCAACCAAAGTCGTTCCGAATATGGCAGCTTCTCCCTCCCATTGACAGAGTCCTAATAACTATGCCAACTCTTGGGAAGGCCTGGAAGAGCTAGGCTCACCAAGTCATCATATGAGACAGTAATTTCGATGCTCCCAAGCTCCTCCCGACATTGGAATTTTTTTTTAAATATTTCAGAATAGTGTCGCCTTTCTCCATTTTTATTTTCCTGAGCTCGTCCTTCAATGCCAATTTTCTATGATCACTGTTGCTCTGAAATAGATATGTCAAAGCTTTCCACATTGCATATGGTGTCTTTTTTCCATGGATACTTGAGACGATGTTGTCTCATACTCCCTGTAGTAAGATCCTCCTAGCCTTTGCAACCTTCTTTTGCCAAGCATCAATATTTGCGGCATCTGCTGTAGTGGGTTTGGGAATGTCATTATCAATGAATTATTTCAACCCATTGTCCTCCAGTACTGCCTCCATCCTGTATTTCCACACAATATAGTTAGAGTTACCCTCGAGTGCATACTCCAATCTCAATCCGCTGAAAGCCATTTCGATCCTGATCCGCCTGTTGCACTAATAATACTTTTGCAAATTCGAATTCTATTCAGTCACAAACTTAATTTATTCTCCACTATAGTGATTTCCTATGCTCTGATACTAGGTAGAAATTATAAAAACATATGTATATCAATGGTTTCAATCCAATCAAGCAATGTACTAAATCTAGATACAGAATCCTTCTATAAATCAATTGCGGAAAATAAACACTATCACCAATCACAACACGTAAAGAAAGAATAAAATTAAACCACAACAAAAATATTTTCTTGGGAAAAGCTTGCTGCTCAAAACCCCTCTATATTCTATTGTATATTCACCATGGAATCATGAAACAATAAAAATTCACTCTTCTCACAAGAGTCTCTTGCACTCTCACAACTGTCTCACACTGATCCGGACAAAATCGACCAACACTTAGCCAATTTTCTGCCTCTAATCAACCTGCCTTTCTTGTGCAATTCATGTGGAATGAAATCCCTATTCTTTAGGAATTTCAACCTTCCAAAACTGTGCAATGTTCATGGGAAATCCAATGGATGTCTTGCTGCATGCGGATAGCCTACCAATGAAACAACTGATAGTTAACATCCCTTTAACCTTTGTCTCAACTAGGTCTCCACTAGAACTGACATGCATGAAGTTATTAATAGTAAATCACTAGTTTCATGGCATATCATTGCATGTGAATTAAATCTGATTTAATTCACTTGATCTCTCACTAGTGAAACAAATACTTACAAATAGTTTAACTAACTTTAACTCACTTAACTGAGTTAATTGATTTCTCATGCATTAAGCTAATGCACTAAATGCAACTTTGACTCAAAAAATAATATAATCATTTTGCATGCCTCACCAACCACCATCAACTCGAAATTCATGAGCTAGCTGAGTTTATCACAGTCAATTAACTATTACAAGTGATTATGAGATAAGATTAAATTTTATTGTCCAATTTGACTAAGGGAAAATTAAATTAGACACACATTTCTTGTTTACTTTTCAACATAACTCAACAAGGGACATAACACAACTCAATAGAGTGGGATAACAACAACTTGGCAATGAAATAGAGAGCTTTCACAACTGGTGGAGGAGTAGAAGGGCACAAACTAAAATAACAGAGAACTGAGTTATCATTCGGAGTAACCTTAGAGTTTGTGGATGCGAGAACCTGACTCCCACAGTCGGTTAGAGGATAGGACCATTAACAACATATGTCATGTATCACATGTTCCGTGAGATAGGTCTGTGGTGATACATACAACCAAGTGGTGCAGGTGTGTGCAACCTGACCAATGAGTGGGTCAACCTATTGGTGGCCCAATGTGTGAAAAAGGGAGTTTTAAGGTTCAACCTGAGTGTCAAATCATTCAGTGGAAGTATCTGAGTAGTGGACCAGTGAGACAACCAACAAGGAAGGTTTTAAGAGGTGACCCAACAAGCAGTCCGAGTGATCCAAAGGTAGACCAAGCACTTTGACAAGTTTTTTGGGGTTCAATTGGTGGACCAATTTAGCCTAAAAGGGTATTATATATTGTAGCTAGGGTATGGTGTGACCTGACTGGTTGGACTGTAAGAATTGTACTTTGTCTAATTCTATATGAAGATTATTGTGGGAAGTTAGGTTGCAGGCCGCTCTTGGAAAAAAAAATTGTGTTGTATTTTCATGTGATGGTTTTATGTTGATGCATGAACTAATGTGTTAATAATAAGACTTGTGAAAGAAATTTTAATGATGGATAATCATGTTTTGACTCAGGTGTTGGATTAAGAAGAATATTTGCACTGCTATAACATAATCAAAACAATAATCCAAGTGAAGCATAGTCTGGATTAAGAAACACCAAGTTCGCCATGCCATCAGTGAGAAACACACTAGTGCCACATACCTAGAAAACACCCAACAAGCCTACCTAGACAAGGAATGCTCTAGGTTCATAACAGAAGGAATTAAAAAAATATTCAGCCTTGAATCCCCTTCATTGAAATAGGAAACTCTAGAAATATAGATATATTTAAACTATAAATATGTGGATATAGTTAAGACACAAACTAAAGGTTTTGCAATATAAAAATTGAAAACCTCTTATTAGAACTCTTGATTGAGTGATTTATCTCATGATAAATTTATCTCATCACAATTTTCTCCATGAATGAGCCCTTATTTCAAAACTATCAAACCTTGCTCACTAGATAGAATTATGGATAATTGTGCAAACGTTTTGGGTAAACACATCACGTGTTCCTTCACATTGAAATTTATGTAGTTTTCTTTCATAAATAATTAATATTGGATTATAGTCCAACCCTTACTAGGTTTGCATTGAAAGGACTACAAGACAAGTTTATCAATATGATCATTACACAAAGTTTAATATTTTTTGTTTTCTAATTAATGCCAAAAAATGAAGAGATAGAGCTAGTATTAGAGAAGAGTTGATTTACAAATCTTGGCTTATGTGCAGATAAAAAAGGAAGAAAAGTACAGAGCATTCCACATACTTGGTACCGATCATTCAGCATCTGGAGATTATATTTCTTATCAGAACGAAGCTCATGAAAAAGTGATGGATTATGTAGAAAACTAATTAGTGGTGCAACCATTTCTTCCAAAGACTTCAGTATTGCAACTACTTCAACACAGCTGTCTGTCATTTCTGTAAAATGAAACAGGAAGCAATGAATTCGCATGAGAAACATATTAGAAACATTAAGATACACATGAAATTTAGCGGAAATAAATCATAACCCAAAAGAACTACAAATTGAGTAAAGAAATAAGCATAATAATGATGAAAAATGAAAGTATCGAAGAACATATTTAAATATCAGTTTAAGAATAGACATTCAGCAATTGCTTCATGACATTCACCCTCTTAATTTTCATCAAGTGAGAATTTTTGGTCTCACTTGACATGTTGGCTAGGTGGGGGTAAAATTGGCCATTTCGGGGCCCATTGCTGTTTAATTTTTTTATCATTTCATCCATGAAAGTTGTCCCTCCTTGTCTTTTATCTTTTTTATTAGTTCATCCATGAAGGTTCTCTTCCCTCCCTATATTTTATCCCCGTAGTAAGAGATAACTAGATGTATCCCTTTTAGGACAAGAAAATGATGAAGAAGGAGGGATACCAAGTGTTGGGAATGTAACTATTCTTTCATATTGCTTCAACACCCACCAATACCCTTTCCCTATTATCTTAAGATATTATTTCAACATTGATTCCTGCATTATAAATTGCAGATAGCTGCCTAAAATCATTGTTTGTTTTGGAGGCGACGATGTTAGTGTTTCTCTCAAGATAATGATTTATGAATTTTTCTGGAATTAAAAAATGTTGCAGCAAGACTATGTTAAAAAATACTACACCATGCATCCGTACTGTGTATAAAATACAATGAATTCCATACCAGTCACCATTTTCCTGTATAGGAAAGACCAACACGGCCTAATATTTCTACTATGGCTATCTAACCATCTACCTTTTTTGGTAATAGCAATCAAGAACTTTTTTTCTTAATATCGACGCTGCCTATATTTTCTACGAAGCCATAGCACAATGAACCAACACTTACAAGGGTGGCACAAGTCTTTTTTTCAGGGAATGCAGAGGAAAACTAGAGGGGTTTACTGTTCGCATGCCCTTGGGTGGACGTAATTTGGAGCTTACCCTGGGTTAAGAGGACTATGAAATGTTGAACGAGAGAAAAACAACAAAGTTGGTGGAGTCCTCCCAACTAACTATGATTCCAAGTGCATAATAAGCATGCAGTTTACAATTAATCCTAAGCTTCACCAACTAAAAATAAAAATAAAATCTCTTTTGTAGATAATTGAGGGGTTCCTCTCATTGATTACTATTAGATACATGCATAAAAATACTAAAATGAGGTTTGAACTCAATATCACTGGATTGTGAGTCCTAAATCACTATACCCTATAAACTCCATTGCATACAATATGATTCACTATAAAAAACAAATACCTATATACCTCATGGAACTAAAATATCAAATGAAAATAGAACCGAACCCTAATGATCATGGCTTCGTTCTGCGACAAAAACCTCCATTAGTGTTTTAGTGTCCTTTTTATCCAAGGTAAATAAATGACCATTAGGGATGAAGGAATAGATTCGTTCGTTCATTAAGTACCTTTTGGAATGTCTTCATTGTGGAAAAGGCTCTTGTGGATGTCCATGGCGTAGTCAACCCTGTTGGCCTTGCTGAGAAGGTCGATCTTCGCCTTGAGAATTTGTTCGTCTGAATAGAGTTGTTTCTCCTAAAGATACTCCTAAAGAGGGAAAACCAGATGGCAGTCCAGATGGGGAGCAATATTTGATATTAGATCACACTCTGACATTGCTATGGTTGCTTCCTCACACAAGGGTTTCAAGTGATTTAGAATTTAGATTTCAAAGAGAAACATGTGAAATGACGGGCGGACCATTATATTTCTACATGGGGTGGTCAAGAAGGGTTGGTTTTGTGCAGAGGCATATGTCGGGCTTTCTCTTCTACAAGGCTATGTTCACATCAACCCTTAATCCATAAAAATGTAAGCATATGTCGGGCTTTCTCTTCTATAAGTATACATTCATGTGAGCCCTTAATCCATAAAACTGTTTGCACCAAAAGGGTGCAAAGAAATGCCAATAGAAGTGTAGTTGAATGTAGAGTGACACACAGGTAGCTTTGTAGGAAATAAGGATGTGGACATGGAAGGCATGAGGAATTAAGAGGCGAGGGGTGAGGTGTAATGAGAAAGAATAGTTAAAGTAGAGGGTTGCATGTGGGACATGGGTGGGTTATCTAAATCTAGCAATTTTTTCAAGGCAATCAGATGCCTTCATAAAAGCACCTAGGAGATAGAGATAGCCACAAAATAATAGAGAGGGAAATGAATCAAGCAAGTAAAGAATTAAAAATTAAATTTCCTGAAAGTGAAAGAATACATATATGGAAATGCACTGTATCACATTGATTTTTTATAATTATGCTTTGCTCAATCCATGAACTCATCAAGTCCCCACTCTTCACCAACTATTCATCTATAAGAGGTGTTTTGATGTTTCTTTTACCATCCCAATATATATAAAACAAAATTTGAAATAGAAGGATTTATAATTTCTAACTGGAGGTCACAAATTGATTGGTCAAAGGGGTTCACAACCCAGATATCTCTTCAAAGGTCTAGTGTAACAAGGGGCATAACTATGTGGGATGTCATTTTATAAAATTTTTTTTAATATATATATATATATATATTGTAATGAAAATATTTAAAATTTATTATTTTAATAGTGTTAGAAAAATATTTTGTTTTGAAAAATAAACATTCTAAATTTTATTGACCAATGTTAAAATAATAGTGGTCGATGGGAAATTTTAAAGATCCATTTTATAACCTTGATTTCCTATTTCTACAGTTATTTGGCTGTTAGATCATGCTACATGTGCTACCATTGGAAATGTGGTCAAACTATCTTGTCACCCTATTTGAAGTTGAACAAATTTAAATTTAACCCATAAGAGTCTAAATTATTAAAAAATATAAAGAGACATTACATATACACCAAATATAAGTAAGGAAATATTATTTTCAAATATAATAGTAATGATTAGAGATTACATTTAAGACTCTTTAAAAAAACATATAATAATATAAAAATATATAATTATATTTTGATTTTAAATACATGTATACACATTTTTATTTTTATCTTGCAAAAAAAAATACATCCTTTATTTATTGCAATACACTTTCTATTTATAAAAAAAAGCTTCTACATAAAATGCTCTAAATTAGAGATGGGTTAAATTAACACCACTGAAATTTGGAAAAGCTAAATCATACTTTGTTTTTATCTCCAAAAGAATGACCTATTCTAGAAATTTTCCCTCCATTGATCCCATGCTAGAGACAAGTAGGGTACCTAGGTGTCACATATGGTACCTAGGTGTCTGTTTAGGGTACCTAAGGTACAATGAAATCACAAACAAAGATAAAACAATCTAATTCCACAAAACTAATTAACATCCATTCCGAAGTATTGAATTGGACATGGGTTGGGGAATTATGGATAAAGTATGTACCTCAAATATAAATGTAAACACCCACATTATGATTCTTGCTAGAGAGGTCCATACCTAGTCATTATAAGGAGCATGGACAAAGGCCTCGACCACATAAGGCTTATAAAAAATTAAGTTATCATAGTCCTTCATTGTTCATAATAAAAAAAATATTATATGAAGAATGGAATTGAAATAACCTCATTATCATTGTGACTTTATAGGTGTTGTCCCCTTATGGACACCCCACATTGAAATTTTTTGGATTTTAGACCCTTCATGCAAAATTCTCAATGAAATTCCCTTTTTCTTTTTTGGGGAAATTCCTGCAAGTTTTTCCTTGCCTTAAGATATTTAAAAACCTCTTTGATAAAGTCATGTTGAACCCACTAACCTTCAAATTTATAATATATGGAACCACCCCTTTTAGTAGTGGTGATACCCTCATATAAATCCCTCTAGAAAGTTAGCTTCTCAGGCCTATGGGTGAAGGGTGGGACTTTGGTGGAAAAAATAATATATTGATGACCTAGATTGGCCATATAAAGATGAATTGATGGCTAAAAATCATCCATGGGGTTATATCCATTATTTTAAACAATAATTCTAAAGCGCTACAGATGGCTATGAATTCCACTAAAAAAATTGAATCAACAACATAAAATGAACCATAGGATCATGTCTATTGATGGAGGGGAATATATTTAGAAGCCATAAATAATGGATATTCCCCCCCCTGAAATAAGATCAATGGCCCTTAATGGCTCACAAGAAGTGGGAAATAATAGGGGGAGGCAAGAACACCAAAGTGTCACAAATAGCCTAGATTGTCCTTGCAATTGATGATTAATGGATTATGTGTACTCATGATGGTTAAGCTCATTATGGGCTCAAAATTGTTAGAGTGCCACAAACAGTCCCAATTACTCCCATTAAAAAATATTAATATTTCTCAAAGAATCACGGGGGGTCAAAAGAAGAGGATTTTAGGGGTTAGGGGTTAATGGGGTTAGGGTTTTGCGGGTTAAATGGGTTAGGTTTTAGGGGTTTAGGGGGTTAGGGGGTTAAATGGGTTAGGGGTTAAGGGTTTAGGGGTTAGGGGTTAAGGGTTTATAGGTTTATGGTTTAGGGGTTAAATGGGTTAGGGGTTTAGAGGTTTAGGGGGTTAAATGGGTCAGGGGTTGGGAATTAGGGTTTAAGGGGTTAGGGGTTAAGGGGTTAGAGGTTTAGGGTTTAGGGGGTCAAATGGGTTAAGGACGGTTTAGAGGTTTAGTGGGTTAGGGGATTTAGCAGTTAAGGATTTTAGGGGTTTAGGGTTAGGGGTTAATGGTATTAGGGTTTAGGGGGTTAAACAGGTTATGGTTTTAGGGGTTTAGGGGGTTAAATTTATCAGGGGTTGGGAATTAGGATTTAAGGGGTTAGGGGTTAAGGGTTTAGAGGTTTAGGGTTTAGGGGGTTAAATGGGTTAGGGTTTTAGAGGTTTAGGGGGTTAGGGGATTTAGCAGTTAAGGATTTTAGCGGTTAGGGGTTAGAGGTTAACGGGGTTAGGGTTTAGGGGGTTAAATGAGTTAGAGATTTAGGGGTTTATGGGGTTAAATGGGTTAGGGTTTTAGAGGTTTCCCTGTCATATCCATATTTGTTTAATTTCATGATTAATTAGGCATTTTTAATATCTCACTACTCTGTTAATTAGGATTAAGTAATGATGAAACTAAAGGATCAACTAAAGATTTATTTATAATACTGGGTTTGTGAGTCATATTTTAGTTTAGAAACCCAGCTCCTATATCTTCAAAGCATGTGATGAGTCTGTCCATGTCAAATTTTAGTGCATATAGTAACAATTTGAAAATAATTGAATGTTGACCCCATTCACAAGTCACTCTTGGCTTATAAATATAATGGGGCAGGGTAATATCATGTCATAAGTGACCTAACGTTTTCTAACAATTTCAAAAATTTTGACGGTGCAATAATCTGAGAAGAATGATGACATTTACGATGATGCAAATAAAGATGAATGAACTTCTGTTGGTTTCAAGAATAATTTATTCTCTACTGAACAGGGCCAACCATGTGAAGGTGGAAGCTCATATGGCCCCTCCCATCCCCCTCACATCACTGTCATTTCCCCAATACCCAATATATGAAATAGAATATGAACAAACCAAAAATTAATTAATGTTGTAAACAAAATTTTCATGTGTTTGTATAAAAACATAAATTTAGTTTAGCCTATACACTAGTATGGCCATTATTTGTTGGTTTGACATAATAAAAAACATGTAATAAAGTATAAACCCACATAAGTAAATTATTTAAAGACCATAATTCATACATATTAAAATATAAATTTATAGCATACTAGCTCATACTCGAACACAACATCTGTATCATTCTTCTTTTTTATGTTCTTGATCTTCATCCAACTGATCTAAATATATATCAACATCTAATTCTGAAATGGTGTTGAAACGATCGACCATGTCATCATCATGATCATAAATTATGTCATTTTCAATAATATCCTCATCGACATCATCATCAATAATTTTTTCATCATCTCCTACGCCTGGTTCATCTTCTTTGTCTTCTTCGTCTGTTAATGCATCTTCCTTCTCATCTACCACTGAATCATCTTCTTCTTGATCAATATCGTCTTCTTCCTCTACATTATACTCTACTGACCTTCCTTTTGTATCATATCTAGTAGAAAATGACCATCTGTTGTCACCTGGAACCTTTGAGTAAAAGACCTGTTCACATTGGCTTGGAAAAACATGGCGATATTTTCCTTCTTCAAACTGTGATGTTTTAACCATTGGAAATCCATTATCATGTTCTGTCATCATCATCTGTCATCATCACATACATTCATTCGTAGCTTATATCATATGATGTAAACTAATTTGAAGGAATTAAATTCACACTCAACTATATCATCTAAATACCCATAATATCTATTTTCAGATTCTCGAGGATGTCTATCACTCCTGGAGGAAAGATTAGTGACCTAGATAATTGTAGTTATCCCACAATCATAAGTTTTCCTATTATCATCCAACTGTTTGATGCAAAATTTATGACCATTGCACCACATAGCTTTGTGGTGTTTCAACTGCAATATGCCAAACATAAAAAAGATGCATTCTCAATTAATAATTAATCATATTATTTTACACAGCCTGAAAATTATCTGAAAAATCAAACCTGTTGCCACATTATGAATATAATATAAAATAAGTACTGAATAGAATAGGTGAATTAATTTCTTAACTTTCTATCTTTCAAGCCATATGCTAAATCAATTTCCCTGTCCGTAACATTTCCATCTCCACTACAATAAGATTATCTAACCAATTCAGACAATAGTTGCCACAATAACATGTCTTCGTAATGTTCTTTACATCTTTCAATCTAGTCACTCATCCACTCGAGATTGTTTTCAATGTATAAATGCAGTACCTCATAATCCTGAGCACCTGAATAAAAAAACAATAATCCACCAATATTAAATATAAATTATAACCATGGTAAATTATATTAATTAATAAATGATGAAAGAGTAAGACTTAAATGAATATGATCATATAAATTATGTAAAAAAATGAAACATTATATGTAATATATATAATAAATATTTTACCTCTCACTTTCTTCATTCTACCTTTTCCCAACAAGTGCTCCCCTTCAATTGTTTTGATGGAGTTCACATCCCAAATGAAATCCACATCATCCATAGCTGGCACAACTAATATAGGAAGATACTGACTAATATACACCATGGATTCATATGCCACATATCCTCCACTGTATATCCCTCATGACGTGGTCTTTGTCTAGCCAAAGCCTTCAAGGATTTCAAGTGCCTCTCCACCATCCACATTGACCTTGTGTGTAGTGGTACACACATTTCAATCTCCTCAACTTTGTGTATCAAGTAGTGTTCTTGTGCTTTGAAAAAATTTGGTGGTAGATTGCACATCATTATTTCTCTCTTCGCGAAATTGATGACCATTGCACCACATAGCCTTGTGGTGTTTCAACTGCAATATGCCAAACATGAAAAAGATGCATTCTCAATTAATAATTAAACATATAATTTACACAGCATGAAAATTAACTGAAAAATCAAACTTCTTGTCACATTATAAATATAATATAAAATAAGTAATGAATAAAATAGGTGAATTAATTGCTTACCTTTCTATCTTTCAAACCATATGCTAAATCGATTTCCCTGTTCGTAATGTTCCCATCTCCACTACGATACGCTTCTCTAATCAATTCAGACAATAGTTGCCATGATAACCTACCGTCGTTACGTGATTTACATGTTTCAATCCATTCACTCATCCACTCAAGATTGTTTGCAATGTATAAAAGTAGTGCCTCATAACCTTGAGCACCTGAATAAAAAACAATAATTCACCAATATTAATAAATATTACTTATAACCATGGTAAATTATATTAATTAATAAACTATGAAATAATAAGACCTAAATGAATATAATTATCATATACATGATGTAAAAAAATGAAACATTATATGTATTATACATAATAAATCTTTTACCTCTCACTTTCTTCATTCTACCTTTTCCCAACAGGTGCTCCTCTTCAAATTTTTTGATGGATTTCACATCCCAAATGCAATCCACCGCCTTCATGGCTGGCGCAGCTAATTTAGGAAGATAATGACTAATATACACCATGGATTGATATACCACATATCCCTCCACCATAGAACCCTCAGGTCGTGCTCTTTGTTTAACCAAAGCCTTAAAGGATTTCAGGTGCCTCTCGACCATCCACATTGACCTTGTGTGTACTGGTCCACACATTTCAATCTCCTCAAATTGGTGTATCAAGTAGTGTTCTTGTGCATTGAAAAATGTTGGAGGTAGATACTTTTGCATTTCACACATTAGCCGAGGAATTTCTCTCTTCCAATAATTTATTTCATCTTGATGGATTTCTTTCAATGACAACCATCTGCAAATAATTACGCAAGGTTATTTCAATGAAACATAATATATATTTCATTACAAGTAAATTAATACATTATTTCATCAAGTACGAAAAGAAATTGTAGCAATTATATTTTGCGTATAAATCAAAACTACTTACCTCATGTATTTACTAAGACCATATATAAATTGTTTGACATTGTTGTCGAAGTCATTTGGGAGAGATACAGGTAGAACATACTATAAAAATAAAAAATGAATCGTTATTGGTTTCCAAATTAAACAGAAAAAAGGAAAATTTAAAATATGTATTCAAGCAATAACATAAAAAAACGTATACCAAAAAAATTACCTTAACAAAGGTATGCCAATCATGTGTTTTCACCCCACTGAAGTCACCTTTCTTTGTTAAGATATTATTTATGTTTGAAACAAAACTTGTTGGAAATTTAATTCTTCTGACGACCTATTTTACATCATTGCTTTGTTGTTCTGTTAATAACCATGGAATATTATTATAATTTCGACCTCCATTGTTATTTGATCCGTCGATCACACTTTTCATTGCATGATTTGATTTCTCAATGTCAGCACAAATTTTTTCAATTTTATCTCTCTCATGTGCACCATCTATGGTTCGCCATAACATTTCTGTCACATTCTTCCCAACATGCATTGTATCAAACAAATGAGCTATTTTTAGGTCCTCATAGTAGGGCAACCTCGCGAATTGAGAAGGATAACATTTCATTCCAGGTAGAAGTACAATATTAGTACCTTCATGGCGACGATGACCTTGATATCAAAGAATAAAATAAATCAGAACAATATTAATTATAAAATACAATAAAATAAATTCATTAGTTAAAACAAAAATTCCAAACATTACATAAACAAATAATAGATATATATATACACACACAAATTACGTACCAGCTGCTTGACGATTATTAATTCTGTTATATTCCAACATCCACAACTGAGGTGTCATTCTTCGTGGTTTTAATCTAGTTTCTTCTTTATCATTGAAAAGATGTTTTTCAGTAGTACGATACTTATGGTTCCTAGGGAGGAAGTGCCTAAACTCATCAAACACCATCTTTCTTAAGTCTGACGAATGACGATACTTCATCTTAGGGCCACAAACTGGACATGCAAATCTACCCTTTGTTTGAAGACCTGCAATAGATGGATCAATAACAATTATACTATGAGATCATTTTTAAAACATGAAATATGGTATATCTAATTTAGATAATTATGTATTATATTAAAGTGCAATGAAATATTACATACCACAAACATGTGTTAGTCCTGGGGCATCATGAATTGTCCATACAAGCATTCCACAACATTGAAATCTCTTCTGCTTGATTGGTTTAGTGATGTCATACATAGTGATGCCATGCCATAACTGTATTAGCTCATCGATAAGAGGCTCAATATATACATTCATATCTTTGACCTGGTACTTACCTAATTGTTCAAAATTATGGTACATAATAATTACTCCTATGATATATGTATATATAAGTAAGTAAATAAATAAAATATATATTTATTCAAACAACGAGAGAAATGAAAATGTTACATTCAAAGAAATAATGTATCAAATACCTGGAATAATCATAGTCAACATTATGTGCTCCCTCTTTATTGACATCCAAGGAGGAATGTTATTGTTGATAACAAAAATAGGCCACACTGAGTAAGTAGATCTAAGCTCTCCGAATGGATTAACACCATCAGCTGCCAATGAAAGCCTGACATTACGAGGTTCATTTTTAAAATCTACACATTTTTCCTCGATTTCTCTAAATGCAGAACCATCTGCAGGCATTCGAAGAACACCATCTCCACTTCTATTCTTTGAATGGTAATCCATAAACTGTGCTATGTTGTTACACCTGAACATTCACTGCAAACGTGGAATTATGGGAATATGATGAAGAACCTTTTGAGGCACCTTTTTGGTTAGTTGATCTGTTCGATATCTACTGGTACCACATTTCGGACATTCTGTTTTCAACACATGTTCTCCGTAATATATAATATGATCTTTAGGACATGCATCTATAGTGTTATATTCCATTCCAAAGTGTTATATAATAGAACGTAGATCTCGATATGTTCGAGGTAAAGTATTTGGCGATGGTAACAAATATTCACCCAACAATCTACAACAGAAACAAAAAGTAGTGTCTTGTAAAGATTATTAATCGTATATATATATATATATATATCATAGTTATTAAAACGAGAACCGGTGACCGGAATAGTGGAGCTAATGAACCGGGTTTCGAACTGGAACCGGTCTAACCGGTAGCGGTCAGATCTCAATGAACCGGTTTTAAAAAAAATACATTAAATAATTATTTTTAATAAAATGAAAAAAAAAATATTTTTAAGATTTGCAACCATGATTCCAAGCCAATAGAGACAAATTATGAAAAGTTTGCTCATTTATATACCATGCAAAGGTGAATATATCAAAATGGCACCAAATGCAATACATATCATCGAAAAATACATAAGCAAACTTGTTGAAGTAATGTATCAGGTTTATCTTATATTATTCACTGTGTTTTATTGCTGAGTTAATATTATAATATACAATCTGTCCCTGCTCAGATCTGTTGTCAATTCATTGTATCAGCCTTAAAGAAAATTCTGGGTTCAGTATATATATATATATATATATATATATATATATATTAGACCAGCATTTTGAAGATCTTGTATTCTTCATTATCTATGTTTGCTTGCCAATAAATTTCTAGAAAAACATCTACAACACTTAGAGGTATTGAATTGGTTTATGAAACCCACTATTAGTGCAATTTGTAACAAGTTGAGAGAGCATTAAAACTTCAGAAGTCTGCTCACAATGTGTTTGACAAAATTTATCACTGAAAAGATTCATTAAAACCCAGAAAACTCAGTAGCCAGTTTAGTGCATTTCCAAGCAGGAATTTTCTAGTGGTCAATTTATTATTGCCAGTCACATTTTCATTAGGTTGTATGTTGTTGTCCCTTGAGTGGCGCCAGACCATTTGCATCAGTCTTGATGCCATGATCAAATTGCTTGTATGCTGTGTGAAAGGTTTTGTATTTATGTTGCTGCTATGTGTGAGCAGAGAGAGAGGGTCTGACAGTTCCTAGCTGAGTGTGAAATAAGGTTGCTGCTGATTGTTTTGAGAACATAAATTGTCATCAAGTACACTTGATGAGTTGCATGCTGCCAGGGATTTTATGCTAGCCAGCCTTGTATTTATCAGTCATCATGTGTATTGTTGCTACTATAAGGTGTTGAGTATGAGTTAATAGACAAGTTTGTTGCTAGTATAATAGAGGAATTTGCAGCTCATGGAGGAGACACTGAGGAATTTGCAACTCATGGAGGAGCACCTAACCGGCCGGTTAAGTACGGAACTGACCGGTTTATGCATAAACTGGCCGGTTCCTTACTTAACCGGCCAGTTAGGTCCGGTTAACCGGCCAAAACAGGTGAGAATAGGCTATTGACCGGGTTGCAAGGCCGGTTCCAACCGGCAGCCGTCCTGACCGGCCGGTTTTGATAACTATGATATATATATATATATATATATATAAGTTATTATTTTACACATTTATTACAACTAAAAAAAGGGAAAATAATCAACATTTACATATATGTGATCATATATACATATTGCATACCTTAGGAGTTGTGTCATACATCTGTTCGACAAATTATTCATAACCTTTAAGTTCACCAGCAACAATAGCAGAGAGCTGGTGAACTTAAAGGTTATGAATAATTTGTCGAACAGATGTATGACACAACTCCTAAGGTATGCAATATGTATATATGATCACATATATGTAAATGCTGATTATTTTCCCTTTTTTTAGTTGTAATAAATGTGTAAAATAATAACTTATATATAAGTTATTATTTTACACATTTATTACAACTAAAAAAAGGGAAAATAATCAACATTTACATATATGTGATCATATATAAATATTGCATACCTTAGGAGTTGTGTCATACATCTGTTCGACAAATTACTCATAACCTTTAAGTTCACCAGCAACAATGTAGCAGAGAGAAGAGTTGCACTTGAGTGTTCAAAAAGTCGTTCACTTGACCTTTCAATCAGAGGTACATCATAAATACCGTCACTGCTATCTCCGCCATCATCATCTGACTCACCATACAAGTCTTGGAGCATTTGATTTGTCCCATCATTAATGAGAACTGTCTCATTACTGTCATCATGATCTACCTCTATGGGATCATTAAAATTACCTTCATCATTCGCTTCATGTTCTTCATCTTGTACAACATCATTTCCAATACTAATATTTGCTGCAATATTCTCTTGTACTGGTGCAACATCATCTAATCTACTACTATTTTGCTGTGGAAGCTGGTTGATCATCTGCAAAAAGTTGGGGGGCAACTGAGCCTTTATGAAAATTACAAACATTAATAATTAAACATTAGTGCACATATAAAAAATATTAAAATAATATAAAATTTTACGATATAATCAAAATGAAGATAGATAATTAATTACCACGGGACGATAGTCATTCGATCCACCATAAATGTGCCCATATTTCCTACAATGCACTGTTGCTGTTGCTATTAAAACTTTAACATTATTTCTCATACAACATTTTTTACAAGGGCAATAAAATCTTCCATCACCCCTTTCACCCTTTTGAATTTTTTTTCCAGCTCCAATGTTTTCTTCCATTGATGCAAATTATCCTATAAAGAAAAAAATAAATCTCTCTCAATGGTGTATAAAACCCAAGACTTGTTGAACTCAATGGGAGCTCAATATATAAGCAAAAAGAAAATAAAAGTGGGCATTTTACAAATTGTGAGCTTTTTACAAAATGTGGGTTTTTTACAAAATTGTGGGCTTTTTACAAATTGTGGGCTTTTTTTATTCTTAATGCATTTTCTGTAGAATACTAAACAGATTTGTCCAAAATTTGAGATGCAAACTGTAGTCTCTACTACGTTTGGAAAATTGGAGGTTTATAAAAGATAAACTACGAACAGAATTGTACCACTATGATAAGAAGTTGTCAGAAGCATTCCTTCTGCTTCACAAACGTGGAACTACCTTAAGAATGCTTATGGTGGATATAAATATTAGAGCATGGAAGTTAAATGTAGTATTTATGCTAAAATAATGAATAACAGCTTGAGAGTGCTCTTCAGATACTGTACGAATGCACCAAATTAAGGTTGTACCATTACTAAAGATAAATGGCCAAAAATAGTCAATTTTGATATCGTGAAGTTATGTCTTTCTCGGTAGAAAACTGGGGATAGGATGGCAAATATGAGAGAACTAAGTTCCAAGGACTAAAAAAACCAAGGCCAACATAGTTCTGCCTTGAATCAGAGACAAAACAAAGCTGCCCAAAAAAGTGTTTGAGAGCACCCATTGAAGCTCCTATATATAGCAGAGTCAACATTTTCCTATTGAACAAGTTTGTATAGTCAAAGCCACAACAAGATCAGATAGCCACGATCCTAAATGAGAACCAGAGCCAATGATAAGACAGATCCACATTTAGCAGAACAAGACAACCATAACAAAGGATTTGACCACAGAACCAGATCATGAGAGATAGCAAGATTCTTGCTTCCACTGTGGAAATGTAGAAACTGTACAAGGGCTTTGCTTCCAGCAGATTTCATTGTGACAGTAATTGCTATGGTGTTGTAAGCGCTCATTAGTAGAATCTTAAAGCCATTCTGGAATTCTTTTAACCTGGAGAGGGTTTTTTGTGGTTATAAATCCTCATGTTCAAATTCCATTATGGATTGGTTGTGTTTGATATTATGTTTTTATTGTCCGCAGTTGAATTTTCGCACAGAAAATTATCAGTCTAAAGTGGAGCAATTTTGCGATGTTTCTTTTGCTTCCTATTGTGAAGTATTTCGCTCAAAACTCTACTCGTTGTAACAGAGGTCTTGGGCATAGAACAGGGGACTTGGGTTTTTTGGAATCAAACTTCAGGTTAAGATGCTTATCTGAAGAATGGCACAGTGAGCCTTAGCATGGAGTTGGGAGTACCAATTTGAAGTGTAGGTAGGGCATTGTACAATAGACCAGTTAGATTTCTGGACCCTAATACAAAAGTTTCTTCTTCTTTCAAAACATGTTTCTCCTTTTCTGTAACCAATGTGGGTCCTGTTATTGTTTCAATTGGGGATGGATGAGCATTTGTTATTGCTCCAGATGATCACACTCTGGGTAGCCCTGGAGGCTATTTGGGGGTGATGAGTCCAATAGGTCTCAATGAACTGTTGCCCTCGCTGGGGAATACTATTGCAGTGGAATTTGATACTATTTTGGATGTTGAATTCCACGATCCTAATGGAAACCAGTACCTTCAGCTCCAGTACCTGTTCACAAAAGAGGGTGCCATAGTCATTCATGCGTGCAGAGAGGGTGAATTGCAGGCATTGAAACAAGAGGTGTTATTGTTGTTGCATTGGCCACTAGATTGTTTTTCTGGTTCTGTTACAAGCGCAGAGTATTGAAAAGGAAAAACAAATTTAGTTCAGATATTGTGAAATTGCCTCGGAAATTCACCTACAAATAGCTCAGCAATGCTACGAAAGACTTTTTTTGAATGTGATTGATAATCGATAATTGCAAGCAAGGGTAATCCCCTTGTGAAACCCAAATTTCTGAGCATTTTCTAAAACCTGATGACAGAGTCATTGTAATGAACAAGCGCCTAGGTCCATATTATGTCCAAATCTACCAAGCACCAAGATCTATAAAAAAAAATCCACAGTATCTACGAACTAAGAAGAAGAGGCAGAAAATGTATTCTGCTTACCTGTTCGAATAGTGGTTGGGGTTTACCACGACAAAAATTTGACAGAGCCCATGTAGCATTTCGTATCATTGAAATTCTGGCAGTATCATTCAACTGGGCAAGCACCTGCCTCGGAGCTCCATGACTGAGGGAAAGATCCCTAAATGATGCAGAGTCTCCAACAATATTTCCCAAAGCCCAAACAGCCTTACACGAACACCAGTTGAACTCAAAGTTGGGTAGTAGTTTTTTAAATCAAATTCCAAAATTACAGACGTATAAAGATAGTTGGGAAGAATAATTTTATGCCTCTAAAATGAACGTGCTACCTGTTCTCGAACATTATAATTCCTAGAGGTAAGAAGTTCCACAAATATAGGCAGTGCCCCGTAATCAATCACAACCTTTGTATTCTCAGAGGCTCCAAAAAAACCCAAATAGGGTCAACCTTACTATAGGAGGAAGGGCCTGCAGTAAGAACTTACCATTTTGCAGGAACTGAGGGCGAATGCTGTTCTGCAAGAGCTGAGGGCGAATGCTGTTCTGCAAGAGCTGAGGGCGAATGCGCGCGCGATATCAGACATTAATGTAGTTTTTAAAAAAATCATTTTTATGTAGCGCGCATTTGAATTTTAGCATTTCAAATCATTTTTATTTACATTTGATTTTTGCATTTCTAATACAAGTGACAGACAAATTTCTACAAGAGGTTGAAATTTTTACTAGATAGCCATGAAAGACTAATTAAAATGGCTTAAAATGCAAGTGGAACTTCAAAATAAATGTAATTGAAGGTTCTCTCCACTAAATTTTTGCAAAAGTGCTTACATTATTTAAGTTATCTAGGATATTTTTTGTATTACACAATCAAAATTAAATAATGAAATAGTTGGGTAGTATTATTGTTTCAAATTAGGACACAATTTTCAAATGGTGATGAAGTTTCATGTGATGATTAACTGACAATATTCTCCTTTCCTATACTTGAAAAACTATACAAGGTTCCCTGTTGCCACATGAAACCCTAACTCATGTAGCAGCATAGGACCAATCCTCCATTTTTCCCGTCATAAGGCATTTTTCACATATTTGACGACTAGAATTTGTGGATTCCCATTTTCTGTGAGGTGCTAGGAAGGATAGAAGACTTAATTTTGACGTTTGAAATTTTTTCAAAAACGTTCTTATGCCCTTTAATTTCCACTTACCAATAATTTTGCAACACTAGTCCTCTTCGCAATTGCAAGGCTGTACTCAAAAAGTAAGGAAAGTTACTTTTTTGGCTCACTCAATGATCAGAATTTGTGGATTCCCGTTTTCCATGATGTGCTAGGAAGGATAGAAGACTTAATTTTGATGTTTGAAATTTTTTCAAAAACGTTCTTACGCCCTTTAATTTCCACTTACCAATAATTTTGCAACACTAGTCCTCTTCGCAATTGCAAGGATGTACTCAAAAAGTAAGGAAAGTTACTTTTTTGGCTCACTCAATGATCCAAGTGGACACTGGTGGCCACCCGCCTATTCCACTTGGGGCCCCACCATTGTCTCTTTTAGTTTTTCAGTTTCGGCACAACTTACTATTTTTAGCAGTTTTTCAGGTCCTGAACTTCCAGAGCCGTTTTGAGGCCCTAAACGACATTTTTTGGGCATCGTGCCTCCAACAAATATCATTATGTATCATTCCGTTCCAGAATGATATTCATGGCAAAAGTTGTAGTCCTCGGATAGATCTTTCTAATGATGTATCATGTGCGTCAAATGGAGATAGTATTCCAAAGTTATGTCCCTGGGAAGTTGAAACACCAATTTACCCAAATGGGGCCCATAGTTTTGGCGCTTCATCTCCTAGGGTTAGGTTTTTGGATGTTTAGGGTTCTCCATTGTTTCTCAATAATAAATAGGCCCTCAAGCCTCATTGTAACTCAATTCAGAGGCCTGTAGCCGCCACATCTCTCCTCGGAGATAGCTACAAGTGCCCTAGCTAGTTTTATTTCCATTCTGTCTATAAGCAAATTTCAGTTCTTTGATATTAATAAAATGAAGTGTTATTTCCGCTGCATCTCTGTATTTATGGTTATGTGTTTATTCTGTTGTGTTCCTGCATAAATCCGGATCAGTGGTATCAGAGCGGTCTGCTTTTTCTCGATCCTTCTTTGCATGTCCCCAACAAGGTCGGGGTATAAGGAGTTAGGGCTCGATCTGGTGGAACCTTTGCAAGATTAGCCTCGCAAACCCCGACGGACGCCCATGGGGGATGAAAAGAAAGATGAGGGAGCAGGAGATCCTATCAAAATATTGCTCGAGGAGGCCCTCGAAAAACAAAGGAACGCGATGATGGATAACTTTGCCCAGATCCTTCAACGACTGCCCACCAGCGGCACATCTGCATCCAGCAGCCACTTTGGAGGTGCGACTCCTTTTAAGGTACAAGTAAATTTTGACATTCCCATATTTGAGGGTCAAATAGATGCAGATGTCGTAGATAGATGGTTGAATCTATTAGAAGGATATTTCTCAATTCATGACTTTTCCGATAGGGAGAAGATTATTTTTTCACTCCTCAAAGCTGCCCCCCATTTCAAGGACTGGTGGGAAAGCCACTGTGAGGAAAAGGACGAGACAAAACCCTCTCTATTCTCAGTCGTACCCACTTGGAATTCTTTCCGAGATGCCGTCAAGGAACAATACTATCCTGTGGGGAGCTATGAGGACAAGTACATACAATGGACCATGCTGCGGCAACAAAGGGATCAAGATGTGCATGAGCTGACGAATCTGTTCCATACCCTGTGCACCAAGTTGGGTATCAAAGATTCAGAGAAACATCTGGTGCTAAAGTATCGTAGTTGTCTGCACAGATACATTCAGGAGGTAATGGAGTTCCTCGACATCTCCTCGCTTGGTACGGCATACCGGTATGCTGCCAAGATTGAGCAGAAATTCAAACAGAAGAAGCGAGACTTTGGATCTGCGAATCAAAAGCAAGGGAAAGGTGCTCCCAAACCATAGAACAAAGGACAGAGCCAAGGCACAGTGACTCAAGACAACCTGTCAAAGCCACAAGCAAAGAACAACACCGCAAAGCCAAAGAAGGACACGGGAAAGTGGTGTGAGTTCCATAAGAGCTCCACTCGCAACACAAGTAAGTGTCGGGCCAAGCAGTCGCTGGTGGCCGAGATGCGGGCTTCTGAGTCAGATGCATGCTCTAACTCTGAATCAGAACCTGACAAGGGGAATGACAAAGGGAAAAAAATTATTGATGCGGCGCCCAATGCCACTGTTGCCACTACAAAGGTCCAGAAGGAGGAACCAGAAGATCCGGAGGAGGAAGAACATCTCTTCCAATCCCAGATGTGGGTAAAGGGCTCCCCAATATAGTTCATTTTCGACAATGGGAGCCAAAAGAACCTCATTTCGGCAGATGTCGTGTAGCAGTTGGGTTTGCCGAATACAGCTCACCCACATCCATACACCATCGGGTGGCTTCACCAAGGACGAGATCTCCGCGTTAGCCAGCAGTGTCGCCTTCCCTATAGCATCAAGCCCTTCACGGATGAGGTATTATGCGACGTTGTTCCTATTGATGTTTCTGATGTATTATTAGGAAAACCATACTTGTGGAAGCGTCATGCGGTGTATGAGTCTCGGCCTCGTGCTGTTATTGTTACTTTGGGAAATAAGTTGTACAGGATACCAGAGGTACCACCTCCTACTACTATCTCTTTGGTTACTGCAAAACAATGCAGTAAGCTCATTTCCCAAACTAGGAAATTCGTTTTCCTGATGATCTGCCCCCAGGGAAAGAAGAAGACTATGGCCACGACCTCCAGAAAAGGCTCCTCTGCACGACAACAACAAATGGATAAGGTTGTGGAGGAGTACGGGGACATTTTCACCTCACCCACAGGGGTTCCTCTACACTGTCAAGTCAAGCACCCGATTGATCTGACCCCAGGTGCGCCGCTACCCAACGGACCGATCTATCGGTGCTCTGTTCTAGAGAACGATGAAATCAAGAGGCAGATTCAGGAGCTGCTGCAGAAGGGTCACATCCGACCAAGTTCATCACCCTATGGGAGCCCGATAATTTATTATTGTGAAATCATAGTTCTAAATTATCTCTTATTCTGTGAGCAATGTAATCTATTAATTGTAAGCAGATTCATTAAAAAATTCAAACTGATTTTAGCATGAATGATGACAATTTATATATTAATTGGTTTTTAAGAGTATTTGTATTATGTAGGAGCACTGGAAAGAAAAATCAGGACTTCATTTTTTGTTTTCCTTATTTTATTGGGCTGAACTGGAGAAAATTGAATATGAATAGTGAGTTAATTGTAAGATCAATGGGCCAAGGCCATACATCAACATTGACCACAGTGGGGAAGTATAAAAGAATGGATATTCATGCAAGTATAGTTATTAATGTAAGATCAAAGTTAACTCTTAGCTTCACTAAAGAAATAGAAGGCAAAGATCTAGCATCAACTGAAACTCACGTGAAAAAGTAGATGAAAAATGTACAATCATCCAATGGAGAGGTAATATATAATTATCTAGTAAGAATCTTGGCTATGCCTTGAGACTAAACTAATTCTCAATATTTTTGAATAATCATCCATTGGAATTTAGTAGGAAAACCATAGTAAATCATTGTCCAATGGCCATGCAAAGATATATAAAAAATAATATTTGTTGGTTGTTTTTCAATAGGTGGACCATGATGGGACCACTGAGAAGGTGGGGGTGTTCTTTTAATCATGGAAGTGAGGTTTAGTATATTGATAGTCAAGTTACCTTTCTTAGTCTGATTATGCAATTTTTATAAGACAGATTATGCAATATTAATAATAAACATAAATTTATTGCAATTTAGGGAAAGCTCGTTCATGTTTTTTTCTTTATATTGGAAGGTTACTTGATTTTTGAAGTAATTTTTAGTATATCATAGCATATATTGAAAAATATTAGTTTGACAAGAATCAATTATTTCTCTTGAAACTTTAGGTATTAAAAGTCCATGACACAGATATATCACACTCCAAAATCCAAAGAAAATGGAAGAGAGTTCAATTTTTTTAATCAAACTTTTATTGGTGAAGGGTTAATTTATTACGAGAACATCATTAATGAAGTGAAAAATTTTAAACGTAACGTTTATTGACTAGAAAAATAATGACCAAAACGTCAAAAAAAATTGTGTGATGGGTAAAGAGAAATCCAAATTCCAACCCTGCCTGCCACTTGTTGGTGAGTGGAGGTTATTCACTTTTCATTTACAGCTTACCAGGTTACTCATGTTACCAGTATTTTCACATGGCTCACTTTTAGGTGACTAATTATTGTACTTCTTCTTTATAAAGAACAATTGGTAGATAATTGTATATATTATTTGAAATCTATAACAAATCCATGCAACAAAATTACAACAAATAGAAAATTATGCAAAAAATTCACCAGGGCACTACTAATGTGTGGATACCCTATCATTTCTTAGATCCTCATAACTTACCAACACCTACTATATTGGTATACACATAATATGGCATTTACCTAAAGTATTTCATATGTATCTAGAAGTAAATAAGTTGTATGACAATTGTTATGGCATATATAAGATGTGTATTATAGTTTATATTTCAATTTTTCTTAAGTAGCATGCATGTGCAGTCCATATAGTGACTACAATTACCAAATATATTTCGGTGAAGATGTGAAGATGATCTCTCATTAGGTCCTAATTACTTAAAGCATCATTAATTAGCTTTCCAAATGAATAAAATATGTTAACAAATTAGTAAAAACTAGGAAAACAAATCATGCTTTAAAAAATATGGCACAATGAGTCACACTCTGAGATTTATTTAATTACTCATCAAGTGTCGCTACAACATATATATGATCACCATTACCATAGAAATGGGACATGTGACCATCATTTTGGTTTCGCCAATGACATTCCACATCATGAGCATTGTTTAGGGTTGATTGTGTTGATTGTTTTTAAACAAATCATTTATACATTTTATGGAAATTATAGACACAATTTATAATCACATTACAAGATCATGATGTATGGATATTCCTTATCATTTCTTAGATACTCACAACTTACAAACACCTAATAGATTGATATACACATCATATAGAATTTACCCCTAGAATGCCACATGTATCCTAAAACAAATTAGTTGTATGGCAATTGTTATGGTGCATATATGATGTGTATTAAAGTTTATCTTATAATTTTGTTGAAGTAGCATACAACAATTTACATAGTGATATGAGAACCACTCTCTAGAGTATACATCGATTTTGTACACATGGCTTTTCAGTTGATTTTTAAGATATATCATTGGTGATTCTCACATGATTATATAATGAACCATTAATTTGAACTATGAAATTATTCCTCACAACACACATATATTGATGAATTAAGAATTTTTCTCATATAATTTTTTTAATCTATTTTGAAAAAAAAAAAAATTATATATAATTATTTCTAAGAAGAACAAGAGAGAGTTTCTTACCATATCTTCATAAAACATATAATAGCGATGTTTGGAGGCAATTGCAACGTTTGGAGGGAGCCGTCTAGCGACGCTTTGGGGCATAATGTCGCAATTACGAAACTTTTTCTAAGTGTCGGTATTGCGACACTTTTCTCTAAATGTCGGTATAGCGACGGTTTCCCAAGATCAATGCCTCAAAGTGAACCCAATAAATTACCTTTTCCCCGCACCTTTCCTTTTGATCATGGCCGTTCACTCGTTGAATCTAGATCCGACGGCGCTAATACATTTTCGCGCTCATAAAGTAATCGTTTGATGTTTTGGCAAAGCCGCGCGAAATGGGTGGTTTTTCCAAACCACCCGCGCTTACGTGTCGCCACCATGTTGTATCACGTTCGAAAAGCTAGTTTCCGCTTACCACCATTTACCCTCGCGAATACCACTGGCGGTATTCCCTAAACCTCACTCGTTTAACCCGAGTTTAATGTCATTTAACTATGGTTATACCATCGTTTAATACATTAAAATTATATTTTTCATTCAAATTTTCACCTTTTCGCTTTAAACCTGTAAAAACATTGCAGAACTGTTTTTCCTCAAAATCACGCCATTTGAACCCTGAGAAACTTTGCAGAGCCATTTTCAACCTACCAGTACCATTTTTCGACGTCCATTGTCCTGAATTTCCATTACAAAGTACTACATTGTCCTCTGCGAAGCCATTTGCAAAAAATTGAAGACTGAGCACCTCTGAAACGTCTTCAACCGAATTCCGCTGGTTCTCCAGGTACCTTTCTTTGAACTTGCCCTCTGATATTTCAAAATTCCTGTTGATTTCAAATAATTACCAAAGTTACTGCAAAAAAGTGTCCATTTTTCAGGGGAAACTCTGTCAAAATTTCCCTGGAATCCCTAATTTCCTTTTCTCGCAGTTTTTTCCATACCCTGGTCCATTTTGCTGTTGAAATCGATTTTAAATACACGTTTTGAGCTTTAAATTCCTTGCATTTCCTAAAAACCCTGCTCAGAAACCCCATTTTCAGTAGAAATTCGCCAAGAAACCCCTGTTTCTCGTAAAGGAACTTAGCAAACCGTTTAAGCTTGCTTCGTTCATTATTAAAAATGACCAAGAAACAGGCAACCCCCAAGAATGGAGGCCCAAAATCTCAAAAGAAGTCTTCTACAAATATTCCTCAGCCTATGTCCTTCAAAATCGACAAACCAACTCCTGTACTCACGGCTGATTCTACAGAAGTGGTCAGACCAGTCCAGCCTCTAGTCATTTCTCCAGAGAACAACCCTTTAGTTGATCTGGACTATAGAATACTAGACCCTAATGTAGAATTTAACCTGCTTGATGTCTATAATTGGTGCTATGGCAAATCAGTGGAAAAGGGTGACAAAGATATTCCAATTTGGGAATCCAATCTGCCTAGATATATTGTCCCTCTCACTCATTTTGTTCCTAACTTTATCAGATTATGCCAAGCCTATTATATGCCAGAACAAAGATGTATTGTAAACAAAGAAAAAGATATCTTGTTTTACATCACTGAAGAGTCGATAAATTCCATGCTGCAAATGAATCATGACCCCAATTCTGCTTCCCTATCAATAGAAGATTTAACCCAACTATATCTTGACTTGGATTTCAATACTAGATTCAAAATATACTAGAATTTTTGTCCAAATCAAGTTGATATTCCTAAGTTAAATCCTCCTTTCGACACCATTGATTTCCCAGATGAAACTAGACAGATTGTCTCAATGCTCTCCTTCATACTAGGATACACCAGTGATGAATTCACTGATGTGGCTATCCTAGGTTTTCTGTCAACTCTAAGCCCTAGTCAATCACCATCCATTCAGTTCAATTTTGCTAGATTTATTGTTGAAAGTATGCATTATCAGTTATCTAGATTACCGGAAGAAGGAGTTTTCAGATACTCCTCTTATCTACTCCACCTCTTCCTATATTATCAAATAGATAAGTTTCCAATTGAATGTGAGAAAGTGGATGCAGAAGGAAAAGTTCTATCAGTAGTATTTTGGTCATCTATTCTAAGGAAATGGAACATAAAGTATAGTTTTACAGATTTCAATGACTCATTTATAGCCCCTGCTATGTATCTCTTGGAAAAAGAGAAGATCCCTAGGATCAATGATGAGACAAGAAGAATTCTGCAGTTATCAGAGAGCTACAAAACTGGAGATTGGTATTTATATAAAAATCATACAGAAATCAAAGTGTATGGCTCATCCCTGGCCCCATATAAGTTACCCAGATTTGTTACTACAATAATATTTGCTTTAGAATATCTGAGACAACTATTGAATGTAGATGAAATCAACTTCATAGCTTTCAAGAAAAAGACCCAATTTAAGCTGAAAAATCAAATTGGGCCATTCATTGTGAATAACAGAGAAGCTGCTAATGAGATAAATGTCAAACTTAAAGAGTATAAGTTCCCATGTAGTTTTACATGGAAGTATGACCCACAAGGTATTTTGAGTGCAATAAGGGTAAAATGTAAGTTTCTTGTTTACTTGCATGATCCTAAGCCCCATATTGAAAGATATGTAAATAAAATTGAATGGGAGCCAAACACCCTATCTGATGATGATTCACATGCAGTACAGGTAATACAGGTAGACAGTGGCAAAGGCAAACAGATTGAACAGACAGTACAGGTGGCTTCTACAAGCAAAGATATTTATAATGTACATAAAAGAGACAGAGAAGGAGATATTTTCATAGCTGAGACTATTGAGGACATAAAATTCAGAACTCCTTATAGTAAAAGAAGCAAGTCAACAGAAGAAGAAAAGGATAAGGTTGTAAATATTGATATAAATGATGAAGCAACAAGAATAGTCACTCAAACATTAAAAGAGCTTCAAAATGTAAAAATTGGAACACAACAAAAAGATACAGTCATGAAGGAAAACCAGGCTACTGTCGATTTGCCTCCTTCTCAGGAAACTGACAATACAGAGTCAGAGATTCAGATCAGATTCAGACAGATTAAAGAGAAGAATGAAGAGCTCAAGAATCAAGCTCATTCTAGATTTCTTAAGGAAAAGCCTGGAAACAAAGACAAGATTCTTTCAACATTTGATTATTCATCCAATAAATTGGTAATGTCATTCTTGAAGCCTACAGTGGCTGAGCCAAAATCAGTGGCAGATTATTCCAAAACAGATCTTGAATTGGATGCAGATGCCATTCATGAATTAGTCAAATTGAATTTCATAAGAGCAATACTAAAATGCTATATTCCAAAATTGTCAGTAAAACTATGAAATCAATTAGTCTTGAGAAAACAGTGCTCAACCTCCAACATCAAATGAAGTTGGACAAAGCCTCACTGTATGCTAATAATTTAAGAATAAAAGCACTAGAAGATATAGTGATTGAAGCAGGGGGTGACCCAACCAACATTGAAGGGGAAAAAGTCTTAATTAAACAGAAAAATGAGGATATAGCTGCTCTTAGAAAACAATTGAAGTTGCCTCAGAGTGAAAACTCTCAAGCAAAAGAAATTCTACAGCAAAAAACAGAGGATGATGATTTAAAGCAGCTTGTACATCAAATGACAGATCAGATAAAAACAATGGAAAGTCAAATAGAAGCTATAATGAAAGAGAATGAAGAACTAAGAAAAGCACAACCAATGGTCATTCCTACAGTGATCCCCACTGTAAACACGGCTATACCATCTACTTTGGCAGAACACTTGGCACCGAAAGGAGTACTGCCAACTGCAGTGCCAATTACTTCTCTAATCTTTGCCTCTTCTTCTTCATCCTCACAGAGGAGCACACTACAAGACCAAGATAAAGAGATTCTTAGTTTGAAAGGCACTATTAAAAATTTAGAAAATTCCAAAAATGATGCCTTGATTACTTCTAGAGGACATGAGCAAAGGGCTGATCGACTACAAGAACAGGTAAAGATTCTGCAAGCACAATTAAATCTTACAGATCAAGTGGCCTATATAAAAAATCATTTATGGACCAAAATTATTGAAGGCATTCATTCTCAATGGCCTTCAATTCGGATAATTTATGAACAGAGGGAGTTAATTCAAGTTGCTAGTGCAGAGATTGACAAGACTAAGAGGGAAATTGACAATAAACCAGCCCAAGCAATCCAACTCATAGCTTTTTTAAACAGTAAAACCAGGGAAGAGTTGGAAGAATTGAAAATTGTTGATAGAACAAAAACCATTCTTCAAATAAAAAAGGTCCTGAACAAAAGAAACATAATGAGTAATCTAGAGGACCGGTGTAAAGACATGAATTTATCCATCTCAAGATTTTTAGCCAAATACAAAACATTGTCAGAAGAAGGTTTGCCTGATATTCACGCATTGAATGACAAGTTAATGCCTCAGAAAGATTATGATCTAAAAATCAGAAATCATGCAAAAGAGCAAGCCAGACAACAACTGCCTCAAGGATCACCAACAGGAAAAATACTTCTTTAGTATTTTGAAAATCTATTCTTTTTAGATAATGAGATCAGGCATATGTTCACTATCAAGCCTAAATTTTCCAAGTATACAGAGGCAAATGAAAGTTACAGAAAATTGAAGACTATGAAGATCCCCTCTACAGAAAAGTGGCAAGAATTCACAGATCTGTTGTGAATTTAATGTATAAAAAATAGGAAATTCACTTGGAAATTCATTTTTTACTGTTACCTCAAATGGTAAAAATACAGGGTTAAAGTGCACAACAACAATCAGTTCAAATTAGAATAATCAGTTCTATTTTTTCTTGTAAAAAGGTAACAGCTTGCAAACTGTTTTGCAGTTGTCCCTCTTTTTAAGTTTTCTTTCCTATTTTTTATTAAAACATTATCTCAATTCCTAAGATATTTTGTAAACAGTTTTTTGTATAAATACTTCATAATTCGAAGTATTCAGTGTGAATAAAATTTCTCAAGACAACTATAGTCTTATTTGTTGGTTATATTGAAGTTGGTGAGTCAATTAGTGAAAGCAGCAGACTAGAAAGAGATCAGAGACATCATAGCTAAGGATTCTAATGGTGACAAGATAAGTCTCATTTCTTTCCTTGTTTTCAGTGTATTTCTTTAAAGTTTACATTCATTCATATTATGTTTTTCTAGTCTATAATGATCAACTAAGGAAAAATTAAACAGGATTAGTGATAATAAGCTCCCTGTTTTGAAACTTGTTGGCATTTTAATGTTTTCTACTTTGTTCGTGCTTTCTATTTGGCCATTGGCCTGTGGGTGATATGGAGTTGTAATCTTGTGCTGAATGTGGTAGTTTTGCAATGTTTCAGCTAATTTATTACCTACAAATTGTGGTCCTCCATCTGTGATTATGTCCCTTGGGAGACCATAGCGCACAAAGATTTGGAAAATAAACTGTACTACAAAGTCCTCTGTAGCTTTTGAAAGTGCCTCTGCTTCGACCCACTTAGTGACATATTCGGTTGCAACTAGGATGTATGTTTTTTGGTTTGAGGGAGGACTAATAGGGCCAACAAAATCAAGTGCCCATCGTTCAAATGGTTCAATCACTAGTTGAGGGTTCAAAGGAATTTCATCAGACTGCCCAGGGCGTCCTGCCCTTTGGAAGCTATCACAGGCCTGCACAAATTTTTTGGCATCCTTAAAGATGGTAGGCCAGTAATAGCCTGTTCGTAAAACCTTATGGGCAGTTCTACAGTTCCCAGTTAGATCCCCTTCTTTAATCTTCTTATTTGTAGCTTAAGGATTCTTAAGTGCCCTTTTGCTCAGATTCCATCCACTCCATCAAATCAAGCCTGTACATAGCCTTAGAAGGTCACCTATCTTGCCCTTAGCACATTTGCATCTCTGAGCCTTATTTCTTAGTTCTGCTTGCCTAGAGAGTTGACTCCATTGCCCAATATTCTGGTAGATCCTTCTGGTTTACCTTGAAATCTCTTTATTCCCACCAATCTTTTAAAATCAAGCCCAAATACACAATCATAGCTAGCCTAATATCTGTTACTAAAACAAAGCTAAATCATACGGAGAGATCCCTCTCTAGAGTTCAAGAAGGCTAGATCTTGAATTCCCAAAGTGGTTCTTGGTTACCCCTGGTGTTCTTAACTACAAAAATCCCTATCCCACAACCTGAGAATTACTAGGGTGATAACAAGCCTTGGGGGTATTATGATCCTTGGAGGAAACTCCCACAACTAGAAGAGTTGACAGAGAAAATTGGATCGAGCACAAAGGTGTGGCAGGAGGGTTTTACCCTGTACCAATTGTTATGGTGCATATATCATGTGTATTACAGTTTATCTTATAATTTTTTTGAAGTAGCATACAACAATTTACATAGTGATATGAGAACCACTCTCTAGAGTATACATCGATTTTGTACACATGGCTTTTCAGTTGCTTTTTAAGATATATCATTGGTGATGATCACATGATTATATAATGAACCATTAAGTTGAAATATGAAATTATTCCTCACAACACACACACACACACATATTGATGAATTAATAATTTTTCTCATATAATTTTTTTAATCTATTTTGAAAATAAAAATAAAAATTATATATAATTATTTCTAAGAAGAACAAGAGAGAATTCCTTACCATATCTTCGTAAAACATATAATAGCAAGAAAATTAATCTATTGAAATTTCATTTCCAAGCATATTCATGGAGTAAAATGAAGATTAAAAGGAGATATTCATGGATTTACCTATAACATCACCTCATAATTAAGAATGTAAATGTACAATATTGATGATACATAGGTTTGGAGAAAATTAATCTATTGAAATTTCATTTCCAAACATATTCATGGAGTAAAATGAGGATTAAAAAGAGATATTTATGAATTTACTTATAACATCACCTCATAAAAGTGTAAATGTACAATATTAATAAAATTTATTTATATATGATAAATAATAAACCTTTATCTCACATGTATCATATAATCTTATAAACAAACAATTGCAACGGGGGTGCAATCCTCAAAACTTTTAAACTGTCTAATGTATATGTACCTATTTAAAGTATTCGGGGCCCACATTACAAATGCCCAAAGTGAAATATTTGCGCATATGTTATATATGAGCCAATGGTTTAAATAACTATCGAGCGGTGAAACAAAACTTATAACAAAATATTAATAAAACTATATCATACGTCCGGACTTCAAAAAAAATAAACCCGATTTCAATCACAAATTCGCATTCCAAAATAGCCTGCTGATGTCACCCTAATTTGTGACGCGAAAACTTCATAGAATACGCCATATAAAAATTTGGGTCCATTTTTTGGCTTTGCGTACGGAGGAAAAATGTGACGCGAAAATCAAATTAATTCCACCCTATAATGTTTCGGGTCCGGAATTCCACAATGCAGATGGGCCAAAAAATAACGCGATTGAATCGTCTGCTTCCACGTGGATGGTTGATTTGGTCTGTGGTCTGTGGGACCACGTTCTTCTGAATTAAAATCTCCCGCATTTACTATTAAATTGCTCTGTTTCCAAAACAATACAGCGCTCTATTTTTAAGTGTGCAGGGACTGTGATTTCAAAACCAAAATTGACTGTTCATCAGTTTTAGAAAGCGGTTGTTTGACAGAGCCATTCAAACAGATTTAGAAAGCGGCCAGAGGACAGGGTAGGTAGTTGAAATTAATATTTCAACATCCCTCATTCACTGAGAATACCCTCCTTGGTGCCTTCTTCGCCGGACTATGATGTGTTCATCAACAGTCGTGAACCCGATGTCCGTTTCTTCGCCAGGCATCTTCACAACAGTCTTGTTTCCAGAGGATTGCGAGTCTTTCTCGACAGCATAGAATTGCAGGCTGGACAATCCATACCTTCACAAATCAAAGACGCAATTAAATGAGCCTCTCTCATTATTACTATTTTCTCTCCAAATTATGCGCAATCGCAAAGGTGCCTCCATTAACTACTCCTCGCGCTGCTCTGTAAGCCGACCATTTTTGCAAAGGCATATAACTGTCGTTTATTGCATATAAGTGTCGTTATACCGATGGCGGCGAATGACTACTGTACACTTGGTGCCTCCAAACGTCTGGTGCGACACTTAGACATTATGTTGACAAGCGTCGCTATTCGATACTTGCCTCAAACGTCGTGATTGAGACACTTAGACATTGTGTCACAATTGCGATGTTGAGGCGGTCGTGCAACTCATCTTACTGAAACATATTTCGCAATTGATGTCTTCCTCAAACGTTGCAATTGTGACACTTTGTCTAAGTGTCGGTATTGCGACACCTCCTAAGCGTGTCCCAGTGAAGTGACGGTTTCGGACGGGATTAAGAAAACATTTGAAATTTAGACTTGTTTGGTGAAAGTGTACAGAACAAGTGTGGAATTTCCAGCCAAATGTACTAGTGTGAACAAAGGATTCTTAATTGCCCTTTGCCCTACTTTTTCACAATTTAATTTTCACTTTACCCACCTAAGCTTTGGAGATCCATTTAGCCCTGTTAACTTACCCTCCAAAGCATCCTTGACCTATTGTTGTACCTTTCTAGACCTATTTCAGACTCCATAGCCCAATGGTCTAAACCTATCCTACTCTATATGTTTTCCTTGACAACCTACCCAACCAATCAAAACAAAAAAACAAACCCTGAGCCTAATAACTATCCTAAAATGAAAACCCAAAAATCAATCAAGTTCACATCCTTTACACAAACATAGAGAGAGCCCTCTCTAAGTCCAGGAAGGCTAGGTCCTAGAAATCCAAAGACTGGTTTGATGTTACCCTTGTACATTTTCCCTTTCCAATCTGACAAATTACGAGGATCTAACAAGAGGTTTATGTTTTAATTGTTGATCTCATGTTTAGCAATATGGTTTAGCTTAATAGAATATTTAATAAATATTTCATGGTTCATATTATAATGACGCACTATATAGTTGTTGAGTTTGTAGATATTCTGCATGAACTGAAAATATGGTAGTTGCAATGATGTGCAATCAGCTCGATGCAAGAAGGGTTAATCCCTTCACTAGATTATTGGGCTAAAAGCTCAAGATATAACTCCTCAAATCTCCTCCACTGAAAATAGTGTTTGGATGAACAACAACTTCAAAAAATTGTGCTATAAGAGAGGGAGGCTCAATATCCTGCTGCTAGATATGTCAAATTAGATCTTGAATGATGGAAACAATAGATCCAATGTGAGGAGATGTTACCTCATAGAATTTCCAGTTGAAATACTAGAAAATTCCTTCCTCCAATAGATCTACAGGATTGGACTGCACAATCCTTGAAGGGACTACTGTTGCATGGAGGTAAAACCCAATGGCCTGACTACCGGATATAAACCTGCTGCTCCTGGAAGACTGGATATGAAGAATAAGTGAAGGATTAATCCTCCACTGGTTTCCTAGCTGGAATTCTAGAAACAACCTCCTGAAGATGGCACCAATGCCTGATGAGGAATAAAGCCCAATAGAAACCTTCCCAGAGTAGGCACTCAAAGTCCCCTACGGGTAAGGGTGGGATTTCCTCTCGAAAACACCTTGTGCTAAACAGCACTATAGACTTAGCTAAACAACATAAGAGTGCATAGAAATGTCCTAAGACAAATATAGATCTAAACAGAACAAAGAAATGAATAATCCATGTCATGCCTTCTATTGTGCATTTACCTTCATTATATAGATTTTGAGCCTTCCATAGCCTAGGCCCACCTCTAAACTATGTTGTACATGTGGACATAAGTCTCCATGGCTGACTGCGTTGTTTCTCCATGTCATCCATCATGTTAACATGTGATGATCAACCTCTCCATCATGTGTGCATAAAATGCTACTTCCTCCACCATGTGCTCATTAGATGCACCCTTATCCACTAACTTATCATAATTGCTTTATGATCTTAATTTGAATGCATTATGATTTTAGTTGACCACTTCAAGATCCTCATGATTTTACATTTAAGATCCATGATATTATTTGACTGTTTCATCCTCCATGATCTATCTCATAAATGAGACATGATCTCCACTTCTTTATCATTAATGGAGCTACTCCACTACTCCATGATTTAGATCTAGATCTAGAATATCCACATACACACATCGAAGTGGATTTTATTCATCTTTGAGGATTACGGGTCCCTCCACCCTTTTATTTATTTAATTAATTAAGTTTATTAAGACTCTAATATTCCAAATAAACATGTGGAAATTTTGGAATATTATAGTCCTCCCCAGAAAAATATCCTCAAGAAACTGCAAAAGTAGATGCTAGAGCAATATGTCCCCCTCCCAATGGCATCCACACAAGGAAGGTCTCCCCATTTTTTGCAATGAGTTGTGTATTCCCAACACCAAAGTTGCCTCTCTATAATTTCCAGAGTGACTTCTGACTGTGTAGCTAGATGTCCCTCATCAATCATGAAGCTCCAAGTGACAACCATAAGCTGTCCAACATCCTCCATAATACATGAGATATATAAGAATAGATGGTTTCTACCACAAAACGAAAGTTCCAACTCACAAAGTAATCCTCCATCCCATGCTACATGAAGTAAAAAGAGGCTCTTCATGCCTCCATCCTTATCCCTGTTGGCTTTGTTGGATCTAAGCATCATCCCAACATTGAAACAAATAAGAAATAGAGACATATGGGAAGACAAATTTGTCAAACCATATTCTCCCAATAGTAACCACTGCATCAATGCTCCCTGCTGCCACACCACACCATCAAAATACCAAGTATGGTGTCCATACTCTCCAAATAAGAGCCATCATAGGAATGCCTCTTGCTACCATCCTCCAACACTATCATGCCAAGTAGGGGAGTATTTAGGACCAAAGTCCCCTAGTAAAATCCAAAGAAACAAGATCTCTTGCTGCTTCTTCACATCATCATGTGAATCATGGATCAAAAACAACATATTGAATGACATATGGAATGTCATATCAACCCAATACAAACAAACTCCATTGTCACACATCCTGAGAGTATTATGCCGTATTACAAAAAATACAAAACACATAAACATGGGAGATGTCATGTGATGGCCAAACTCTCTCAACCAAAGTGAACATGCCTTCTTCATTCTATCATTGATACACAAGGCATGACTTAAAGATATATGAGTTATTGGGTGGTAACCATACTCACCCAAGAGAAGCCAGCGCAACCATGCCTCCTTCTTCATTACATGAGTGTTGTACAAGGCATGGATCATGAAAATATGTGATGTTGGGTAGTAACCATATGCACCCAAGAGCAACCAACATAACCATGCTTCTTGTTGGCCTACCTCATAGTTCTGCAAGTGGTTTGGAAACCCCGTGCTCCATATCATCAACCATTCATCCCAATGTGGATGATGGATATTATTCTGCAAAAACTTGGTATCCTCCCATTGTAGGACAACAACCTGCTTAAACTATTGAAGAAATTTTCACTTCATGATATTTTCAAGTGCACCAATAATGAGATCTCTCCATGAGATTCTCCTTTCACCAATGGCCCTCCAAAACTAGTGAGGTTCTGGATTTGCTGCAGGTAGAAGTTTCTCTTTGAGCTGTGAGGTTCTCATTGAGAAATTTTCATCCATAAAGGAGAAAATATTCCTGAGAAAATATTCCTCATCTCAAGATGTCTACCATCTATCATCTTTACCTCCAATGCTTCATTATTGAAGCTACCTTCATAATGCTCCAAGAATTATGGGGCCCTCTTATCATCACTACTACTAAGTGACAATGTTGTATATTTGCATGGTGATACATATGCTGTCTCATGGCAAGGCACAATGCTGAAATCATAGTCAACCATTGTACATAGGATCATGCTCATCCCATCTTCTGAAATTCTACATTTAAACTCAAAGGGTTGAATGTAGCTCAACAATGATGAACTGGGATATCTCTTCATCTCCTCCTTGATCAACTCAAGGGTCCTCTGCACAGTGATATGATTCTGCTACAAATCAACATGTTGTTCTAATCCTCGGTTATGAAACGGTCCTAGTGGCATGTCCCCATAAGGTTCAATAAGAGGTACTAAAAAAATATGAGATGAAAGTGTATGCATACCTTGGATCAACTAATGTGTGGGAGCCTCTTGCAATACCATAAGCATTCCTCCAACCGGGACAATGGTGTCTCCAACAATATTTAAGAGTGATGGCTTCTCTTCAATCAATGTACCAATGTTGGAACCAACCTCCTCTCCCTCATGCATCTCCTGAATCATGCATGGGACTCTATATGTCAAGAGCTCAACACTATCTTGCAAAGATGCAAGTGTCTCTTCTCTGGATACAAGTACCTTTGCAGCTGGAGGTGAATATAGTGACTCTTTGTTCAGAGTGACAAGAGTGACATCCTCCTTCGTTACATTAGGAAATTTCTCTTTGTGACATATCTCTGGTTTTCTCGCATCAAACTTCTTCCTCAACTTGTGAAAGAAATATACATATTTAGTCACCTTTGCATGCTCCATGTGATCAAACCACCATTCATTGGCTTCACCTAGAATATGAAGTGCTGCAATCTGGAGAACCTTTTTTTCATCTACAGGATGTAGCCTAAAAAATTCATCTAACTCTTTCCTCCAAGCCTTAACAGTGCTTGAGGAAGATCCATCAAATGTAGGAAAATAGAATCTATTATGCCTCTTTCTTCTATTGCTACTATAGGATCCTCTTTCTTCTTTGATTTTGAAGAATTTTTGGAGAGTTAGATTCTCCTTGAATGCTCTAGACTATGCTTTGTACTCTTCAAGATACGAAATGAGAGTCTCATGAGTCTTAGGTTCCATGCTTCTTATTTCTTAATTTATATACCATTCACCTTCTTCAAAGAAAGTGGGCATAATTGATCTATGAGGAGATCTATGATTCTACGGTTTTATTTGTTGCTGATAGGAAGTGCTTGGACCTTCCTCATCCAATATTATTCCTGGATCCTTCCTTTGCCTTTCTCTCTTCATTTGATTGACCTCTTTGGAGAGATCTTGCAAGGATATAAAGATAAGAGAGGCAAAACTACAACCCTCCTTCATCATAGATCTCTTCTATCTGCTTCTTCTTTTGATGCAAAAGATGAAGTGTCCACAAGTTGAGCCAAAGATCATGCTCTAATACCATTGCAATATCCCAAAATGGAGAATGCAGTAATACTGAAACACAATATAAGAACTGTAGTAAAGTAAAAAATAAATCTAAATACACATAAGAATGGAAATAAATAGCCGAGCCATTTTATTATATGGAGGTGGAGAAACCAGTACAATAGTGCTAAAAATATGAGACACTGAAGCCAAAGATACGACCTAGAATGACCCTGAAATGACCCCACAAGAGGGACTACGTAACTGGAGAGTTGCAGGAAGAAATATTGCATTGTCCCTTCAACTGATAATGAACATGTGACTACTAGCTAAAATTAAAATGAATATCTATGGAACTCAAGAGCTATGATGATCCCAAGATTCAAGATCTAGGCTCTATGATGGTAACCCAACATAACCCAGAAAGGAAATTCTAGATCTATGAGATTGGAAATTTACCCTCTTGGGGTTTGATCCCTAGTCTGCTGGGTTATGCAGATCAGAATCTAGATCTTATCATATGATGGCTGCAATATGATGTACAACTAGATATAAGCTTGAAGCGTTGATCCCTTCACTAGATCCTGAAGTTAAAAGCTCAACATCTAGCTCCTCGATCATCCTCTGATGATTACAACTGCTGCCAAAAATTGCACTGTAAAAGAGGGAGAGGCCCAAGCTTGCTGAAATATGCTGCAATAAAACTCTATACTGATGGAAAGGGTGATGGCAAGGTGAGGGGATGATCCCTCATAGGATTCCTAGCTGAAATGCTAGAAACTTCCTTCCTCCTCTAGATCTACAATGATGGAATGTGCAATCCTTGATGGGATTGCTAGTGATAGGAGGTCAATAATGTTTGGTATGATTCCAGATCTGAAATAAGGCTCCATGAATGCAGATCTTGAAGCTCAAGGTGACAAGAATAATCCTTCACCTCTTCTCCAGCTGAAATACTGAAGACAACTTCCTCCTCCCAAACTGATCTTCAGAAATAATGCAATTTTTGAATATGGATGTTCTATAGAGAGTAGAGACACTATGGCACCAATGCCTGATGATGAAATGACAACTCAAAATACCTTCCTAGAGTAGGAACTCAAAGTCCCCCATGGGTAAGGGTGGGATTTCTGCTCAGAAACACCCTGTGCTAAACAACACTGCAGACTTAGGTAAGAGTGCATAGAAATGTCCTAAGACAAATCCAGATCTAAAAATATCAAAGAAATGAATAATCCAAGTCATGCCTTCTATTGTGCCTTTACCTTCATTATATAGATTTTGAGCCTTCCATAGCCTAGGCCCACCTCTAAACTGCGCTATACATGTGGACATAAGTCTCCATGGTTGACTATGTTGTTTCTCCATGTCCTCCATCATGTTCACATGTGATGATCAACCTCTCCATCATGTGTGCATTAAATGCATTAATTCATCCACCATGTGCTCATTAGATGCACCCTTCTCCACTAACTTATCATAATTTATTTATGATCTTACTTTGAATGAATTATGATTTTATTTGACCTCTTCAAGATCCTCATGATTTTACATTTAAGATCCATGATCTTATTTGACTGTTTCATCCTCCATGATCTATCTCATAAATAAGACATGATCTCCACTTCTTTATCATTAATGGAGCTTCTCCACTACTCCATGATTTAGATCTAGATCTATAATATTCACATACACACATCAAAAGTGGATTTTATTCATCTTTGAGGATTACGAGTCCATCCACCCTTTTATTTACTTAATTAATTAAATTTATTAGGACTCTAAGACTTAAATGATTATGGAGGCTACTGATTATGTTTATTTTTCTGAATAATCCTAATATACAGATCTAAAATGGAATAATGAATTGATACCAAAAAAAAAAATTGTAACAAAAAATTTTTACATAAAGATTATGATCAACACCGATATAGGTATAATAGGTGAGCCATTTTATTCATTGGAGATGGATTACAGTTACAACAGTGTACAAATAAAGGTACTCTAGCCAAAGAAGTGGCTTAGAATGATGGTTTCTTTGCATATTCTGTAATATGTAATAGGCCAATAATACAACTATTATGTAATATGTAATAATTTATGTACATCACCCTCCAAAATATCAATATTGATACCACTGTAATATCCCAAAATGGAATAATGCATTGATACACAAACACAATATTTGTAACACAGAAAATGTACATGTAAATATTCAACAAACATAGAATATACAGAATAGGTGACCCTTTTATTATCATTGGAGATGGATAAACAATATAATAGTGCTCAAATAGATGCACTCGAGCCAAATAAATAGGCTAGAATGACCCTAAAATCATGCCAAAGAAGGCACTGCATAATTGGAGAGCTGCTGGAAGAAAATACTGCATTGTCCCTTCAGCAGATAATGTAAATCTAGATGTTGGATGAAAGAAAAATGAAGATCTATGGAAATATGGAGCTTTGATGATGCCAAGATTCTGATTTGGGCACTATGATGGTAACCCAAGATAACCCAAAAAGGAAATTCTAGATCTGTAAGATTGGAAATTTACCCTCTTGGGGTTTGATCCCTAGTCTGCTGGGTTATGCAGATATGAAGCTATATTTGATCATATGATGGATGAAATATGATGTACAACCATATCTAAGCTTTAAGGGATGATCCCTTCACTAGATACTCAAGCTAGAAGCTCAAGATCTAACTCCTCAATCCTCCTCTAATGATTACAGCTCCTACTACACAATTGTTGCCAAACAATGCGCTATACAAGAGGGAGAGGATAAAACCTACTGAAATATGCTGCAATAAAACTCCATGCTGATGGAAATGGTGATGGCAAGGTGAGGGGATGATCCCTCATAGGATTCCTAGCTAAATTGGTAGAAACTTCCTTCCTCCTCTGGATCTACAATGATGAATTGCGCAATACTTGATGGGAATGTTGTTGATAGGAGGTCAATAATGTTTGGCCTAATGCTAGATCTGAAATGAGGCTTCGGGAATGCAGATGTTGAAGCTCAAGGTGACAGGAATAATCCTTCACCAGTTCTCCAACTGAAATACTGAAGACAACCTCCTCCTCCCAAACTGATCTTCAGAAATAACACAATTTCTAAATATGGATGTTCTGCAGAGAGTAGGGACACTATGGCACCAATGCCTGATGATGAAATGGAAGCTCAGAATACCTTTCCAGATTAGGCACACAAGTCCCCCGTGGGTAAGGGTGGGATTACTGCTCGAGAACACCCTGTGCCAAACAACACTGTAGACTTAGCTAAACAGCATAAGAGTGCATGGAATGTCAAAAGACAACCCCAAATCTAAACAGATCACAAAATCATAAACTAAAGCCTGCCTTCTATGTTTCCTTCATCTCCATTATATATTTTATGAGCCTTCCCATGCCTTGGCCCACCTCTAAACTGTAGTGTGCATGTGGACATAAGTCTCCATGTTTGATTGTGTTGTCTCTCCAAGTCCTCCATCATGTCTACATGCAATGTGCACCCTCTCCATCATGTGTGCATTAATTTCACTACTTCCTCCATCACTTCATCATGAATGCTCTATGATCTTACATTAGATTCCCTCCATGATCTCAGTTGACTACTTCAACATCTATGATCTATCTCATTACTGAGACATGATCTCCATCCCTTTCACATTAGTAATTTCTCCACTAATCCATTATGTATATCTATGTTTAATTAATCCACATTCACACATCAAGAGGTGGATCTTATTCATATTTGAGGATTATGGGTCCCTCCACCATTTTATTTACTTAATTAATTAATTTTACTAAGAATTCTAATATTCCAAATAACATGTGAAAATTTTGGAATATTACAAAGTCAGAAAAATGGTTTAAAGCTTTAACCCCAAGAAGTATACAAAATTGGGATGAATTAGAAGACATTTTCTTAAGGAAATGGAGAAGCAAGGTGAATCATATTCAAGCACTGGATGAATATAATAATTTGAATAAAGCAAGTAATGAATCAATTCAATATTTTTCAAACAGGTTTAACAAGGTTTATAATTCCATTCCGGCTCATATAAAACCTCCCCAGGGGATGCCAAATTGCATTATGCTGAAGCTTTCGATTATGAATTTTCCATTTTTCTGAGAGAGAGGGAATCTAACACTTTGGTTGATATGAAAAATGATGCTGTTAAGGTGGAAGTTAACATGAATGCAACAAAAATATCAAATGTTGGGAAAGGAAGAGAAAAGAGGAAGACCAACCTTCTACATATTCAGATGTAAAATTTGATAGCATGATGAAAACCACGGAAAGGCTTATGGATATATTAACACTTAGAAATCCTCCTGCCTCCAGCACTAGAAAATTTGGCGCAATTTCCGATGGCCAAATTGTCGCTATTCTAACACACAGTCATTGCAAGAGCGACAATTCGAGGACGGGAAAAATGTGGTTTGTCATGCGGTCGCAATTCCGACGCATTTACAAAGTGTCGCACTACCGACACTTTTTTCGTCGCTTCCAAACACGCGTCGCTCTTCCGACGTTTGTAGAGTGTCGCCATTCCGATGAAATTTGGTCCGACGTTTTTAACGTCGCTCTTCCGATGTTTGTAAAGTGTCGCCATTTCGATGAAATGTCGTTCGACGTTTTGAACGTCACTCTTCCGACGTCTTTATACTGTCGCTCTTCTGACGTGTCTATACTGTTGCATTTCCGACGCCGTACAAAAGTGTCAGAAGACCAACACTTTCCAGAAGCGTCACAATATCGACGCCAGGAAGAACTATCGCAATTCCGACGAAATGTGGTCCGAAATTTTGAACGTTGCCCTTTAGATGTCTTTGTGTTGTATCTCTTTCGACGTTTCTAGAACTATCGCAATATCGATGGACGTCACAAGACCGAAAAAAATGGAAATCGTTCAAAACGTCAGAAGAGCGATGCTTACAAGGCGTCGGTATACCGACGACGGTTTCAATTTAAAAAAAAAAATGAAACTTTAAAACAGGACAATAAATCTCCAATATTTGTTATCACAATAAGAAATCAATGATCAGTGATCATGTCAAATTTTACTCGTAGCGTGACGGGTCTAATAAATTTTATTGTAAAGGTTGTTGGCCAGTGACAACTACAGCATTGAAGGAAATGCATTAAAGAAAATTAATAAGGCTGCGAACTCCAAGCCAACTAGCAACAACCCTGATAATTTTCCTTACCAACTTCCAAGTTGTGACTCGGGCTTCAGACTCCAAAGCTAAGAATTTTCTTTTCATCGTGTTGGAGAAGAGAAATGCAACCTGCAGCAAAAGAGCAATTCCTCAGTCTCACTGCTCAAGATTCGGAGTCATTCCTTGCTAACACGGTATGTGGAAATTTTGATAAGATAACTTTCTTCACCCTCGTTTTTACTAAATTTATTCTTTTGAAAAGGGCCTGGTTCCATTTCAGAAATTTTCAACTTTCGACTTCTAGAATTTGTACATATGATTTTTGGACTGAGGTTTTGTTATTAAAGAGGAGATAGTGTCTTGGTTTTATCTGTATAAAATAATTGCCTCTTTTTTTTCTTCATGTTCAGGGTTTTTGATTTTATCAAACCCTATCTCTCTTTTAAGCATGCCTGCAAATTAATATATTCCAGGAATGTTCACAATTCCAGGCTTCATGTACAACATATTGTATCAACTATATTTTAACAAGTGAGTTGCATGCCCATATAGTGTTACAAATTACAGGGCTTCATTTGGAGAATAAATGATAAGCCTGGCAGCACTAAATCCAAGTAATTCCCCTCATCCCTTAAAAGACACCTCTAAATATAACTAGAAATTTCAAATAGTTAGTAAAGGAAAAGTACAAAGATATAACAAATATGTGTTGAGCCAAAAACCTGTGCATTCACAACAAAATTGGGATGGATAAAACTTAAAAAAAATTATGGACTTTGACAAAAAATCGTCTTATGCATACAAAATGAAAGAAGCATTGGCATACTACTATGTTTAAAAATTTAAGGACAGGCAGAGTGAGTCTCTGGGCAACACAGTTTCATGTGGAGACCCTAGATCCTTGTACCCACAATATCTAGTGACTTAAAAAATGATTGCCAAAACAATGCCTTTGCTATGCATGTAAGAACACTACCTGTATAATGAGGGAGATGTAATATTGTCTGAGAAGCAGATTTATACAGAGTGGTCCAAGATTGTGTATTTATGGAAGATACAACTGATTTTGGCATGAAACATGTATCCAAGATTTCAATGTGGCCTTATTTGAGAGCCCATTGATGATTTACTATGAAACCTAAACTTTCAAAACAAACACATTGAAATCACAGGATCTCCATCACGAATATCATAAATATTAACTATCTTTTGGGCAGTGGTAGTAGATACCATAAGAGGCCCACATGGCCTGTACCACCAATGTTGATTCTCTGGCACAACATTTGCAAAGCCAAAATTTCTCCCCGAGACATCCCTCTCTGCCAAAATTGGAGAGATGGTACTAGACGTTGAAGTGAAGGCCTCCGATTCAGTATGGAATGCAATAATTTCTTTATTATAAAAGTCCCATGAACAGAAACCTGAGTCCAATGTACAACCTGCAGATGCTGCCACAACATATTTACCAGAGAGACCATCTGAACCAGCTGCTCTGATCAACCAGCAATCACCCCACATGTTTGGGGTAAGCCCATATGGAGCTTTATATTCAGCCTTCTCCTGGAGATTGGAAAAAAACAATACTGAGTATTACTCATACATCAACTACCCTTTATGTTAAGGGAAAATTTAAAGAGTGCATAAATATTCTTGAAATCCCAATCATAGTTTCTAGAAAATTTAAACAGTCTTTGAAATGAACTACATCCTATTTAAACCACATCAAATATTTAGGCAAATCATTTTTTTAAATAGAAATTGGTGAATTTTATTTCAAATATAGAAATTTAAACCATGAGAATAATCTAACCCCTAGGCTTTTCCCTGTTTCTAATAGAAAATCCCAAAATGTATAAATTATAACACCCATAAACCCCAAAATTAAGTACAATAATTAAAACCTCCACACCTTTGAATTTGCTATATCGTGAAAAGAGCAGCATCCACCATCATGGGAAAGCAAAACCGATTCTCCTTCTGATACAAACCAGCCTGCAGTAGATGTCTTATGGCTGAGTTGATTCAATCGATCACAGGAAACCTCTTCAGTTTCTTCAATATTACCGAAATGCTCTGGCTTGTTTTCCTGATCATCATCAAAGTTCATATTTTCATCACATTGAATTAGTTGGGGTTCATTACGATCAGGTCCAGTGCCTATTGCAGAGCTCCGGACATCCAATCCAATATTGGAACTACCATACCCATTCCCATTAGAGATTGTAAATCCTGCTTCTGGCTTTAATTCGGTAAGTTCAAGAGCACTAGAACTAGATTCAGTTGATTTAGACTTGGTATAGTTGTCCTCTAATTTGTATTCCGATACAACACTATACTTGTGCTTCAACGCAGACAGAAATTCTGCAGCAATGGGATCTTCATCTATGGGGCTTATGGATCTGCCCTCAAAAGCATCCCGAATATTTGATTCATTTTCATTCAACTGATCATGAAAATCCACCCTCATCTTCAACACAGTAAGCTGAACTGAAGGCCGGTTTTTCAACAATTTATGGTGGGGGTAAAGGCTGTCTTCCAGATCTTGACTATTTAAGTGTTTAATTGGTTTTTTCAGAGACCTGACCATAGAATCAAATGAATCCTGCGAATACTGCGAAATAATAAACAATAGTAAGGCCATTATTTATTGGTTTGAAATAATAAACAACATGCAAAAAACCCGCATAATTAGTAAATTATTTAAAGACAATGTTGGCAATATGTTTCCTGTATCCTATTATATGATTGTCCTTGATGGCAAGCTCTGTATTTAATGGAGAATCGATATAAATAAGGACGAGTTAATTCATGTGTGAACATATGTATGCATCCCGATGAAGGATAATTGACATCCATAAGAAACCCTGTGATCTGTATGTTGATCGAGGAACCAATGTTAATACAGTTGACAGTGTATCCAAACTGGTAGACATTGGAGTTATATATATTTGTTAAATATATGATGGAAGGGTCTACGCTATTAGTAAGGAGCTGACTGGCTTTCATGGAGAAAGGAACGAGGAGCGAGAGAAAACCAGTTATAATGCGAAAGAACTAAAATAGAGTATTTGGCATTGAAATTTCGGTGGAACACGGACTAACCCTTTGGAATCATGAACGAAACCTGGAAGGAAAGAGGTGGAACATAGCAAATGGAAGCACGATGGAACCCTGCGTGGAAGAGAGGAACCATGACCGAGAAAATAGTAAAGGTGTTTTGTGGTTTCTATCGCACCACCTTCGAAAGGCAAGCAGTTTTCAAGAGGTTGGGAGCGATTCCATAGAACGCGCGACACATGTCCTTGTACAACCCCACAAAACCACTTGTCTCTATGCGCCATCACGCGTTATTGCTTGACCCAGGATGCCCAGCGATATTGATAAGCACCGTTGATCTGGGAAGGGGTCATTGGACGGTGTTCATTTGCTATAGATGTGCGAAAATTACCCAAGGTACGACGCGCCATTGCATGTTATCATCCGTGCATCATCAATGAATGATATCTATCGGATCATCTGATGCCGAGCGATGTGTTCTCCGCCGTCGGATGGAAACGATCGTAAGCGATGGGCCCCAGTTTTTTAAATTATATTGATTGGGCCGTCGATTATGTATGTGGGGTCAAAACCAAAGGTCTATTTAAAAGCCTTTTGATAAAAGCACTGGTTATTACTATAAATTTATATTATATATTTAATTGCCAAAGGTTATGAATAATATTTATTTATCAAATTCCACGAATTTGATAAATAAAAGAAAGAAAACCATCAGCGGCACGTTATTGGTACTTTACCTTGGCTATAGTATTATTTGGCGGAGATAGAGATTACCTTTGGGACAATTCGAGCATGGAAGAACAAAGATCGAGATTTCAATTTGGATTGGTTCAACTTTTAATAATACCATTAGAAATTGAATGGTTTTGACCCATGGTTTCAATAAAGGCGAAAACTATATAAGGTGATGAGAATCATAGTACGAGGTGTGCATGCAGAGGCATTGTAAATAAAAATCTCTTTATGAGATCTGCATGATCGAACTCTATTGTCTGATAACGTTGAATCCATGATGCACTTATGGAGTTGATCGAGGAAATGAAAAAGCTCTAGGAAGATCAGCAAAGAAATAATAAAGATCTGATGCAAGTCTGATGAAGAAATTGAAGAAATTTGGTGGATCTGAGGGTTGAAGTCTTCTGTATAGAAGTGGAAGATTTCTGCCAGTTCAAGCTGGTGTTAAATCAGGGGGTCGAAGCTCCCTGCCAAGAGAGGCTGGAGAACGAGAGAAGGTTGAAGCCTTCTGCAGGTTGGTGCCTGTGTGCTGGTATGAGTCTGCGCCAGCAAAAAATTGTAAGATGTTTTCTTTATAATAAATATTGAAGACTGAGATGACAGCAGCGGTGGTTTTCTCTCAAATTGGGTTTCCACCTTAAATACTGGTGTTCATATGTGTTCCTTTTGTGTAATGGCTTATTCCGTTATTTCTTTTCACATGTTTACTAAAATAATGATGCAATAATCTAAGTAAAGAATTAACAACATAATAAGATCTCTGGTGAAAAGTTTTCAGTCAGCCCTAGATACTGATTCACCCCACCTCTCAGTATTTTTCCCAACAGACAATAATTCCTACGTATTAAAATATAAAGTTATAACATACCAGCTCATACTCGAACATAACATCTGTATCAATATTCTTCTTCTGTATCTTCCTGATCTTCATCCAACTGATCGACATATATATCAACATTCGATTCAGAAACGGTGTTGAAATGATCGAGCATGTCATCATCATCATCAATTATGTCATTTTCGACATCATCATCAATAATTGTTGCCTCATATCCTATGCCTGGTTCATCTTCTAAGATATCTTCTTCGTCTGTCAATGCATCTTCCTGCTCATTTTCCACTGCATCATCTTCTTCTTGATCAATATCATCTTCTTCCTCTACAATATACTCTATTTGCCTTCCTCTTGGATCATATCTAATAGCAAATGACCATTTGTTCTCACCTGGAACCTCTGAGTAAAAGACTTGTTCGCATTGGATTGGAAAAACATAGCGATCTTTTCCTGCTTCAAACTGCGATGTTTTAACCATTGGAAATCCATTGTCATGTTGAATAAGTGTTCTATCATCATCACACACATTCATTCGTAGCCTATACCATTTGACGCCGAACAAAACTATTTTGAAGGAATTAAAGTCACACTCAACTATATCATCTAAGAAACCATAATATCTATTTTCATATTCTGGAGGATGTCTGTCACTCCAGGAGGAAACATTAGTGACTTGGAATACTGCAGTTATCCCACTATCAGAAGTTTTCCTGTTATCATCCAACTGTTTAATGCGAAATTGACGACCATTGCACCACATAGCCTTGTGGTGTTTCAACTGCAATATGCCAAACATGAAAAAGATGCATTCTCAATTAATAATTAAACATATAATTTACACAGCATGAAAATTAATTGAAAAATCAAACTTCTTGTCACATTATAAATATAGTATAAAATAATTAATGAATAAAATAGGTGAATTAATTGCTTACCTTTCTATCTTTCAAACCATATGCTAAATCGATTTCCCTGTCCGTAACGTTTCCATCTCCACTACGATACGCTTCTCTAATCAATTCAGACAGTAGTTGTCATGATAACCTACCATCGTTACGTGCTTTACATGTTTCAATCCATTCACTCATCCACTCAAGATTGTTTGCAATGTATAAAAGTAGTGCCTCATAATCTTGAGCACCTGAATAAAAAAACAATAATTCACCAATATTAATAAATATTACTTATAACCATAGTAAATTATATTAATTAATAAACTATGAAAGAATAAGACCTAAATGAATATAATGATCATATACATGATGTAAAAAAATGAAACATTATATGTATTATACATAATAAATCTTTTACCTCTCACTTTCTTCATTCTACCTTTTCCCAACAGGGGCTCCTCTTCAAATTTTTTGATGGAGTTCACATCCCAAATGCAATCCACCGCCTTCATGACTGGCGCAGCTAATTTAGGAAGATAATGAATAATATACACCATGGATTGATATACCACATATCCCTCCACCATAGAACCCTCAGGTCGTGCTCTTTTTTTAACCAAAGCCTTCAAGGATTTCAGGTGCCTCTCGGCCATCCACATTGACCTTGTGTGTACTGGTCCACACATTTCAATCTCCTCAACTTGGTGTATCAAGTAGTGTTCTTGTGCATTGAAAAATGTTGGAGGTAGATACTTTTGCATTTCACACATTAGCCGAGGAATTTATCTCTTCCAATACTTTATTTCATCTTGATGGATTTCTTTCAATGACAACCATTTGCAAATCATTACGCAAGGTTATTTCAATGAAACATAATATATATTTCATTACAAGTAAATTAATACATCATTTCATCAAGTACGAAAAGAAATTGTAGAAATTAGATTTTGCGTATAAATCAAAACTACTTACCTCATGTATTTACTAAGACCACATATAACTTGTTTGACATTGTTGTCGAAGTCGTTTAGGAGAGATACAGGTAGAACATACTATAACAATAAAAAATGAATCGTTATTGGTTTCCAAATTAAACAGAAAAAAGGAAAATTTAAAATATGTATTCAAGCAATAACAAAAAAAAACGTATACCAAAAAAATTACCTTAACAAAGGTATGCCAAACATGTGTTTTCACCCCACTGAAGTCACCTTTCTTAGTTAAGATATTATTTATGTTTGAAGCAAAACCTGTTGGAAATTTAATTCTTCTAACGACCTCTTTTACATCATTTCTTTGTTGTTCTGTTAATAACCATGGAATATTATTATAATTTCGACCTCCATTGTTATTTGATCCATCGATCACACTTTTCATTGCATGATTTGATTTCTCAATGTCAGCACAAATTTTGTCAATTTTATCTCTCTCATGTGCACCATCTATGGTTCGCCATAACATTTTTGTCACATTCTTCCCGACATACATTGTATCAAACAAATGAGCTATTTTTAGGTCCTCATAGTAGGGCAACCTCGCAAATTGAGAAGGATAACATTTCATTCCAGGTGGAAGTACAATATTAATACCTTCACGGCGACGATGACCTTGATATCAAAGAATAAAATAAATCAGAACAATATTAATTATAAAATACAATAAAATAAATTCATTAGTTAAAACAAAAATTCCAAACATTACATAAACAAATAATATATATATATACACACACAAATTACGTACCAACTGCTCGACGATTATTAATTCTGTTATATTCCAACATCCACAACTGAGGTGTCATTCTTCGTGGTTTTAATCTAGTTTCTTCTTTATCATTGAAAATATGTTTTTCAGTAGTACGATACTTATGGTTCCTAGGGAAGAAGTGCCTAAACTCATCAAACACCATCTTTTTTAAGTCTGGCGAATGAAGATACTTCATCTTAGGACATGAAAATCTACCCTTTGTTTGAAGACCTGCAATAGATGGATCAATAACAATTAATATACTATGAGATCATTTTTAAAACATGCAATATGGTGTATCTAATTTAGATAATTATGTATTATATTAAAGTGCAAGGAAATATTACATACCACAAACATGTGTTAGTCCTGGGGCATCATGAATTGTCCATACAAGCATTCCATGACATTGAAATCTCTTCTGCTTGATTGGTTTAGTGATGTCATACATAGTGATGCCATGCCATAACCGTATTAGCTCATCGATAAGAGGCTCAATATATAAATTCATATCTTTGACCTGGTACTTACCTAATTGTTCAAAATTACGGAACATAATAATTACTCCCTTGATATATGTATATATAAGTAAGTAAATAAATAAAATATATATTTATGCAAACAACGAGAGAAATGAAAATGTTACATTCAAAGAAATAATGTATCAAATACCTGGAATAATCATAGTCAACATTATGTGCTCCCTCTTTATTGACATCCAAGGAGGAATGTTATTGTTGATAACGAAAATAGGCCACATTGAGTAAGTAGATCTAAGCTCTCCGAATGGATTAACACCATCAGCTGCCAATGAAAGCCTGACATTACGAGGTTCATTTTTAAAATCTACATATTTTTTCTCGATTTCTCTAAATGCAGAACCATCTGCAGGAATTCGAAGAACACCATCTTCACTTCTATTCTTTGCATGGAAATCCATAAACTGTGCTATGCTGTTACACCTGAACATTCGCTGCAAACGTGGAATTATGGGAATATGATGAAGAACCTTTTGAGGCACCTTTTTGGTTAGTTGATCTGTTCGATATCTACTGGTACCACATTTCGGACATTCTGTTTTCAACGCATGTTCTCCGTAATATATAATATGATATTTAGGACATGCATCTATAATGTTATATTCCATTCCAAAGTGTTTCATAATAGCACGTAGATCTCGATATGTTCGAGGTAAAGTATTTGGCGATGGTAACAAATATTCACCCAAAAATCTACAACATAAACAAAAAGTAGTGTCTTGTAAAGATTATTAATCATATATATATATCATAGTTATTAAAACCGGAACCGGTCTAACCGGTAGCGGTTAGATCTCAATGAACCGGTTTTAAAAAAAATACATTAAATAATTATTTTTTAATAAAAAAAAAAAAAAAAAACTATTTTTAAGATTTGCAACCATGATTCCAAGCCAATAGAGACAAAATATGAAAATTTTTCTCATTTATATACCATGCAAAGGTGAATATATCAAAATGGCACCAAGTGCAATACATATCATCGAAAAATACATAAGCAAACTTGTTGAAGTAATGTATCAGGTTTCTCTTATATTATTCACTGTGTTTTATTGCTGAGTTAATATTATAATATACAATCTGTCCCTGCTCAGATCTGTTTTCAATTCATTATATCAGCCTTAAAGAAAATTCTAGGTTCAGTATATATATATATCAAACCATCATTTTGAAGATATTGTATTCTTCATTATCTATGTTTGCTTGGCAATAAATTTCTGGAAAAACATCTACAACACTTATAGGTATTGAATTGGTTTATGAAACCCACTATTAGTGCTATTTGTAACAAGTTGAGAGAGCATTACAACTTCAAAAGTATGCTCACAATGTGTTTGACGAAATTTATCACCAAAAATATTCATTAAAACCCAGAAAAGTCAGTGGCTAGTTTAGTGCATTTCCAAGCGGGAATTTTCTAGTGGTCAATTTATTATTGCCAGTCACATTTTCATTAGGTTGTATGATGTTATCCCTTGAGTGGTGTCAGACCATTTGTATCAGTCTTGATGCTATGATCAAATTGCTTGTATGTTGTGTGAAAGGTTTTTTAGTTATGCTGTTGCTATGTGTGAGCAGAGAGAGAGGGTCTAACAGTTCCTAGCTGAGTGCGAAATAAGGTTGCTGCTGATTGTTTTGAGAATAGAAATTGTCATTAAGTACACTTGATGAGTTGCATGCTGCCAGGGTTTTTATGCTAGCCAACCTTGTATTTATCAGTCATCATGTGTATTGTTGCTGTTATAAGGTGTTGAGTATGAGTTATTAGACAATTTTGTTGCTAGTATAATAGAGGAATTTGCAGCTCATGGAGGAGACACTGAGGAATTTGCAGCTCATGGAGGAGCACCTAACCGGCCGATTAAGTATGGAACTGGCTGGTCTATGCATAAACCGGTTGGTTCCGTACTTAATCGGCCGGTTAGGTCTGGTTAACTGGCCAAAACAGATGAGAAGAGGCTATTGATCGGGTTGCAAGGCTGGTTCCAACTGGCAGCCCTCCTGACCAGCCGGTTTTACTAGTTACCGGTTCAAACCGACCGGTTTTGATAACTATGATATATATATATATATATATATATATCAAAACCGGTTGGTTTGAACCGGTAACCGGTCAAACCGGCTGGTCAGGAGGGCTGCCGGTTGGAACCGGTTATATATAGATAAGTTATTATTTTACACATTTATTACAACTAAAAAAAGGGAAAATAATCAACATTTACATATATGTGATCATATATACATATTTCATACCTTAGGAGTTGTGTCATACATTTGTTCGACAAATTATTCATAACCTTTAAGTTCACCAGCAACAATGTAGCAGAGAGAAGAGTTGCATTTGAGTGTTCAAAAAGTCGTTCACTTGACCTTTCAATCATAGGTACATCATAAATACCATCACTGCTATCTCCACCATCATCATTTGACTCACCATACAAGTCTTGGAGCATTTGATTTGTCCCATCATTAATGTGAACTATCTCATTACTGTCATCATGATCTACCTCCATGGGATCATTAAAATTACCTTCATCATTCGCTTCATGTTCTTCACCTTGTACAACATCATTTCCAATACTAATATTTGATGCAATATTCTCTTGTACTGGTGAAACATCATCTAATCTACTACTATTTAGCTGTGGAAGCTGGTTGATCATCTGCAAAAAGTTGCGGGGCAACTATGCCTTTATGAAAATTACAAACATTAATAATTAAACATTAGTGCGCATATAAAAAATATTAAAATAATATAAAATTTTACGATATAATCAAAATGAAGATAGATAATTAATTACCACGGGATGATAGTCATTCAATCCACCATCAATGTGCCCATATTTCCTACAATGCACTGTTGTTGTTGCTATTAAAACTTTAACATTATTTCTCATACAACATTTTTTATAAGGGCAATAAACTCTGCCATCACCCCTTTCACCCTTTTGAATTTTTATTCCAGCTCCAATGTTTTCTTCCATTGATGCAAATCATCCTATAAAGAAAAAAATAAATCTTTGTCAATGGTGTAGAAAACCCAAGACTTGTTGAACTCAATGGGAGCTCAATATATAAGCAAAAAGAAAATAAAAGTGGGCATTTTACAAATTGTGAGATTTTTACAAAATGTGGGCTTTTTACAAAATTGTGGGATTTTTACAATTTGTGGGATTTTTACAAAATTGTGGGCTTTTTACAAATTTTTTATATTTTTAATAAAATGTGGGCTTTTTACAAAATTGTGGGCTTTTTACAAATTGTGGGCTTTTTACAAAATTGTGAGATTTTTACAAAATTGTACGCTTTTTACAAATTGTGGGATTTTTTTATTCTTAATGCATTTTCTGTAGAATACTAAACAGATTTGTCCAAAATTTGAGATGCAAACTATAGTCTCTACTACGTTAGGAAAATTGGAGATTTATAAAAGATAAATTGCGAACAGAATTGTACCACTATGATAAGAAGCTGTCAGAAGCATTCCTTCTGCTTCACAAATGTGGAACTACCTTAAGAATGCTTATGGTTGATATAAATATTAGAGCATGGAAGTTAAATGTAGTAGTTATGCTAAAATACTGAATAACAGCTTGAGAGTGCTCTTCAAATACTATACGAATGCACCAAATTAAAGTTGTACCATTACTGAAGATAAATGGCCAAAAATAGTCAATCTTGACATCGTGAAGTTATGTCTTTCTCGGTAGAAAACTGGGGATAGGATGGAAAATATGAGAGAATGAAGTTCCAAGGACTAAAAAACCAAGGCCAACATAGTTCTTCCTTGAATTAGAGACAAAACAAAGGTACCCAAAAACGTGTTTGAGAGCACCCATTGAAGCTCCTATATATAGCAGAGTCAACATTTTCCTATTGAACAAGTTTGTATAGTCAAAGCCACATCAAGAGAATATAGCCACGATCCTAAATCAGAACCAGAGCCAAAGCTAAGACAGATCCACATTTAGCAAAACAAGACAGCCATAGCAAAGGATTTGACCACAGAACCAGATCATGAGAGATAGCAAGATTCTTGCTTCCACTGTGGAAATGTAGAAACTGTACAAGGGCTTTGCTTCCAGCAGATTTCATTGTGAAAATAATTGCTATGGTGTTGTAAGCGCTCATTAGTAGAATCTTAAAGCCATTCTGGAATTCTTTTAACCTGGAGAGGGTTTTCTGTGGTTATAAATCCTCATGTTCAAATTCCATTATGGATTGGTTGTGTTTGATATTATGTTTTTACTGTCCGTAGTTGAATTTTTGGACAGAAAATTATGAGTCTAAAGCGGAGAAATTTTGCGATGTTTCTTTTGCTTCTTATTGTGAAGTATTTTTCTCAGAACTCTACTCGTTGTAACAGAGGTCTTGGGCATAGAACAGGGTACTTGGGTTTCTTGGAATCAAACTTCAGGTTAAGATGCTCATCTGGAGAATGGCACAGTGAGCCTTAGCATGGAGTTCGGAGTACCAATTTGAAGTGCAGGTAGGGCATTTTACAATAGACCAGGTAGGGCATGCTACGAAAGACTTTTTTTGAATGTGATTGATAATCGATAATTGCAAGCAAGGGTAATCCCTTTGTGAAACCCACATTTCTGAGCATTTTCTAAAACCTGATGATGGAGTCATTGTAATGAACAAGTGCCTAGGTCCATATTACGTCCAAATCTACCAATCACCAAGATCTATAAAAAAAATCCACAGTATCTGCGAACTAAGAAGAAGAGGCAGAAAATGTATTATGCTTATCTATTCGAATAGTGGTTGGGGTTTACCACGGCAAAAATTTGCTAGAGCCCATGTAGCATTTCTTATCATTGAAATTCTGGCAGTATCATTCAACTGGGCAAGCACCTGCCTCGGAGCTCCATGACTGAGGGAAAGATCCTTAAATTTTACAGAGTCTCCAGCAATATTTCCCAAAGCCCAAAAAACCATACACGAACACCAGTTGAACTCAAAGATAGGTAGTATTTTTTAAAATCAAATTCCAAAATTACAGACGTATAAAGATAGTTGGGAAGAATAATTTTATGCCTCTAAAATGAACGTGCTACCTGTTCTCGAACATTATCATTCCTAGAGGTAAGAATTTCCACAAATATAGGCAGTGCCCCGTAATCAATCACAACCTTTGTATTCTTAGAGGCTCCAAAAAAACCCAAATAGGGTCAACCCTACTATAGGAGGAAGGGCCTGCAGTAAGAACTTACCATTTTGCAAGAACTGAGGGTGAATGTTGTTCTGCAAGAGTTGAGGGCGAATGTTGTTCTGAAAGAGTTAAGGGCAAATGATGAGGGCAAATGCTATTCTGCAAGAGTTGAGGGCGAATGCGCGCGTGATATAAGATGTTAATGTAGTTTTAAAAAAAAATCATTTTTATGTAGCATCAATTTGATTTTTAGCATTTCAAATAATTTTTATTTACATTTGATTCTTGCATTTGTAATACAAGTGACAAACAAATTTCTACAAGAGGTTGAAATTTTTACTAGAATAGCCATGAAAGACTAATTAAAATGGCTTAAAATGCAAGTGGAACTTCAAAAGAAATGTAATTGAAGGCTCTCTCCACTAAAGTTTTGCAAAAGTGCATACATTATTTAAGTTATCTAGGATATTTTTTTGTATTACACAATCAAAATTAAATAATGAAATAGTTGGGTAGTCTTCTTGTTTCAAATTAGGACACAATTTTTAAATGGTGATGAAGTTTCATGTGATGATTAACTGAAAATATTCTCCTTTCCTATCCTTGAAAAACTATACAAGGTTCCCTGTTGCCACATGAAACCCTAACTCATGTAGCATCATAGAACTAGTCCTCCATTTTGCCCGTCATAAGGCATTTTTCACATATTTGATGACTAGAATTTGCGGATTCCCGTTTTCCGTGAGGTGCTAGGAAGGATAGAAGACTTAATTTTTATGTTTCAATTTTTTTCAAAAACGTTCTTACGCCCTTTAATTTCCACTTACCAATAATTTTGAAACACTAGTCCTCTTCGCAATTTCAAGGCTGTACTCAAAAAGTAAGGAAAGTTACTTTTTTGGCTCACTCAATGATCCAGGTGGATACTGGTGGCCACTCACCTATTCCACTTGGGGCCCCACCATTGTCTCTTTTAGTTTTTCAGTTTCGGCACAACTTACTATTTTTAGCAGTTTTTCGGGTCGTGAACTTTCAGAGCCGTTTCAAGGCCCTAAACGATGTTTTTTGGGCATCGCGCCTCCAGCGACGATCATTCTGTATCATTTTGTTTTGGAATTATATTCATGGTGAAATTTGTATTCCTCATATATATCTTTCTAATGATGTATCATGTGCATCAAACGGAGATAGTATGCCAAAGTTACGTCCCTGGGAAGTTGAAACACCAATTTACCCAAACGGGGCCCATAGTTTTGGCGCTTCATCTCCTAGGGTTAGGTTTTTGGATGTTTAGGGTTCTCCATTGTTTCTAAATAATAAATAGGCCCTTGAGCCTCATTGTAACTCAGTTCAGAGGCCTGTAGCCGCCACATCTCTCCTCAGAGATAACTACCAGCGCCCTAGCTAGTTTTATTTCCATTTTGTCTGTAAGCAAATTTCAGTTCTTTGATATTAATAAAATGAAGTGTTATTTCCACTGCATCTCTGTATTTATGGTTATGTGTTTATTCTGTTGCGTTCCTGCATAAATCCGGATCAGTGGTATCAGAGCGGTCTATTTTTTCTCGATCCTTCTTTGCATGTCCCCAACGAGGTTGGGGTATAAGGAGTTAGGGCTTGATCTGGTGGAACCTTTGCAAGATCAGCCTCACAAACCCCGACGGACGCCCATGGGGGATGAAAAGAAATATGAGGGAGCAGAAGACCCTATCAAAATATTGCTCAAGGAGGCCCTTGAAAAACAAAGGAACGCGATGATGGATAAATTTTCCCATATCCTTCAACGGCTGCCCACCGGTGGCGCATCTGCATCCAGCAGCCACTTTGGAGGTGCGACTCCTTTTAAGGTACAAGTAAATTTTGACATTCCCATATTTGAGGGTCAAATATATGTAGATTCCGTAGATAGATGGTTGAATCTATTAGAAGGATATTTCTCGGTTCATGACTTTTCCGATAGGGAGAAGATTATTTTTGCACTCCTCAAAGCTGCCCCCCATGTCAAGGACTGGTGGGAAACCCACTGTGAGAAAAAGGACGAGACAGAACCCTCTCTGTTCTTGGTCGTACCCACTTGGAATTCTTTCCAAGACGCCGTCAAGGAACAATATTATCCCGTGGGGAGCTATGAGGACAAGTACATACAATGGACCACGCTGCGGCAACAAAGGGATCAAGATGTGCATGAGCTGACGAATCTGTTCCATACCCTACGCACCAAGTTGGGTATCAAAGATTCAGAGAAACATCTGGTGCTAAAGTATCGCAGTTGTCTACACAGATACATTCAGGAGGAAATGGAGTTCCTCGACATCTCCTCGCTTGGTACGGCATACCGGTATGCTGCCAAGATTGAGCAGAAATTCAAACAGAAGAAGCGAGACTTTGGATCTGTGAATCAAAAGCAAGGAAAGGTGCTTCCAAACCGCAGAACAAAGGACAGAGCATGGCGGCTAAAGACAACCCGTCAAAGCCACAAGAAAAGAACAACACCGTAAAGCCAAAGAAGGACACGGGAAAGTGGTGTGATTTCCATAAGAGCTCCACTCACAACACAAGTGAGTGTCGGGCCAAGCAGTCGCTAGTGGCCGAGATGAGGGCTTCTGAGTCAGATGCATGCTCCGACTCCGAATCAGAACCTGAAAAGGGGAATGAAAAAGGGAAATAGATTATTGATGTGGAGCCCAACGCCACTGTTGCCACTACAAAGGTCCAGAAGGAGGAACCGGAAGATCCAGAGGAGGAGGAACGTCTCTTCCACTCCCAGATGTGGGTAAAGGGCTCCCCTGTACAGTTCATTGTCGACAATGGGAGCCAAAAGAACCTCATTTCAGCAGACGCCGTGAAGCGGTTGGGCTTGCTGACCACAGCTCACCCACATCCCTACACCATCGGGTGGCTTCACCAGGGACGAGATCTCCGCGTCAGCCAGCAGTGCCGCCTTCCCTATAGCATCAAGCCCTTCACGGATGAGGTATTATGTGACGTTGCTCCTATTGATGTTTCTGATGTATTATTAGGACAACCATACTTGTGGAAGCGTCATGCGGTGTATGAGTCTCGGCCTCGTGTTGTTATTGTTACTTTGGGAAATAAGTTGTACAGGATACCAGAGGTACCACCTCCTGCCACTATCTCTTTGGTTACTGCAAAACAATGCAGTAAGCTCATTTCCCAAACTAGGAAATTCATTTTCCTCATGATCCGCCCCCAGGGCAAGAAGACGACTGTGGCCACGACCTCCAAACAATGCTCCTTTGCATGACAACAACAAATGGATAAGGTTGTGGAGCAGTACGGGGACATTTTCACCTCACCCACAGGGGTTCCTCTACACTATCAGGTCAAGCACCCGATTGATCTGACCCCATGTGCGTTGCTACCCAACGGACCGATCTATCGGTGCTTTGTTCTAGAGAATGATGAAATCAAGAGGTAGATTTAGGAGCTGCTGTAGAAGGGTCACATCTGACAAAGTTCATCACCCTATGGGAGCCCGATAATTTATTATTGTGAAATCATAGTTCTAAATTATCTCTTATTCTGTGAGCAATGTAATCTATTAATTGTAAGGAGATTCATTAAAAAAAATCAAACTGATTTTAGCATGAATGATGACAATTTATATATTAATTGGTTTTTAAGAGTATTTGTATTATGTAGGAGCACTGGAAAGAAAAATCAAGACTTCATTTTCTGTTTTCCTTATTTTATTGGGCTGAACTAGAGAAAATTGAATATGAATAGTGAGTTAATTGTAACATCAATGGGCCAAGGCCATACATCAACATTGACCACAGTGGGGAAGCATAAAAGCATGGATATTCATGCAAGTATAGTTATTAATGTAAGATCAAAGTTAACTCTTAGCTTCACTAAAGAAATAGAAGGCAAAGATCTAGCATCAACTGAAACTCACGTGTAAAAGTAGATGAAAAATGTACAATCATCCAATGGAAGGGTAATCTATAATTATACAATAAGACTCTTGGCTATGCCTTGAGACTAAACTAATTCTCAATATTTTTGAGTAATCATCGATTGGAATTTAGTAGGAAAACCATAGTAAATCATTGTCCAATGGCCATGCAAAAATATATAAAAAATAATATTTGTTGGTTGTTTTTCAATAGGTGGACCATGATGGGACCACTAAGAAGGTGGGGGTGTTTTTTTAATCATGGAAGTGAGGTTTAGTAGATTGATAGTCAAGTTACCTTTCCCTATAAATTTTCTCGATCAAGTTATTCATTCATTGAACTTTGATTCATTCCTATTGTTTTGATACACAATCCAATCGAGTTGAGTCTTGAGTCTTCATTGAGAATGGCATTCATAGGTTGTCAAGAAAGAGGTTATCATGCACATGCACTCTTCTTTTCTTGGTATCTTTGTAACTATGTTCAACCTGAGTTCTATATTTTTAAATTATCATAATAGTTCGTGATTATTAGACTTTTATTTTGTCTTTTAAGAATTTTAATTTAATTATTATTAATCATTAAATTTAAAAATATATATATATAGTTATTATAGTTATTAAACTTTCAATAGAATTATTAAACTTTCAATGGTACATCAACTTTCATACATGAGAAAATAGATACTGACAAATGGTACATCATGGCCTGATTAATTTCGCTCAGCAATTTCAAATGGTATAACATTTAGTCAACAATAATCATTAATTTCTGCACACAGAGACTAATTTCTCTGGAAGCCTAAGATTTCTTTGGCTTGTTATTCTTATAACTACATAGACATAATTAATAGAGAGATTGAGGACAGAAAAAAATCTAGCGCTTAGTCTCCACTACTCAACATGATTTTGTGAGAAATAATACATAGATTGATTTCTCTGAGTTCCTTAGCATTCTTTGGCTCATTTTTTTAATCACAACAAAAATAAAAATTGCACTGAGGATTTGTTCTTAGTCTGATTATGCAATTTTTATAAGACATATTATGCAATATTAATAATAAACATAAATTTATTGCAATTTAGGGAAAGCTCGTTCATGTTTTTTTCTTTATATTGGAAGGTTACTTGATTTTTGAAGTAATTTTTAGTAGATCATAGCATATATTGAGGAAATATTAGTTTGACAAGAATCAGTTATCTCTCTTGAAACTTTAGGTATTAAAATTCCATGACACGGATATATCACACTCCAAAATCCAAAGAAAATGGAAGAGCGTTCAATTTTTTTAATCAAACTTTTATTGGTGAAGGGTTAATTTATTACAAGAACGTCATTAATGAAGTGAAAAATTTTAAACGTAACATTTATTGACTAGAAAAATAATGACCAAAACGTCAAAAAAATTCGTGTGACGGGTAAAGAGAAATCCAAATTCCAACCCTACCTGCCACTTGTTGGTGAGTGGAGGTTATTCACTTTTCATTTACAGCTTACCAGGTTACTCATGTTACCAATATTTTCACACGACTCACTTTTAGGTGACTACTTATTGTACGTCTTCTTTATAAAGAACAACTGGTAGATAATTGTATATATTATTTGAAATTACAACAAATAGAAAATTATGCAAAAAATTCACTAGGGCACTACTAATGTGTGGATACCCTATCATTTATTAGATCCTCATAACTTACCAATGCCTACTATATTGGTATACACATAATATGGCATTTACCTGAAATATTTCATATGTATCTAGAAGTAAATAAGTTGTATGACAATTGTTATGGCAGATATAAGATGTGTATTATAGTTTCTATTTAAATTTTTTAAGTAGCATGCATGTGCGGTCCATATAGTGATTACAATTACCAAATATATTTCAGTGAAGATGTGAAGATGATCTCTCATTAGGTCCTAATTACTTAAAGAATCATTAATTAGCTTTCCAAATGAATAAAATATGTTAACAAATTAGTAAAAACTAGGAAAACAAATCATGCTTTAAAAAAATATGGCACAATGAGTCACACTCTGAGATTTATTTAGTTACTCATCAAGTGTCACTACAACATATATATGATCACCATTACCATAGAAATGGGACATGTGACCATCATTTTGGTTTCACCAATGACATTCCACATCATGAGCATTGTTTAAGGTTGATTGTGTTGATTTTTTTTAAACAAATCATTTATACATTTTATGGAAATTATAGACACAATTTATAATCACATTACAAGATCATGATGTATGGATATTCCTTATCATTTCTTAGATACTCACAACTTACCAACACCTAATATATTGATATACACATCATATAGAATTTACCCCTAGAATGCCACATGTATCCTAAACCAAATTAGTTGTATGGAAATTGTTATGGTGCATATATGATGTGTATTACAGCTTATCTTATAATTTTGTTGAAGTAGCATACAACAATTTACATAGTGATATGAGAACCACTGTCTAGAGTATACATCGATTTTGTACACATGGCTTTTCAGTTGCTTTTTAAGATATATCATTGGTGATGCTCACATGATTATATAATGAACCATTAAGTTGAACTATGAAATTATTCCTCACAACACACACACACACACACACATATTGATGAATTAATAATTTTTCTCATATAATTTTTTTAATCTATTTTGAAAATATATATATATATATATATATATATAATTATTTCTAAGAAGAACAAGAGAGAGTTCCTTACGATATCTTCGTAAAACATATAATAGCGACGTTTGGAGGTAGCCATCACAATAGCGATGCTTTGGGGCATAGTGTTGCAATTGCGACGTCTTCCTCCAAACGTCGCAATTACGACACTTTTTCTAAGTGTCGGTATTGCGACACTTTTCTCTAAATGTCGGTATAGCAATGGTTTCCCAAGATAAATGGCCCAAAGTGAACCCGATAACTTACCTTTTCCCCACACCTTTCTTTTTTATCGTGGTCGTTCACTTGTTGAATCCAGATCCAACGGCTCTAATACATTTTCGCGCTCATAAATTAATCGTTTGATGTTTTGGCAAAGCCACGCGAAATGGGTGGTTTTTCCAAACCACTCGAGCTTACGTGTCACCACCACGTTGTATCGAGTTCGAAAAGCTAGTTTCCACTTACCACCATTTACCCTCGTGAATACCACTGGTGGTATTCCCTAAACCTCACCTGTTTAACCCAAGTTTAATGTCATTTAATTATGGTTATACCATCGTTTAATACATTAAAATTATATTTTTCATTCAAATTTTCACCTTTTCTCTTTAAACCTGTAAAAACATTGCAAAACCATTTTTCCTCAAAATCACGCCGTTTGAACCCTGAGAAACTTTTCAGAGCCATTTTCAACCTACCAGTACCATTTTTTGACGCCCATTGCCCTAAATTTCCATTACAAAGTACTACATTGTCCTATGCGAAGCCCTTTTCAAAAAATTGAAGACTGAGCACCTCTACAACGTCTTCAACCGAATTCCGTTGGTTCTCTAGGTACTTTTCTTCGAACTTGCCCTCTGAGATTTCAAAATTCCTGTCGATTTCAAATAATTACCAAAGTTACTGCAAAAAAGTGTCCATTTTTCAGGGGAAACTCTGTCAAAATTTCCCTGGAATCCCTAATTTCCCTTTCTTGAAGTTTTTTCCATACCCTGGTCCGTTTTTCTGTTGAAATCGATTTTAAATGCATGTTCTAAGCTTTAACTTCCTTGCATTTCCTGAAAACCCTGCTCAAAAACCCCATTTTCAGTAGAAATTCGCCAAGAAACCCCTGTTTCTCGTAAAGGAACTTAGCAAACTGTTTAATCTTGCTTCGTTCATATTAAAAATGACCAAGAAACAGGTAACCCCCAAGAATGGAGGCCCAAAATCTCAAAAGAAGTCTTTTGCAGAGATTCCTCAGCCTCTGTCCTTCAAAATCGACAAACCAACTCCTGCACTCACGGCTGATTCTACGGAAGTGGTCAGACCAATCCAGCCTCCAGTACTCATTTCTCAAGAGAACAGCCCTTTAGTTGATCTAGACTATAGAATAATAGAGCCTAATGTAGAATTTAACCTGCTTGATGTCTATAATTGGTGCTATGGAAAATTAGTGGAAAAGGGTGACAAAGATATGCCAATTTGGGAATCCAATCTACCTAGATATATTGTCCCTCTCACTCATTATGTTCTTGACTTTATCAGATTATGCCAAGCCTATTATATGCCAGAACAAACATGTATTGTAAACAAAGAAAAATACATCCTGTTTTACATCACTGAAGAGTCGATAAATTCCATGTTGCAAATGAATCATGACCCCAATTCTGCTTCCCTATCAATAGAAGATTTAACCCAACTATATCTTGACTTGGATTTCAATACTAGATTCAAAATATACAAGAATTTTTGTCCAAGTCAAGTTGATATTCCTAAGTTAAATCCTCCTTTCGACACCATTGATTTCCCAGATGAAACTAGACAGATTGTCTCAATGCTCTCCTTCATACTAGGATACACCAGTGATGAATTCACTGATGTGGCTATCCTAGGTTTTCTGTCAACTCTAAGCCCTGGTCAATCACCATCTATTCAGTTAAATTTTGCTAGATTTATTTTTGAAAGTATGCATTATCAGTTATCCAGATTATCAGAAGAATTATTTTTCAGATACTCCTCTTATATACTGCACCTCTTCCTATATTATCAAACAGATAAGTTTCCAATTGAATGTCAGAAAGTGGATGCAGAAGGAAAATTTCTATCAGTAGTATTTTGGTCATCTATTCTAAGGAAATGGAACAGAGAGTATGGTTTTACAGATTCCAATGACTCATTTATAGCCCCTTCTATGTATCTCTTGGAAAAAGAGGAGATCCCTAGGATCAATGATGAGACAAGAAGAATTCTGCAGTTATCAGAGAGCTACAAAACTGCAGATTGGTATTTATATAAAAATCATACAGAAATCAGAGTGTATGGCTCATCCCTGGCCCCATATAAGTTACCCAGATTTCTTACTACAAGAATATTTTATTTAGAATATTTGAGACAACTATTGAATGTAGATGAAATCAACTTCATAGCTTCCAAGAAAAAGACCCAATTTAAGCTGAAAAATCAAATTGGGCCATTCATTGTGAATAACAGAGAATCTGCCAATGAGATAAATGTCAAACTTAAAGAGTATAAGTTCCCATGTAGTTTTACATGGAAGTATGACCCACAAGGTATTTTGAGTGCAATAAGGGTAAAATGTAAGTTTCTTGTTTACTTGCATGATCCTAAGCCCCATATTGAAAGATATGTAAATAAAATTGAATGGGAGCCAAACACCCTATCTGATGATGATTCACAGGCAGTACAGGTAATACAGGTAGACAGTGGCAAAGGCAAACAAATTGAACAGACACAGGTGGCTTCTACAAGCAAAGATACTGATAATGTACATAAAAGAGACAGAGAAGGAGATAGTTTCATAGCTGAGTCTATTGAGGACATAAAATTCAGAACTCCTTATAGTAAAAGAAGCAGGTCAACAGAAGAAGAAAAGGATAATGCTGTAAATATTGATATAGATGATGAAGCAACAAGAATATTCACTCAAACATTAAAATAGCTTCAAAATGTAAAAATTGGAACACAACAAAAAGATACAGTCATGAAGGAAAACCAAGCTACTGTCGATTTGCCTCCTTCTTCTCAAGAAACTGAAAATACAGAGTCAAAGATTCAGATCAGATTTAGACAGATTAAAGAGAAGAATGAAGAGATCAAGAATCAAGCTCATTCTAGATTTCTTAAGGAAAAGCCTAGAAACAAAGACAGGTTTCTTTCAGCATTTGATTATTCATCCAATAAATTGGTAATGTCATTCTTGAAGCCTACAGTGGATGAGCCAAAATTAGTGGCAGATTATTCCAAAACAGATTTTGAAGTGGATGCAGATGCCATTCATGAATTATATCAAATTGAATTTCATAGGAGCAATACTGAAATGGTATATTCCAAAATTTTCAGTAGAACTATGAAATCAATTAGGCTTGAGAAAACAGTAATCAACCTCCGAAATCAAATGAAGTTGGAAAAATCCTCACTGTATGCTAATAATTTAAGAATAAAATCACTAGAAGATATAGTGATTGAAGCAGGAGATGACCCAGCCAACATTGAAGGGGAAAAAGTCTTAATTTAACAAAAAAATGAGGATATAGTTGCTCTTAGAAAAAAGTTGAAGTTGCCTCAGAGTGAAAACTCTCAAGCAAAAGAAATTCTACAGCAAAAAACAGAGAATGATGATTTAAAGCAGCTTGTACATCAAATGACAGATCAGATAAAAACAATGGAAATTCAAATAGAAGCTCTAATGAAAGAGAATGAAGAGCTAAGAAAAGCACAACCAATGGTCATTCCTACAGTGATCCCCATTGTAAACATTGCTATACCATCTACTTTGGCAGAACACTTGACACCGAAAGGAGTACTGGCAACTGCAGTGCCAATTACTTCTCTAATCTCTGCCTCTTCTTCTTCATCCTCACAGAGGAGCACACTACAATACCAAGATAAAGAGATTCTTAGTTTGAAAGGCATTAATAAAAAATTATAAAATTCCAAAAATGATGCCTTGATTACTTCTAAAGGACATGAGCAAAGGGCCGATCGACTACAAGAACAGGTAAAGATTCTGCAAGCACAAGTAAATCTTACAGATCAAGTGGCCTATATAAAAAATCATTTATGGACAAAAATTATTGAAGGAATTCATTCTCAATGGCCTTCAATTCGGATAATTTATGAACAGAGGGAGTTACTTTAAGTTGCTAGTGCAGAGATTGACAAGACTAAAAGGGAAATTGACAATAAACTAGCCCAAGCAATCCAACTCATAGCTTTTTTAAACAGTAAAACTATGGAATATTTGGAAGAATTGAAAATTGTTGATAGAATAGAAACCATTCTTCAAATCAAAAAGGTCCTGAACAAAAGAAACATAATGAGTAATCTAGAGGACCGGTGTAAAGACATGAATGTATCCATCTCAATATTTTTAGCCAAATACAAAACATGGTCAGAAGCAGGTTTGCCTGATATTCACACATTGAATGACAATTTAATGCCTCAGAAAGATTATGATCTAAAAATCAGAAATCATGCAAAAGAGCAAGCCAGACAACCACTGCCTCAAGGATCACCAATAGGCAAAATACTTCTTCAGTATTTTGAAAATCTGTTCTTTTTAGATAATGAGATCAGGCATATGTTCACTATCAAGCCTAACTTTTCCAAGTATACAGAGGCAGATGAAAGCTACAAAAAATTGAAGACTTTGAATATCCCCTCTGCAGAAAAGTGGCAAGAATTTACAGATCTGCTGTGAATTTAATGGATAAAAAATAGGAAATTCACTTGGAAATTCATTTTTTACTGTTACCTCAAATGGTAAAAATACAGGGTTAAAGTGCACAACAACAATCAGTTCAAATTAGAATAATCAGTTCTATTTTTTCTTGTAAAAAGGTAACAACTTGCAAACTGTTTTGTAGTTGTCCCTCCTTTTAAGTTTTCTTTCCTATTTTTTATTAAAACATTATCTCCATTCCTGAGATATTTTGTAAACAGTTTTTTGTATAAATACTTCACAATTCGAAGTATTCAATGTGAATACAATTTCTCAAGACAACTATAGTCTTATTTGCTGGTTATATTGAAGTTGGTGAGTCAATTAGTGAAAGCAGCAGACTGGAAAGAGATCAGAGACATCATAGCTAAGGATTCTCGTGGTGACAAGATAAGTCTCATTTCTTTCCTTGTTTTCAGTGTATTTCTTTAAATTTTACATTCATTCATATTATGTTTTTCTAGTCTATAATGATCAACTACGGAAAAATTAAATAGGATTAGTGATAATAAGCTCCCTGTTTCGAAAATTGTTGGCATTTTAATGTTTTCTACTTTGTTCGTGCTCTCTACTTGGCCATTGGCCTGTGGGTGATATGGAGTTGTAATCTTGTGCTGAATTTGGTAGTTTTGCAATGTTTCAGCTAATTTATTACCTACAAATTGTGGTCCTCCATCTGAGATTATGTCCCTTGGGAGACCATAGCGCACAAAGATTTGGAAAATAAACTGTACTACAGAGTCCTTTGTAGCTTTTGAAAGTGCCTCTGCTTCGAACCACTTAGTGACATATTCGGTTGCAACTAGGATGTATATTTTTTGGTTTGAGGGAGGATTAATAGGGCCAACAAAATCAAGTGCCCAGTGTTCAAATGGTTCAATCACTAGTTGAGGGTTCAAAGGCATCTCATCAGACTTCCCAGGGTGTCCTGACCTTTGGCACCTATCACAGGCCTGCACGAATTTTTTGGCATCCTTAAAGATGGTAGGCCAGTAATAGCCTGTTCGTAAAACCTTATGGGCAGTTCTACGGGTCCTAGTTAGATCCCCTTCTTCAATCTTCTTATATGTAGCTTAAGGATTCTTAAGTGCCCTTTTTCTCAGATTCCATCCACTCCATCAAATCAAGCCTATACATAGCCTTAGAAGGTCACCTATCTTGCCCTTAGCACATTTGCATCTCTAAGCCTTATTTATTAGTTCTGCTTGCATGGAGTAAAATGAGGATTAAAAAGAGATATTTATGAATTTACTTATAACATCACCTCATAAAAGTGTAAATGTACAATATTGATAAAATTTATTTATATATGATAAATAATAAACCTTTATCTCACATGTATCATATAATCTTATAAACAAACAATTGCACCAGGGGTGAAATCCTCAAAACTTTTAAACTGTCTAATGTATATGTACCTATTTAGAGTATTCGGGGCCCACATTACAAATGCCCAAAGTGAAATATTTGCGCATATGTTATATATGAGCCAATGGTTTAAATAACTATCGGGCGGTGAAACAAAACTTATAACAAAATATTAATAAAACTATATCATACGTCCAGACTTCAAAAAAAATAAACCCGATTTCAATCACAAATTCGCGTTCCAAAATAGCCTGCTGATGTCACCCTAATTTATGACGCAAAAACTTCATAGAATACGCCATATAAAAATTCGGGTCTATTTTTTGGCTTTGCATACGGAGGAAAATTGTGACGCGAAAATCAAATTAATTCCGTTGTATAATGTTTCGGGTCCGGAATTCCACAATGCAGACGGGCCAAAAAATAACGCGATCAAATCGCCTGCTTCCACGTGGATGGCTGATTTGGTATGTGGTATGTGGGACCACGTTCTTCTGAATTAAAATCTCCCGCGTTTACTATTAAATTGCTCTGTTGCCAAAACAATACAGCGCTATGTTTTTAAGTGTGCAGGGACTGTGATTTCAAAACCAAAATTGACTGTTCATCAGTTTTAGAAAGCGGTTGTTTGACAGAGCCATTCAAACAGATTTAGAAAGCGGCCAGAGGACAGGGTAGTTGAAATTAATATTTCAACATCCCTCATTCACTAAGAATACCCTCCTTGGTGCCTTCTTCACCGGACTACGATGTGTTCATCAACAGTTGTGAACCCGATGTCCGTTTCTTCGCCAGGCATCTTCACAACAGTCTTGTTTCCAAAGGATTGCGAGTCTTTCTCGACAACATAGAATTGCAGGCTGGACAATCCATACCTTCACAAATCAAAGATGCAACTAAAGGAGCCTCTCTCATTATTACTATTTCATCTCCAAATTATGCGCAATCGCAAACGTGCCTCCATGAACTACTCCTCGCGCTGCTCTGTAAGCCGACCATTTTTGCAAAGGCATATAACTGTCGTTTATTGCATATAAGTTTCGTTATACCGACGGTGGCCAGAGCGTCGCTATTGGGACCGATGCCTCCAAATGTCACAATTGTGACACTTAGACATTGTGTCGCAAAAAAAGCATCTCTATTGCGACAGATGCCTCCAAATGTCGCAATTGCGACACTTAGACATTGTGTCACAATTGCGAAGTTTGGAAGCAGCCATCGCAATAGTGACGCTTTGGGGCATAGTGTCGCAATTGCGACGTCTACCTCCAAACGTCGCAATTGCGACACTTTGTCTAAGTGTCGGTATTGCGACACTTTTCTCTAGACGTCGGTATAGTGACAGTTTCGGGCGGGATTGAAAAAATTTGGGGAAATTTCTGACATTTGGTCAAAAGTGTCAGAACCAAGTGTCAGAATTTCCGCCAAATGTACTAGTGGTAGAGATTTTTGATAAGCTGGAAAATGATATTGTGGAGACATTGTGCTTTCTTGAAAAGTACTTCACTCCTTCATTCTTTTATATATTGTTTCATTTGAATGTACATTTGGTATGTGAGCTTCGATATTATGGCCCATTTTCATATAGATGGATGTACCCCTTTGAGAGGTATGTGAAACTTTACTTTTTATCAAGCACAAAAAATATTTTTTTTGAAAGATTTTGACATTACTTAATTTTTTTGTTTGTTAATTTTGTAGGAACATGAAATTATATAAGATTTATGTTAAGAAAAAAAATGGGCCTGAAGGATGCATTGCTGAAAGCTATACTGTGGAGGAATCAATAAAGTTTTGTGGAGGATACTTGAAAGGTATGGAAGCTATTGGATCCACACATGGTCGAAATGAAGTGTGGGATGAGGAAGTTGAAGAAGTTATCCTTGATGGAAAGCCATTATCTGGTCCAATTCCTTCAGAATTGGATGGCATTAGTTGGGAACAAGCCCATAGGTGGGTTCTATTTCACACAAACGAAGTTGATCCATGGATAGAGTAAGTTACATATTTGGCCTGTAATTTTTTTGTTTGTCTGTTTAAGGTTGTTTAAGGTTTAGCATATTTGACCTTTAAATTTTTTTTATTCATATTTAATCAAAACACATTAACCACCATATCTATTGTCCATAATTGTTGAATTAGGATGCACAAAATGGATATTGCCAACTCAATTACCCAAACGAAAAAAGATGAAGCTCTATTGTAGAAACTCCACACCCATAAATTTACTAGCTGGTTAAAATAGCAGGTAAGTATATTATTTACATTATAAGTGTACTTAAAAATCATTATATGGGAATATTATCATGTAGGAAATTAAATATTTTTTTAGAGGTTGAATGTATGAATTCTAACTACATTTAAAAATCTAAAACTATACAAGTGGAGGGAGATGGAAATGTGTCTGATACACTTAAATGGCTAGTGCGTGGTCCCAAGAAATTCGCGAATAAGTACAAGGGATACCTAACCAATGGTTATAGATTCCATAAAAAAATCATGGAGAATGAGAGAACCACCCAAAATAGTGGCATGTGTATGGAAGCTCAAACAATGATGAGATCAAGTTCCAAAGATGCAAACCCTATACTTCAAACCACAACATTTTATGGAGTGGTAGAAGAAATAATTACATTGGACTATTTTTGTATGGAGTACACATTGTTCAAATGTAATTGGATTGATGTATACAATAAGAGAGGGATCAAAATTGATGTTTTCGGTTTTAAAATGGTGAATATGAAGAAATTCTTAAGCCAAAATCATTGGCAAGATGATCCATTTATTCTAGCATCGCAAGCTAAACAAGTATTCTATGTACAAGATCCAGTTGAGACTGACTGGTATGTAGTGTTAACATGTCTTCCAAAAGGATTGAGAAATAATGCATCATATGAACCCGAGTATGCATATTTGTCACATGTTATGGACTTTCAAGAAACAAAATGTGTAAGTGAAGAAAATATAGCTGATGTTGATGTCAACGTTGACGTGAATGTGGATTATGTCTGTTCAGATTGTGAAGGAATATGGTTGAACCTTAACAAATAAAATATATTGATTTTTCTATTTTGTTTCGAGAACTCCAAAATTGATATTCGGTTATGATGAGAGATTCCTTTGTTTCTTATCTATAAAATGTTTTAGGCCCATTTAGTAGATATATTTTTAGTCCCTGCCAACGACAGTGACTATCATTTTTGGATTACACCATTAATCTTGTCCATACAAAAAATTGAACACATAAAAATTTGATATGTGCGAAGTTTCTGCAATTTTTATATTTTTTAAGATTGAAATGAGAATTTTCTATATTATTATTGGATCATAGCCCTAGAAATTACTCATTTAAAACCCATAAAATACAAATTTCTTGGGCACATGCCATTTTTTAGCCTTCTTTTGCAACTGTTGGTTTCAAAACGAACTATTCAGCTGTGGGTTGCAAAAAAAACTATGGAGATAGAAGAGTGCAATTATTGGGAGGGAAAAAAAGGAGCATAAAGAATCTGAGCATATTACTGGACGGTCAATTGGAGGATTCCTTAGCTTAAGCATAGTTAAGCTAATCATTCTACATTTTCCTCCATGTAGGTCAGCAAAAACAAGGATGAACATTTACAAAAACGTAAGTGCCATTCTCACATCTCAATTTCTTTGCCAACAGTGTTGTAGGATAATATCTACCTTTAATCTTAATACTTCTTGTTTTATTTCCTAAAGGTTCTAGCTTTAAGAGACTGTATAAGCTAATAATTCTATGTTTTCCTCCTAGTCCTTGAGATAATACTAACTGGTATTCCATCTCTATTCTTGGTGTTTACTGGTGCATTAAAATATTACATTGACATTCTGATATACTGGGGATTTACAATTGTAATTCAGATCTTCTTGTGCTTATTTATGTATTGTCCATCCGTGTAGTGATTGTTTTTCTCCAACTGATAAATTGCTTCTTCCAACAGTTAAAAAAAAAAATATGACTGTAAACTTGCCATTCAAGTATAATTGTTTATTTCCTTGGAAACTATGTAGGTGCTTGATAAGGATGGTGACTTTCTTTAAAAAGGTAACCTGGAAAGTGGTGCAAATTGGTCAGTGAAATTGGGTAGTCAAACTATGGGGTGTCCTATCATAGTGGAGAATATGAGTCAGCCCCAAGAATCGCTTATAGAGGTCAGTTAAATTGTTAGATTAACATGGTTTTTATATGCACTCAATAATTCAATTTTGTTATTTTGAGACATGGTTTAAAGTTGTCATGCTATCTTCTGTTGGTTTTCACCAGTTTTGTAGATGCTTTGTGAGGAGTGGGGGCTCTTCCTTGAAAAATATGACATCATTTGAGGCTTGGGGTTTATGATTTTAAAGGGAGTCATGGAAGCTCACAGTGACAAGATCTGGGATTGCTTTGTTGTTGAGGTAATGCCATGGTTGCAAAGACCTTTCATTCTATGTAAAGCTTCCTCTTTTGTTTGTGTTTGATTGCTTTAACAGACCATAGACTTCAAGAATTGGCATTATGATTTATAATGAGAACAGGGTATGAAATTTATTTGAAGGTTGCATGTGTTTCTAGAGACCAAACAAATTGCATGGTTGATGCTTAATAACTATCACTTGGAGATTGTTCTTAGGAATTTGATTGTGTAGGGTTGTAGACCATAATATATTCTAGCTATAAACCTCTATATTACACCATATGTGCTCTATGTTCTGGAATATAAAATTCTCAAGGCACCATAGCCTGATTTGTCATGTTGTGAAATTTGACAGTTTCACAATATTTTTGCACAGTAGTGGCTTCCTAGATTGGAAGTGAAACTATAACGATGTAAAAATATCAATAATGTTCTAATAACTGCACAGAAATTTGAAAATCACAATTTTTCTCTTTAGTGAGCCCTGTACATGCATGCTATTAAAGACTACTTGCACTTAGCAAGAGACAGGTAAATCAGTGAAATTGTTTTGGTAGACTTAGTACTCTCACTTGAAATTGTACATTAGAATTATGGAACTGTAGGAAGATGCATAGGGAGAAGTACTGTAGCACTGTATGTAGAAATTAGCTGAATAAATCACTTATTCAATGAAGATTAACCTGATCATACATCAATTTCGAATTGCATGCATAACACATAACCTTCTTCTACAATTAATTGTCACATGCGGAAATAATAGAAGCAATCTCACATCAAATCATCACACACATTAACACAGTATGTATGGGGAAAGCTTATAGCTGAAAACCCCGCAGCTATAGTATATTATAAATGGAGAGAACATGCGGCAAATACATAGTACAAACTCCTCACAAGTACTCAGTACTATCTCCCAAAGCTACACAAAAACTAGCTTGGTTTTGAACAAGTCACAGGTTCAAAACACACCCACTAATTTCCCTGCCTCTATTGCGCAGTCAAGGCTGGTCTAAATATAGATCCAAGTTCGAATCTCACTGGCTCCAACTGCGCAATTGTCATTGGTAATTTCCTCCAAGTGTGGTGCAAATCTCATGCTGGCTGATCCTCAAGCCAGTAGCACACTCACCCTTTCATCTACCTCTCCTTGGTCTCCAACTGACTTGTCCATGCACTGAAGTTAAATGATGTGTTCTTTAGTTGATTAATGAGTTTATAATTAGTGAATTAATTAATAATTAATTCACACCACTCTCACTAATTGTATCAATCAGTTAAACTAGATACAAATAGCTCAACTATGTTTAGATTAGTTAAACTGAACACAACTCCATTAACTCCCTCAATCAACTCCACCAAAACTACGCCCATGAGTCCCCAGCTTGAAGTCTACCATGCAGATGCCATCAAACCCTAGGAACCACGTGATTCCTTGTGTCAGTTGCATGAGCCACCTCCATGACTCAAACTGAAGTGCGCCAAGAGAGTAAACTGCTGTTTATAGTCAAAATAATATTAAGGGTAAATAATATTTGACTTCCATATTTTTAGGAGATCAGTCTAAAAATAGCCTGGGTCCTAAAAATTAGGGTCCATCTATTTTTACCAACTTGACCAATCATCCAAGAATAGCATCCCGCAACTCCTAGACCATGCTCCATATGTCTAAAAATAGACATAGTCTAAAAATAGATTTTTCGACAAAAATCACATGTGTGGTCCCCACCTAGTTTAGGTGATCACTTTCCAACTAGGATCAGGAAAGATGTTTCAGGAGGCCTCCTTCACTGTTTCTTGTTGCCATTTTCAACACTGTATTTTATGACTTTTCCATAGGTACATCTGCAGGAGGCTGTGTGAAATCAGGCTAGGTTGTAAGTTGTAACACAGATTTTAACTTGAGAAATGCAAATTTTCCACTTGGCATGCAATTTTGACACCTTGGGGTGAATTCTAAGTATGTAATATGATGTTCCATGGCATATAGGATAGCCCCTTTTCCTTATCATCCATCAGGTTTTCTATTTATGTACATGGCATGCAGTTTTTAATACAAGTGGACATTTTGGCACTATGAAAATAATAGTTGGTTCTTGCACTGTCAACTTCATAGGAAAGAATTCAGATTCTTTTAAACTCAATGTAAGAAGCTATTCCGAGATCCTCGAATGTACTATTTCACTGTGTATACATATTACTGTTTTGACCTTATTTTGTGCTTCGATTGTAAATACTTCACTGTACATGTCTCTGACTTCTGTTGACCATTTCTGTGAGACCCTATGTGATACCATCAAACTGAAATGGCATATTCTCATCAAGCTATGATGGCACCGAACCAGTGAGACCTTTCTCACTGTGGTAGCACGAAACAGTGATAGATTTTTCACTGTGGTAGTTACAAATTGTAGTGTCATACTTATCATGTGATTGACTATACCGAGACTGTAGTTGACCTGTGATTATAACATTGAATATCTTCATTGTAATACGGATTATACTGATATCTTTTTGTCACACCGAGCCTTCACTGTAAATACACCTTTATAACTCATTCTCCTCACTGTTGTGGTATCGAAATAATCTTATAAGAGTAGTATTGAATTGAGGCAGAGGTAATTTCAACACTGTGATGTCATTGAGACTGAGATGTTACCGAGATCCTTCTTTTCATAGTGACATAGATTGACCTTTCTTATGAACTTGCACCTAGCTTAATTATTGGACTATCTTACTATGATTTGAGCCCTTTTGACATAGGTCTTTTTAGAATGTTTTGAGTCCTTTAAAACTGCCTTTGATCATAACCATAGCTCTGAAACCATGTTGAGAATTTGTAGAGGTTGTGTTTAATACAAAATTCTCTTCTTAATAACTACTTTTGAGCTTGCTTATGTGTTCTTCTTTAACTTAGTTACTCCATCATCAAGTTAGTTATCAAAGTACTTAGTCAAAATGTTGAAACAAAATTATTTACACTCGTAACTGAATATCTTATAATGTAGTTAGGAAGGTAAATCTCTGATTTACCTTCCTCACTTACAACTCCTTTAAGATCAACATGTCTTATTACAATATTGTCTTGACGTTGGCAAATTCCTTCAATAGATATATCTGCACTGTATACTTTTGCATCTATCCGCAATCCATCTCCTCTAGCTTCCATAGATTATATTCCTGTACCTTTCAATTTACATCAGACTTCCATTTTAGGTCCGCATGCCTCAGATCCGCATTTGGTTACCCTTCTTTCCATGCTGTTTGCTTTAGACTTTACCTTGATATATCCACACTGACTCAGACCCAAAATCCGTAAATCTGTTCTTCTCTTTTAATGTTGTATACTTTACCGTAATACTTGCTCCTTTTTCCACGTTGTATTAACCTCAGTGTAATCCGCAAAACTTGTTCCTTTTGCACGTTATATAACCTCAATATCATCCGCAGATATGTTCTCTTAACTGCAGCATATGTAGGGTATATATAGTAGTTCTAGCCAAGTAATTAATTTGACCTTATAGCCATTGATTAGGCTGAATTTAACACTTGTTTGTAGGCCAAATTCATAGGCATATCTTCAACGTTTGTAAGCCATTCTTCTGCAACATCCTGGAGGGTATTCTTCACGCATTTTACATGACTCTTAATTACACTAATGTACCTAATAGACATCAATAAGAAGTCTATAGACCTATACTAAGAATATTTCTCATGAAACCCATGCAGCAAGTAAACCAAAAATTCATTTTATTATTATTGACTTCATCTTTACATAAGTACATAATTACATAGTCATAATGAAGATATACCTAGTTACAATCTTCAACACTTATGAGTGAAAGTTGTAACTGAATATGTGTGGAGTTACAAAGGATTTTATGATGAGAGGGACATAATTTTTAGCCTTTCGGGTTACTTTGAAAAATTTTACACCATGTTTAGGCCTTGTGGGTGCTTCATGAGATGTGGGGTGCATAGTGAATGGTTGGCCCATGCTCTTCCATGATGGACTTGGACATTGGAGGTGGTTTACCGTTTGCTGCTAGACCTTGTTTGGATGTTTGAAAGACATTCTTCCTCGAAGTGTTGGATTAATATGGAGCTTGGTGACTTCATATTGTTGATGCATAAAGGGAGTTTGTGTGCTTGGAGTAGAGTTGGGTATTTCACCATGACAAAAACATCCCGAAATCAGCATGAGCACAAAAAATCCCTTGACATGTGAACTCTTGGGTTTAGGGAGTGGATATGTAGGTGTAGGAGTCCTTAAGGTGACACATTACCTTGGATATGCATTGTCCTTAAGGAGACACATGACCTAGGATATGAATTTTAGCTTAGGAAATGCATTTTAGATGGTTTGATACTAGCATACAACCTTTATCAAGTTACATGCACCCTCATTAGAAAAAAAAAGAGAATTTTGCTTGCCATGACTATCTTTCTTTGTCATTGTTGACTTAAGAAAGTCTTTTAGCTAAGAAACTAGTTTCAAGGTTATGGCATAGCTTGTCATATAAATTGAACAGAAGTTATATCCAAAATGTTAACTTGTAAACTACTTAGTTGGTTTTAGGATTTCCATTTAAAATATACTTCAGTTTGAACTTTGAACTAGTTGTTCCATAGACTTGAATATTAAGAGATTTTGGTGTCAGGATTAAAAATTAGCCCATAAGGCCTCTCAGTTATTCATTTATTTTATATGAATATAACATTTACTATTAAATTATAACCACTCGGCAAAAATACATCATAGATCAAGATCATACTTTTTAGACTGTCGTAGAATAAAAATAGGAGCAAGGACACTGAATTATTTCAGTTTTCCTGGTTCTTATTCCTTTGGTGTATCTTTTCACCTTTAGGGGAAATTGCTAGTTTAAAGTCTAATTCTTTAAAGGGTGCTAGCTCAATGGAAGAGAACCTACTTTACAAGCAGGAGGTTGGTGGTTCGATTCCATCGTGCCCTAATATTCATATATAGGGAATGATGAAGATCAGTTTTTGGTGATGGATGCTCTTTTGACCATCATCAATGAGCTTATGGTGACATTCTTCGACCCTCACCAAAATATGAAATGGTGACGGTCAACGAACGCCACCATATATACGCATCAATAGTGATGACCATTAAAGGTTCGTCACCATAAATCGTTGTTGTTGATATGAAATGATGAGGGTCATTGTTTTTCATTATAGTCATTATTCGCGATGGACCTTGATGTCACCAATGAATTTATGGTGACAGTCAATGAACGTCGCCATATATATGCACCAATAGTGACGGCCATGAAAGTTCCATCACAAAAAATTGTTGTTGTTCATATGAAATGGTGACGATCACTATTCTGTTATTATAATCAATATTCGTGACGGACCTTGAATGCCACCACAACACATACTTTCGGTGACGCCACCTTTGGTGACGGAGGCTATTGTCCGTCACCATTACTCATATGAAATGGTGACGGTCACTATCTGTCACTATAAATCTTATTGGTGACGGACCTTGAATGTCACCACAACACCTATACTTTCGGTGACGCCACCTTTGGTGATGTTCAATTTTTTGGTGACAGAGGCTATTGTCCGTCACCATTGCTCATATGAAATGGTGACGGTCACTATTCGTCACTATAAATCATTATTGGTGACGGATCTTGAATGTCACCACAACACCTATACTTTCGATGACGCCACCTTTGGTGACGTTCAGTTTTTGGTGACGAAGGCTCTTTTGACCCTCACCAATGAGCTTATGGTGACCATTTTCGCCCCTCACCAATGTGCTTTTTTCTTGTAGTGATATAGGGTTGCTTCAAGAGAAAATCAACCTGCCCCTCAAAATCGTAATCAAAATGTTAGAAGAAATCCTCCCAAATCAAACATAGGGAACAAAGGGGACCAAATCAACAAATTAGACCTCCATTTCAGGAGAATTATGTTGATGATGATGGGGAAATTATAGAAGAGGTATAATATAACCAAATAAACATGATGGGCATTAATGATGATGAAATATTTTTTCTCGCTCAAGAAGAACAAGATATTTTTCATCTTTCCCAAACTGAGCTTGATTCATAGGAATCAGATGATTACAAATAGGGATTTTAAAATTCTATTATGGAATTCTATATGAAATATAACCTTAGGAGTAATAAAACTTCAAATACCCCCAACAAAAGGAATTTTGATATACCTGCTAAGAAAACCTCTAATACTACTGCTAGGAAAATCATAGACAATTCTGCCAAGAAAATTGCTAAAAATTTAGGCAAAAAGATAGTAGAAATTCTTGCCAAAAAGATAGTTTATAGTGCTTCTAAAACAACTCAAACTGATATCCCAACCACTAGTTAGTAGAAAGAACCTATCTTAAAATAAGTTGCTGACAAATATGATTTTTTGAACCTGAGTAAGATTCAAACATCATTTAACATTGAGAATGAGTTAGAAAAACTCAAAATTCTCATTCCTCTAATAGATTTAATGAAAAAAAATCTATACAGATCTCAAGTGATGAAATCTCTAAACATAGGGGAAAACACAGACACTGTTAATTTGAATGATGATCAGCCTGAACTCTTATTCAGGCCAGAAGTTGATGGAAAACCTTAGGAAGGAGGTGTTCCTCCATTCTATGTTAGCCTAAATATTGATGATAAGATTCTCCATAATGCCATGTTAGATTCAAATGCTTCACACAATTTAATGCCTAAATTTGTTATGGAAAAACTATGACTTGACATTACCAGACCTTATAAATATTTGTATTCTTTTGATTCTAGAAAAGTAGGATGCCTAGGTCTCATCAAATATCTGTTTGTTACTTTAGCTCAAATCCCAGCCAAAAGTCTCATAATAGATATAGTGGTTCCAGATATACCTCCTAAGTATGGCATGTTGTTGTCAAGCTCATGGGGAGCAAAGTTACAAGGGACCCTACAAATGGATATGACATTTTCCATTGTACTAGTGTTTGGTCAGTAAAGAATATCATATAGGGAAACTTTGATGAAATTCATGATGAGTATTCAGGATAAACCACACAAATATCCCCTTTATTTTGTCCATTCATATTTAGACTCTTTCATTATTTATAATGATGGAGATATCAACAATCAGGTTACCAATGCAAAAATTTATATTTGTGAAACAGATGAAAACCAAACACAAATAGTGGAACAAAACACTCAGCTTGAACCTCTTTGGAACATGAGCTTTGATGGGTCTTGTAGAAAGGAGAGTTTTGGAGTAGGAGTGTGGGTTTCAACACAAGAAACAATCATATTGAAGGACATTCATACAAGCTCAATTCTCAATGTACTAATAATATAGCTGAGTATGAAGCATTTATACTAGGATTGCAATTGTTGAAAAAATTGGGTGCAAAAATAATTTCCATTCATGGGGATTATGAGCTAATCATAAAACAAACTAAGGAGAATACTCTGCAAAACACCCTAAAATTAGAGAATACAGAAATGTCATGCTTGACTTTATAGAAATTTTTGTGGAATATGATATTTTTACGATTCCTAGAAATCAAAATATCCTTGCAAATAGTCTGCCTTTTTTAGCCAGCACCTATAAAATGCCTCACCCTAATCAACAATATACAGTGGAAGTGAAATTGTTGTGAAACCATCTCCAAAAATAGAAGAAAAGAGATATCAATGCCTTAGAAATAAGCCACTTCGAGGGGGCAACCTCCAATACATTACATGAATGAACAATTATTCGATGATACAATTGACAAAACCTACTTTCTATATATAGGATTCCATGGGGCCACAATGTAATCCTAGCCGACCTAACAATAATAATGTAAGGGCACAATAATAACAATATGGGGGTTACAGGGGTACAACAATAACAATAAGGGGGTTACACTAACAACAATAAGGGACTATACTAGTAATATAGGGACCTAACATGCTCCTCTCCTTTAAAAAAGTGTTGTCCTCAACGCTTGAGTAGCTTCGAGTGCTTCTGTATAAAATTCTCATCCTCCCATGTAGAATCTTCAGTGGATAAGTTCTTCCATTTGATGAGATACTCTGAAATTGATCGATTTCATCTTAATGAGAGTTCTTGACTATTATTGCTTAGTTTAATATGGTTTTTCCTTCTTCATAAAGTTCTGGAAATATTGTTTGAACTGGAAGTTTGTCCCTTATAACCTTTTTCAAGCATGAAACACGGAAAATTGAATGCACTCATGAAGAAGAAGGAAGCTCCAATTTGTATGCCATAGTATCAATCTTTTGCAAAACCTTGTAAGGACCATAGTACTTGGGTGATAATTTATTATCTTTCTTAGCTTTCTTGAGGGACATTTGTTTGTATGGTTGTAGCCGTAAAAATATACAGTCTCCCACATCAAAAATTCTCTCACTACAATGTTAATCTGCTTGTTGTTTCATTCAATTTTGTGCCAAATTTAGGTTATCCTTTAAGATTTGGAGAACTTCTTGTTGATGCTCGATGTGATCCTCCACTGTTTGAACCCTATAATTTTCCCTTAAAGAATATGTGATGGATGGTGGATGATATCCATAAAGTGCCATAAATGGGGTCATTTTTTCTGCAGTATGGAGAGTGTTATACCACCATTCGGCGAGAGGTAACCACTTGACCCATTGTGCTTGCTTATCAGATACAAAACAACGAAGATATCCTTCCAAACATTTATTCACTATCTCTGTTTGACCATCGGATTGAGGATGATAAGATGAGCTATGAGCTAGTTGAGTACCCAAACAAGAAAATAATTTCATCCAAAAATTTCCTGTAAAAATGGGATCTTTGTCACTTACAATAATCTTCAGGTTTCCATGTAGCTTTTGAATTGTTTCCATAAATTCTGTAGCAACTGTACTTGCTTTAAATGGATGAGATAATGCAGAAAAGTGTGCATACTTGGTAATTCTATCAACTACCACCATGATGACACTCCTTCCTTCGGACTTAGGTAAACCTGTGATAAAATCCATTGAAATATCCTCCCAACGTTGACTTGGAATGGATAAAGGTTGTAGAAGACCCGAGGTCTTAATTGTCTCAACTTTATTTCATTGGAAAACCAAACATTCCGCCACAAAATTTTGAATATCAGATTTAAGGCCATCCCAAAAATATTCTTTCTTCACCCTATGGTAAGTTTTTAAAAATCCCGAGTGTCCTCCTAAAGGAGAAGTGTGCAATTCCAAAAGAATATTTTGTTTTAGTTGGGAATTCTTGAAAATATATAAGTGATCTTTGTACCATAAGGAATCATTTTTTCAAATAAATATATCAGATGTACTAGGATCTTGCTGTAAATTTTGAATGAGTTTCCACACATCTTCATCCTTCTTCCATTCATCCCTTGCTTCGGTTATCCAATCTGGTTGGATAATAGAAATGGAACAAAGCAATTCTTCCACCTCTTCATCCTTTCTTGAGAGTGCATCTACAACAACATTTAGCTTCCCTTTTTGTAGATGATTTAAAAGTCATAACCCAACATCTTTGTGACCCATTTTTGCTGCTCTTATGAAGATAGTCTTTGTTCCAAAAAGTGTTTAAGACTATCATGATCAGTTTTTATCTTGAAGTTTCTTCCTATTAGGAAAGGTCTCCATTTCTTTAGTGCATGTAGTATTGCCAACATTTCCTTCTCATAAATATCCTTTTGTAAATACTTTCCTTTGATTTAACGACTTTCAAAAGCAATGGGTCTTCGTTCTTGCATTAAAATAGCACCAATTCCATTTTCCGAGGCATCACATTCCAAAATAAAGGTTTTTGTGAATTCTGGCATAGCTAATACTAGCGCTAGGAACATTGCCTCTTTAAGATGTTCAAATGCCTTACTTGCTTCAAGAGTCCATTAAAATGCATATTTCTTCAATAATGTTGTTAGAGGTGCTATTATTCTCCCATAATTCTTAACAAACTTGCGATAATACCATGTTAACCCGAGAAATCTGCGCAACTGCTTTATGGTTGTGGGGACTTTACATTCCTTAATGGCTTTAATTTTGTTAGGGTCTACTTAACACCCTTGTGAGATACAATATGACCCAAATATTCCACATCTAGTGCTCCAAAGAAACATTTGGATGTTTTTGCATATAAGTGTTTCTCCTCCAATAGTTTGAGCACCCTGTCAACATGTTGAACATGATTCCTTCCAAGGCCTGTTGTAGATTAGTATATCATCAAAAAATACTAGCACAAATTTTCTAAGGAAGGGTTTGAAAATGGAATTCATCAACCCTTGAAATGTAGAAGGCGCATTGGTAAGGCCAAAAGGCATGACCAAAAATCCATAATGACCCTCATGAGTTTGAAATGTTGTTTTCAAAGTATCTTCATTCTTCATTCTAATTTGATGATATCCTGAACGAAGATCCAACTTGGTAAAATAAATTGTTCCATGTAATTCATCCAATAATTCATCAATCACAGGAATGGGAAATTTATCTTTAATAGTGATCTTATTGAGCTCTCTATAATCCGGACACATGCAGCATGATCCATCTTTATTGTGCACCAATACTACTGGAGTAGAGAAAGAACTTTGAACAGGTTGAATTATACCAACCTCTAACATTTCTGCAATCATATGTTCAATTTGGCTCTTTTGGACATAAGGATATATGCAAGGCCTAATGTTTGGAGGAACACTTCTTGGAATCAAATGAATAGCATGATCATGATCACGAATTGGTGGGAGTCCTTTGGGAGTATCAAACAACTTGGAATGATTGTCCAATACTTTTTGGAGATCTGGAGAAATAGATGATTTTGATGTTGGAACTTCTAGTAAGCATAATTGTGCAATTATGCCCCATTTTTCTTTCTTTAGAAGCTTTGTCATGACATTAGAGCTTATTATCTTTCCTAGCTTCCCTGCAATACCACGTAATTCGATTTCCTTTCCTTCCGAAAAAAAATTCAAGAAAAGTTCTTGAAAATTAAAAGCTATCGTCCCCAAAGATTGTAACCATTGTACTCCTAGTACAACATCAGCGCCTCCCATTGGGATGGAAAGCATTGGAATATTCAACACATATTCCCCCAAGGCTAGCTTGATATTATGGCATTTTCTAGAGCAATTTATAGTTCCTCCATTTGCAACTATCACTTGAAATTTTGGTGCTGGGTATAGGAAACAATTCAATTCCTTGGCTACCTTACAATGAATAAATTTATGGGTACTACCCGAATTAATCAACATTATTACCTTTTTATTATTAATATGTCATTCTATCTTGAGAGATTGAGGAGTGGTAATTCCTGCCAATGCATTACATGATATGGTCGGACTCATTTCTTCTTCTTCTAGGGTTTCTTCCTGTTGTATATCCTCTACTTTTGAAGTTTCTTCTTCATTTTCTTCCTCCTCTTCACAATCTATGTAAAATAATTTCTTCTCAGCGCACTTATGACCTTTAGTGTATTTTCTATCACAAATGTAGAAAATCCATTTTGCTCTTTTTTCTTCCAATTTTTGTAGTGTCAACCTTGTAGGTTGTGGAAGTCTAGGAGTATCAACACTTCCATTTTTATAGATGTGAGTGGTAGGCTTCCTTGTCGCCATAATTTTACATTCATTTTTTCTTGCTAACCTGAATGCCTTCTCCAATGAATCAGGTTCCCAAACGTGAACTTCATTTAGGATATTATCCTTTAAATTCCATATGCAGACATCAATCCTGTGTTCCTCTGGGATATCAGTTACCCTTATATTCAATTTTTGGAAGACCTCAATGTGCTCCGCCACTAAACCCTTTTGTTTGAGATTTTTCAATTAGCTAAAGAAGGCGTTGCTCTTTGTATCTTCATAATGTGATATCATTTCCTCCGTAAAAATTGACCAAGTGACAATTTTTTTATGAGGTCAAAGCCATCGATACCATACAAATGTATTTTGTTCTAAATGTAAAGTTGCAATGCGTACCTTTTGTGTGTTTTGCACATTATTGAGATCAAAATATTGCTCCATTTGTAGTATCCATGTTACGGGATCCTTGCCATCAAATTTCCTCATATCCATCTTTGGAATATGGTGGTTCTTCAATCCAACATTAGATTTTATGAAATCACAATTAATTTTTGTTTTTTCCTCATCATGAGTTTCTTCTACTATCTTTTCTCCATTAGGAATCATTTCTTGTATCAACTTTGACAAACCTTCCATGTCTTCCTTCAAACCTTCCATTTTTTCTTCCATACAGTCCTTCAAACCTTCCATATTAGCTTCCATACCTTTCTTCAAACCATCCATATTAGCTTCCACATTTTTCTTCAAAACATCCATTTCATTTTTTGTTGCTCTTTGCGAGAGCGAAATTTGGTGCATTTTCTCTTGTAATTTTGTTATGTCATGTTGCATTTCTTCATCTTCATGAGCCATAGTAGAGCCTTCTTAAGGCTTAATGGGTGTTGAATTATTTTTAGGGGGAATTTTAGAACCCAATACTGATATCTATTCTACAATATTCCCCTGGAATTAATTCAAATTGATTCTACAAACAAAACTTATGCAATTCGGAAAAAAATACACACCTTTTTCTTGCTTTTGAGGAGCTCGATAGTGAAATTGAATTATCTCTATGATTACGGATCCTAAATATCTAAAATTTGGCCTTGAGGTAGCCCTATGAATCCTCTTTCAAATTCCACAGGTCTGACCTGATTTGAATTCTTCAAGGAAAAGCTATCTCCAATCTCCCACAATGACCTAATTATGGACGGGTTTAGTAGAGCGAACTTGTACAACTTTCCACGTGTCACTGTTTTCTCCTTCAGCTCTGCAATTGATAGAAATGAAACTAAATTCCGTATAATTCCAACCACTTTTTACATAATTTCAATCCGATGCTCAGAGAGAGAGTTATGAATATTTTCCCACGATCACCTCTTTGAGATGAAATTCGGGAGCCTGGAAAATACCTAACTTCCACAGATCATATCTCTGAAAATATTGCAAACCAAGCTCTGCAATTTTTTGAAGATCTTCCTCAGGATTTTGGCTTCGCGCTCTAAAAATTTCAACTTCTGAACCTTCGTATAAAAATAGTTATAGCAAAAATTCCACGATGACCTGTTTGGTGCGGTGAAACCATAGAATCCAAACCTCTGATACCAAATGTTGTGAAACCAGCTCCAAAAATAGAAGAAAAGATATATCAGCGCCTTATAAATAATCCAATTCGAGGGGGAAACCTTCAATACATTACATGAATGAACAATTCTTCGATGATACAATTGACAAACCCTCCTTTCTATATATAGGAGTCCATGGGGCCACAATGTAATCCTAGCCGACCTAACAATAATAATGTAAGGGCACAATAATAACAATATGGGGGTTATAGGGGTACAACAATAACAATAAGGGGGTTACACTAAAAAAAATAAGGGACTAAACTAGTAATACAGGGACCTAATAGAAACATCGACCAGTTGTGCCTGACAATATGAGGTATTGGCAAGTGTTTGGCAATGATAAAAAAATTTAAAACTTTCTGCAGTCTAAGGATGAGTATGAAGAAGATAGTATATATTTAGAGTGTGAATTATAAGATCAAATAGTTTTATATTCTAATGTAGAAAAATAGTTAGATAACCGATATGTAAATACACATGTAGATAAAGTTGCAAATAAATTAGATCCAAAGAAAGAAGAATTTGAAATACTTTAGTTAAATGATAATGTTTTTACCTAGAGGTTTAGTTCCATTAGAAGAATTATTTGATTTCAATTATGTAGCTAAGAAGCCTAAGATTGAGCCCACAAGGGAAGATGTAGAAGAGTGCAACATGGGTAGTGAAAAAGATCATAAAATGACAAAACTATCTAAGTCACTACCAACTATTGAAAAACAAAAATACATTTCAGTATTTAAAGAATTCATTGATGTCTTTGCCTGGAGCTATGAAGACCTCAAAACTTATGATACTAGTATTATACAACATAAAATTCCAATTAAGGAGGATCAAAAACCTTTTAAGAAAAAAACTTCGAAGAATAAATCCAGTATCGATGCCTCTAATTGAGAAAGAAATTAAGAAGATGTATGATGCTAAAATCATATTTCCTCTTAGGTACTCTAAATGGGTTTCAAACATAGTACCAACAAGGAATAAAACAAGAGAAATAAGATTATGCATAGATTTTAGAAACATTAATAAGGTCTCACTAAAAGACAACTACCATTTGCCAAAAATGGGTCACATTTTATAGAAGGCAGTTGGATCTAGTAGGATTTTTTATTAGCTAGTTTCTCAGGATACAGCCAGGTTTTAATTCACCCTGATGATCAAGATAAAATAACTTTCACTACTCCATGGGGTACCTTCATCTATGTGAATATTCCCTTTGGGTTAATGAATGTTGGAGCCACATTTCAAAGAGCAATGGATATTTCATTTGCTGATGAAATTGGCAGGTTTATTATGATCTATCTAGATGAAATTATTGTTTATTCCAAAACTAATGAGGAACATTTGTTACATCTAAGAAGAGTTGTTGAGAAATGCAGAAGGTTTGGAATTTCACTAAATCCTAAGAAAACGATTTTTGGCCTTGAAAAGGGAAAACTTCTATGTAATATCATCTCTAAAGATGGTATTAGGATTGATCCCAATAGAATTGAAGCTATTTTGAAAATAATTCATCCTAGAAACATTAAGGAACTTCAATCATTTAACGGAAATATAAATTTCCTAAGAATATTCATCCCCAATCTTGCAAAACTTCTCATAGACATAACAAATATGCTGAAAATAGATTCAGAAATAATATGGAACATTGAAGCTAGGAAATCGTTTGATCAAGTTAAACAAGCATCGACAAAAGCACCAGTCCCAATCAGTCCAAATTTCACTAAAGATTTTATAATCGTTTCATTTGCATTTGAACGCACTGTTGTAGTTGTTCTTTTACAGAAAAACAATGAAGGATATGAACAACCCATTGCATTTTTTAGCAAGGCTTTAAGGGATTCTACATTGAAATATAACATAATGGAAAAACAAGCCTTTGCATTAATAAAAGAAATCAACTATTTTAGAGTATATATCCTCCATTCTTATACAATTTCTTATGTACAAATTTTTTTGGTCAAGGATATTTTAACTCAAAATGGACCAGATGGTAAAATAGGAAAATGGATTGCTATCATCCTTGAGTATGACATAGAAATCAAGCCCACTAAGCTTATCAAAGGATAGGGACTAGTCATATTGATGGATGAGTCTAATTTTCATGCATTTGATATAAACTTTGTAGCTTCATTACATGATCATGAGGATCAGGCGACTCCACAAACTGATGAGGCTTTTATGACCTGGGCCATGGTATGTAGACCTCATTTTTGTTTTATTCAATTTAAATTCTTCTCCTGGTTTAACTAAGACGAAGGCTATATTTCTAAAGTTAAAAGAAGTGAAATTTTGCATCATAGATAATTTTTTATACTGGAAAGATGTGCGTGGCATTTTACTAAAGTTTCTATTGAAGGATTATGTAGAAAGAACCATGTAGGAGTTCCATGAAGGTGACGCAGTGGACATTTGTACTGGAAAACCACTGCTAACAAGATATTTAGAGTTGGTTTTTACTGGCCTACCCTTTTCCCTGATGTCCATAAAAAGGTAACCTCTTGCCACAAATTCCAAATATTTGAGGAAAAAATAAAACTATTTCCTCTGCCTTTAAAACCCATATCTATTGAAAGCCCTTTCCAACAATGGGGATTGGATTTTATTAGAGAAATCCATCCACCATCCTCTTCCCAACATAAGTGGATCCTCATAGCCACTGATTACTTCACCAAATGGAATGAAGCCACACCTTCCAGATTATCCACTGATGATGTTATTATCAAATTCTTGGAAACCAATATCCTGTCTAGATTTGACTATCCAAACAAGCTCATTACAGATAATTATGCAAACTTTAAATCCAAAAAAAGGATATATTTCTGCAGTAAATATCATATTACTTTGGGACATTCAACTACATATTACCATCAGGGTAATGCGTTAGCTTAATCCTCAAATAATAATCTGGTCAACATTATTAAAAATTTGCTAGAAGATAAAAAAAATTCATGGCACAACAAGTTAATAAACTCACTTTGGGTTGATAGACTTACAACAAATAAATCAATTGGCATGTCACCATACCAATTGGTTAATGGGATGGATGTCATTTTTCCATCCTCTTTCGGAGTTCTAGTTATGAAGATAATTCAGGAATTGTAGGTTGAACCGAATGACACTCAGAGGAGGATTAATCAGACCATTCAATTGCATCAAGCCAAGTAATAAGTCTATAATAAAACACAGGTGGTCCAGGAGAATGTCAAAAATGTTTTTGACAGAAGAACTAAAGCAGATGATTTCAATTTGGGTGAAAGTGTTTTAAAGTGGGATTCCAAAAGAGATGACAAAGGCAAGCATGGGAAATTTGACAATCTATGGAAAGGACCATACATAATTTATGATTTTAGAGGACAAAATGCATTATTTCTCAAAGACCTAGATGGAACATGAATGCCTAGTGGACATGTGAATGAAAGAACGTTGAAGCATTACTTATCTTATCAATATATGTTTTTATTACATGAAATCATTGTAAATATCATTGTATTTATTATTTTTATTAGGTAACTGTTATATGTCAATTTGGGCACCATTCCCAATGACTTGGTTAACTGGGAATCATCTCCAAGACCAATGATCAAGGGTCTATCATTCCCTATCACTTAAGTTGCTACATGCCCTAAGACAAGAAACAAGACAAATCAAGCAAGACTTTCATCAAGCAAGGGTTTCCATGGTTTGAAGCTTATTATATAGCATATGAGAGCTCACCAACGCAGGCTCCAAGGGGCCTGAGTGCATTGCATATGCAGGTAGCCCCATGCAAGGTTGTTCTGCAAAGCACTTCCTGACATTCACAGGTGTGTTGGTCACATTGGGAGCGAAATTCTCATTGTTCTGGAATCTCCACTTGGCCAGTGCCTTCTAGAAGAGTTCACATGTGTCAAGCTTCGGATCCAAGTGTCCATTTGACATCTACATGAATGGAAACATGTCTTAACTATTTTTGGAAAGTTATTGATTGCAAAACAACCTACAGTTTATCTATAAATTGAGCACAGACCTGAGTGCTTGAGAAGGAAGAATTTGAGTAGAGAAATGCTGGAGAATTTTCAATTGAGAGCTAGATTTGTGAAGCTGCTGCTGGAGATATTTATACTGTGATGAGGCTTGGGAACGTTGTTGGAAGGTCACTTCAAATCAATCACTAGGTTATAACCTCTCCTTCTATCATCAATAAAGATTACTGCTTATTTTTTCCTATATGCATCTGTATTGGCTTTGATTTTCCATATTGCAAGATCTTGGTTGATGTATATGGTATATGCTTTAATGATTTAGCTAAATAGCTTGAATAGATATCTATATTATTGCATCTTCTGTTGTTTCAGTGTTCTTTCTTGTAGGAAGAATTCATCTCACAAACCGCTTGAATTTGAAGTTGCAACGGAAGCGACAGAAGGAGTTATTTGGAAGTGACTGAACAAGTAAGCCTCCAATCCTCTCTGTGTATCTGTTCTGAGTTAGGAAAAATAGTCGTATAGTATTTCACCAATTGTACTAGACTAGCACCTGTCTAGGGAAGTGTGATTTATCTGTAATTCACAATTCTGGCCCAACAAATTGGCGACTCCACTGAGGAGAATTTCTCTTAGTTCTAGGTGTTTTAGCCTCTGATTTGCTTTGTTTATCCACCTAGTAGTTGTTACACATAAAGATTAATCTTTTTCAGAGCTTAATTTGCAAAGACAATGAGTTACACAGTAGCATTTTTCTTTGTTTACTGTGCCCAACGCACCCTTAGACTGGACAAAATTCTTTGCAGAGCATTGTCTCCCTTCCTAGCCTGCGTTGCAGAGCACTGTCTCCCCTTAGAGACTGCGTTGACTCCTGAAAGTGACCAAATTCCCTTGAATTTGACTTTGCAACTTGCTTCAGTTTTGTTTGCTGCTGTGTTCTGAAAATTTTAATGCTCAATTGACCAGTGAATCTATATACTTCTTCCTCCTTTGACTAAAAATTTGTTCAATGTTGTTTTAAAAAAAAAATCTTTATCATTGACAAGTTGATTTCAAAGTAATTTTTATGGTCGCATTAAGAATCATTTGCTTTCTAAATAGGAAATTGTCGTAAAATCTTCATTTCCTTGATAGGAGAAATTGTTGTTGAAATCCTCGTTTTTCCTTCAAAAGAGAAATTGTTGTTTGTATTCTTCATTTCTCGAAAGTAAAATGCATTTGAATTATTGATCTAGTGCACCTAGTTTCTTTTCTGCATTCATAACATTAAGGAAATTGAAAATAAAAACTTGCATTTACATGTAGGATTGTGTGTTTTTTGCAAAAGGAACATTAGGAAATCTTCATTTAGTTTGTGATTCATTGATTTTGTTTTGGTCATTGATTTTTTTTCTCCAAATTATTTTCTCTCTTCCCTTAGTAGCTAGGTTCTTCATTGAAAAAGCTAAAAGTGAAAGTTTGTTTATCATTCTTAGCTTGCATTTTAGGAATTTCATACACATCATCGCGGTGAACCTTTGAAAGGAAAATTGTTAAGCAAGATCAACATAAAATAAATCTCAATTTACTTAACAATGCATTGGAACCATAACAATAACATTTAGAAGGTCTAAGCTAGAGACATGTTACGGCGTCGTAAAACATAGCAGCTGTCGTTAACTTGTCTGTGATACATTACGAGTGTGATACCTCACTCCACGTACGTAAGTATATCATAGCTCGTCCACGTACTTTCAGGTATATTAGGCGGTGTTACAGTACGATAAGTATAAAGGGGTGCTCTCACTATGTGGTTTCGCATCAGACAGTGCTAATACAGAATTGGGCCTCCACGTACCTTCGGGTATATTTGGGAGGATAAATTTTAGGTGCTATCCATCCATAGTGAACCGAGTCGGCGACCCTGAAATTGTGATACACTGAACACAGCATTTGGGGAGATTACCTGCCCGTACTTCTTGGTTCGCCAGGAGGTATTCTACAGTTCACAGTTTCTTGGTAAACCCTTCTGCCTAGAATTACCCTCTTTTTGTTTATTTGTTTTTTGGATAAAATAAATTAGTGATCGTGGAAGAACAAAATCCTATTCCCGGTCATTCGCGTATATTATCTTTAAAACCACCTTTACCATCGGAAGTTACTTCTGGTAGGTGAAGACGATCACGATCTGCCGAATCAAGTACAATATGTACCTCTGGTGAAACATCATCATTTAAACCAGAGTTAGCTCAATTTTTTTCTACACATCCCTGTTCATTTACTATTGTCGAAACGGAGTCTTCATAGCTACTCGTGGTCATGATCCATTCAATTGCTAAGACCATACCTCCTAGACCCGACGTTGTTCAATCACAAATTGATCCAGATCCCGTCTCTTCTTTGCCAGAAAATCTGAATCCTGAAGTCGAACAACCGGAAGTTGTTCCTACCTTGGTCATCCCATAAATTTTTGTAGCCACTGAAACTCCTATATCACACAGTCAACCATATGAAATATATTTTAGGCCTCACGGTGAATTTCTTCCTCCTGGTTTAATTGTGATTGAAGAAACCCCACAAGACGATACACCTTTAACGCCAACCCATTTTGGGGGGGACCTTTACTTGTACCAGTCTTTTCCTCAATCATTTCCATCTGCTTTTGTTGATCCTATTGCCATTCAATCTCTTGTCGATTTTTTAGGGTATTTATTTGGTCACACAACCATGTCTGAACCAACATCTTTAGTTGGGTCTGTTGTTCCAATTACGTCAGCTCTTACCCTCGCTACTTCGTCGATGTTCACTACCTCACCAAAGTCATATTTTCATGGTGGCCCTTCGGTCCCAACAGGCTACAAATCATTATCTGGCACTTTCTTTGGTGCATCTTAACGTTCATGGTCTTTGCCAATGTCATCATCTAGTGTTTTATCTAGTAGTCCTATCGTTAGTACTGAACGACTTGATTCATTACATACATCATCAGGGCAATATCAAGTCGGTCCTTTTGGGTCAATTCCCTTAAGTACCATATCAACTGGACTCCCAGAATTTGGAGAAAATTATTTTCCATCTTATTATCCTCCTTATGCTGGGGGGCAACCTTTGGTCACCCAATATGACAGTACTCCATCACTTTTTGGTCAAACTAATGTTAACATGAATGTTTGTCAATGGCAGCCCACTTTGCCTATCCAACCATAAACGGTTATACACTCGTATCAACCGGTTCAACCTGTTACACCCACTTCATTACCACTTGTTAATACATCTATACCCCTGTTACAGAATCAAAATATTATACATCAACCTTATCAGGCAAGATCTTCGACTCAATATCATCAAATTTTAGATCCACAGACTCAAAATCCTTTGGTTAATTTACAACAACCTATATCAAGGATCATTTATTCACAAGCCGGTGTACCATTTTATGGGATGTCACAAACGCAACCTGGTTATACATATCAACCGAATCCAACTTATACTAATTTGGGTTATAACATTGGCGGACAAACTCCTTGGCAGCCATAGGCACAAATACCTCAAACTTCATTTCAACAAGTATCATATCCAGGTTTTGGTCAACAGAATTCTCAAGCATTTGTTATGCAAAACAACTGTTATCTCGGTTACCAGCAGAAAATTTCGTATGCTGGTGCTCAAAGACCTGTTGCCCAAGTAATTCCATCTTATCCTGGCTATGCTCAACCTGACCTTAATCGACAGTTTCCTTTTGTCGCAACCTTATAATTTCCAGATTTAAACTAGTTAACTAATGATCCTATAAATTTTGCTCCTTGGTGGCCGGTGATACCTCATAAATTACCCTCCGATATTCCTAAATTCAATGGAAACCCTGGAGAAGATCTGTCAACTCATTTTATGACTTATCATTTATGGTGTTCATCAAATTCTTTGAATTATGATTCTGTTCGATTACGTCTTTTCCAGCGTACGCTCACAGGTCCAGCTGCTAAATGGTACATTGAATTACCTAGAGCTTCTTTCAACAATTTCACTGCTTTAGCTACTGTCTTTTTGACCCATTTCCATTTACTGATCAGATATGAAACTGGAACAGAACTCTTAACCAACTTCAAACAGACTAATGCTACTCACATTTCTGATCATATTCATGAGTGACCTCGCCATCGATGAATGGTTAAGACATTTGTTCCCGATTAGCTTCTTACTGAATGGTTCATTAAGTCCCTATTACCATCTATAACTGAGGATGTGGCTAAAGGTGGCGTCATCACAGAAGATCAATTTATCACTCATGCCCAATATTTAGAATTTATTTACACTCAGTCTAGCACGCTCTATGAAAAAATCCCTAATGCACCGTGATCTAATTTCAATGTTCCTCCTCAAATAAAGGACTCTCATGCTAGAGAAAGCTTGATAGGCACTGCAAACACACACCACACTACTGCATCTAATCTTGCTCCTACTTCCGAAATTAATCCCATGTCATTTGACAAAGGCAAAAGTGACAAGCAACCAGGAGGTAAGAAAAAGAAAAATTCTAACCCGCAAGAAATATCATCTGATCAACCATCTGGAACACGAAAACCTCATTATCCATGCATAATATATAATGAGGAACACTTTGTTAGGGATTTTCCTCACCGTGCTGAAGTCTCAAAAATCATCAAGACTTCTCATGCATCAGTTGTGTTGACAAACCCATTTCCAAATCCAGACACAAATTTGGTTGCTACGAATCTAGCTCCTAGTTCCCAAGTGTTAATGTTATCCACCACAAAACCTTCACAAGAAATTTTCGTGTCAATGCGGAATAAAGACTATGGTATTTTGGCCACTGATCAACCTACTACCTCGACAACGAATCCATCTAATGAATCAGTACCACCTCCTGTTATTCCTGAATTGACAATTAAACCACCCAAGGGAGTAATTCATAAATCGACATATAATCCTCGAGTAAGAGCTGCACAAAATTATAATATAGTTGAAGATTTGGCTCAATCCCCTTCAGCCATGTCTGCTCTTGAGGTATTACAAAAATTTCCCTCCCAGAAGTAGGCTTTATTGTCGGCCATTGGTGGAATTGATCCGACTGATTCTAATCTTGTCGTCTTTAATCATACGGGCTATGTGCCACAATTACCAGTAGAATTGGCATTCTCCATCCAAGTAAATTTTCTTAATAACCTTCTTCATCACACTATTATTGATGAGGGAGCATCTATGTGCATTATGTCTCTAAACTATTGGAAGTCACTTGGCTCGCCGTGGTTATCACAAACATCAATGACGTTAAAGGCTTTTGATGGAAGAACATATAAACCTTGTGGTATTATCAATAACCTGCATGTTGAATTAGGGGGAAAAACGGTAAGTATTGATGTCGAGGTTGTTGACAGACCCCTTGACTATAATATTTTACTCGGAATACTATGGGTATATGTAATTACTGCCATTGTTTCTACATACTTTAGAATGATTTCCTTTCCACATAAAGGTACAATCACAGTCATTAATCAATTATCCTTTTTTGCCTCCGCCTCGCAGGTAACTGGAAGCGTTTCGTTTGTTAACTTGAACCAACTAGAAATCCAGAACATTGGTGTAGGACTCTTAAAGGATTCCACTCTTATGGGAACCTTTGCATTACTGTCGCCTGCGACATCAGCAGAAATTTCAAGCATATAGACCTACTACATGACCTCTTCCACTCTATCTGGCTTAAGGGAGAGTACAGGTGATTCTATTATTTCTACGTTGGATGATGTTTTACCACCCAGCCCTAGTAATCTGGCATAGCAATCAATCTATTTGGCTTGGGCGGAAAATCTGAAATCAGTGTCACTGAGTGTTTGGGTTGGTCCTTCATTAGATTTTGGTACTCCATCTGATCCATTTTCCTCAAAATTTTTGACAGATGAAAATATTTTGGAAGCTATGATGTCAAAAGGAGAACCATGGGAAGATTATCATCATTGTTCCCATCTTCCTGATTATGAAGAAAAAAATCTCAGTGAACTATATCACCCATCCATAAAATCTTTCTTTTTGAATTCTTTACCATTTAATGCAATTGACTCTGAGCAAAATTTATCAAATATCGAAGAAACAATTTCTATCGATATTTTGACCAAACCTGGCGTTTTAGAAAATATTCATGTCGGTGTATCTTGTTCTCCATCAGAAATTGATTCATATTGCTCTCTTTTTCGTGAATTTCGTGACGTATTCGCTTGGTCTTACAAGGAAATGCCAGGCATAGATACTAGTATAGTTGAACACACTATTAATATGTGTCCTGATGTCAAACCGGTGCATCAACGGCTTCGTCTTGTTCATCCAAATAAAGCCACTACCATCAAAGCAGAAGTTGAAAAAATTTTGCGTGCTGGTTTCATTTACCCTGTTCCGCGAACTGAGTGGGGGTCCAATACCGTTCCTGTTATGAAAAAAAAAGGAACGATTAGAGTGTGCATCGATTATCGGGATGTCAATCAGGCTTGTCTAAAAGACAACTATCCTACTCCCTTTATCAACCAGATTATTGACGATTGTGCTGGATGCAAAATATTTTCGTTCATGGATGGATTTTCCGGCTACAATCAAATCAATAGCCCAGATGAACAACATAAGACATCATTCATATGTCCCTGGGGCACTTTCGCATATAGGAAACTTCCATTTGGTTTATAGAACACTGGGGAAACTTTTCAAAGAGCAACAGATTATGCTTTCAATGACATCAAGCACATTGTTCAGCCATATCTAGATGATTTACTAGTGCATTCACGAAAACGGATTGATCACCCGATGCATTTGAGAGCCATTTTTTTACGTTGCCGACACTACAAGATATGCCTCAATCCACATAAATGTGTGTTTTGTGTTGGTTCTGGTCGATTGCTCGGATTCATAGTTTCAAAAGAAGGAATTTGAATAGACCCACTGAAGGTACAGGCCATTCTTGATTTGCCTGCACCATCAAACTTACTTCAGATATAGAAACTTCAAGGAAAGGCTAAATTCCTAAGAAGGTTCATTCCAAACTATGCCGAAATGGCTAAAGGATTTAATCGATTATTGAAAAAGGGGGTTCCCTTCCATTGGGACCAAGTTGCGTAAGCTTCTTTTGATTTTTTCAAGGACCATCTTGTCCGAGCATCATTAATGTATCCTCCTAATTATCAAAATGATTATTTCCTATATATCGACGTGGCTGAAACGACCATCGCTATGGTTTTGGACCAAGTAGAATATGGAATTGAACATCCGATCTATTATTTGATTCGTAATCTCAATGATACGGAAGTTAAGTACTCGTACATGGAAAATCTTGCCTTGGCAGCTGTTCAAGCTGTCCAAAGATTTCGCCATTATATCCTGCTCCGAAAAACAAAAATAGTTTTGGATTGCAACCCCATGACTTACATCTTATCACGTCAATTGCCGGGGGGCAAATATTCAAAATGGATTGTGATTTTGTAGGAATTTGATTTGGAATTTATCAAATCCAAGTCAAAGAAGTCTTTAGTTTTGGCTGAGATTCTTTGTGACCTTCCCTCTGATAGTACTACTACTACGTCGAAACCATCTATTCCAGATGAGTCTCTGTTTCTGATTGTATCATCTGATCCATGGTATGGATATTTCAACATTTATCTCCAAACCCAAAATTTTCGACCTAATACCTCTCGCTATGATCAGCGACGTATTCGATACCAAGCCAAAGATTATCTGATCGTCGCTGATACACTTTATCGTCGTGGTGTCGATACCATTTTAAGGAGGTGCCCCACTCATGAGGAGGCTGAAAAAGTATTAAATGATTGTGATGTTGGGGCTTGTGGTGGGCATTTATCTGGATATGCTACCGCGCAGAAGATACTCTGCGCTGGTTACTTTTGGCCTACTATTTTTCGAGATTGCATCCTCGCAATCAGAAGTTTTCATGCATGCTAGATTTTTTTTTGTAAAATCCGCAAACCGCCAGCGCCAATGCATCACGTTGTCTCTGCTGGACCATTTAAAAAATGGGGTACTGACTTCATGACCTGTAACCCTCCTTAGTCTGGGGGGCATGGTTGTATTATTGTCGCAATCGAGTATTTTACCAAATGGGCCGAAGCGATGCCTATATTCAACAACACAGGACAGACAACTGCATTGTTTTTCTTTAACCACGTTATTACACAGTTTGGGGTCCCACAGGCTATAGTTACAGATCATGGGAAGCATTTTCGCAACCATATGATGTCTGAATTGACTACCAAGTTATGATTGTCACATGATAATTCTACTCCTTATTATCCACAATCAAATGGACAAGTTGAGGCTATTAACAAAATTCTTAAATGAATGCTTCAATGAATGATAGGAGTCCGTAAAAGGAACTGGCACTTGATTCTGTACTCTGCCTTGTGGGCGTATCGAACCTCGGTGAGAAACGCAACCGGATTTACTCCTTTTCAATTGGTGTATGGTCTCAAAGCTATCTTACCAATCCAATGTGAAATATCATCATTAAAACTCGCGATAGAATTTTTACCTGACACCTCAAAAGAATAAGTGTGTCTCCTTAACCTCATCCATCTAGATGAAACGCTTCGTGAAGCCCAATTGGACAACAAAGAACATAAGAGACGTATAAAGGCGCAATACGACAAAAATGTCCAACCTCGCATCTACTCAGAGGGCGACTTGGTCCTTCTTTATGATCAAGAAGCTGATGTAATAGGTACAGGGAAATTCGAACCATTATGGCATGGCCCCTATATTGTCAAAAGAGTTTTTTCTAAGGGTGCCTACGAGTTAGTTGATTACGATGGGATTCCATTGGCATAGCCTAGAAATGGGTTGTATTTGAAATGTTACTATGCTTAATCATGAGCATAGTAATTTTTTGTATTATATTGTTTATATGTTGTTGATTTGCATTCACTATCTTAATTTGTTTTTAGAGTTTTCTTGACATTAGTAATCCGCTTTGCTGATGGTGCTAGTCGTAGTATGCAGAATATATCCTCTGCAGCGTGGGCCATTTTCGCTCCGAACGGTGAGTTAGTGAGTTTTCAAGGGATTTTTATTGGTAGATCAACAAAAAATGTCACTGAGTATAGCGCGTTGATCGAACTTCTCTCTGATGCCATTTCATTTGGTATTAACCGCATAATCATAAGGTTAGACACACAACTTGTGGTATTACAACTTACTAGTATTTATACTGTTAGAAATCCAACAGTTCTTAGATTGTTCCTAAGAGTTAAAATTTTGGAAATACATTTTGATTTCATTCAATATCAACATATTTCCAGAAATTTGAACACTTTAACTGATTCAGCTAATCAAGTTTTAGACAGACATTTGCAACATAGGTAAAGAAAACATTCACATCATTGAATAGGATTGCGCATTAAACTTAAGAAAAACTCTGAAATCATATAGATAGATAGTTATAGGTTTTTACAAAATTTGTTCCCAAGACACATTGGTCATCTAACCTCAAAAAGTATGCAAAAAGTCACAAGTAAACTAGTGGTGCTCATGGTAACATGCTATAGATCTAGCAATCCTACGGAGCAACCGCATCCAATGGTTAGGAACCCCAATAGTGTGTCACTGCAGTCACATGGGTAACTCTTCGAGCTGGAAATCTGGAATCCCAAAGGTCAATCCCTCTATGTGTTGTGAAGTTGAGCTAGAGTCTCAGCCATATCAAGGTCCTGAAGGACTGCTCTCCCGAAAGCCCTCTCTGCTAGCGCATCTACTTCGTGCTCTGGTTCCTCTACTAGTTGAACACGACCGATATCTACATTACATCAAACATTTAGTTTAGTCTTGGAAAGAAATAAAAAACACAAAAACATTGTATAAACCTTAGAAAAATCAAAAAACATGGTCGAATCATTCTTACCTATTGCACCCCACTGAGCGCCTTCTGGTAATACTAGGTCTGGATCTCCTCGGAAGTCGACGCCCACGTATGCATACTCATCAATGGCGACAATCTATCACCAGAACCAGGCAAAGAATGTAGTAGAGAACACAATGGTCGATTGGCCTGCATGCTGACCCATGATTTCTACCCATCTCTGCATTCGAGGATTTCTAGGACTAGATATATCCAATGTTACATGTTGTGGTTGCATCAGTGGAATCCGTTCCAAAGCGAAGGAGATAAGGATTGAACCATAACTAAAAAATTTCTTCCTTCCTCCCCTTGCTTTATTCAGTTGTTCCTTTATCTGAGATAGAACAGCTTCAAACCAGTTGAAGACTGTTGGCTCTAAACACTCTAGCGCATACTGCATATACGATATATTTGCTACATGGAGTGTAACGGTGCCAGCAAGTTTAGCAATCATGAAAAGGATGGTTCTCAAAGGAAAATCCCTAACATCCCGGATGTTTATTTTTCCATCTTTGCTAGGTTCTACCCCTAGATAGAAATAATGCATAACATAATCCCTCACTGTCTCTCCTCCAATGGCAGACCCTGTGAGAGAAATGGGCAAACCTCTCCTCAACAAACCTGTGAGAAAATACACGTCCTCAACTGTTATGGGAACCACTTTGTTCTTTATGTGAAATGTCTCTATTGCTAGATCCCATTCTTGAACTAAGAACTCCAAAAGTTCTATTTGTTGCCTCATTCCCGACAATTTAAAGTACTTAAGTAGTCCACAATCCCTTAAGGCTCTTATAGTACCCGGATCATTCAAGGCAATCATATCTTTTTCTTCATGTTCTCTTTCCCTCAATGTAATCGTCATCATAATCCAATGGAAACCTAAAATTCAACCATTAGATCCATTAGGTTCCATTCATTGCAAAAAACTGGGCAAATTTTTGACATAATTTGAAAATCAAAAACTTCAATTGCGCCCAATACACTCCCTGGACTAAGACAGTGCATTGCACATGCAAGTACCCTTCACTGTACCTGCTATGCAACATAGGTTTCGACATTCAAGGGTGCGTTGCCCTCATTTTGGGCATAATTTACCCTAGGCACCTCAAAACCCTAAAAATTTGCAAAGAATGGAAATGAAATGAATACTGAAGAGAAGAGGAGGTTCATGGCACTAACCAGGATCAAACAACGACGAAATCCGTCCATAGAAACAACCACAATCAACAACTGAAGTTCGGGGGAAAAATCAGGTTCAGAGCTCCAAAATGCAAATGGTAACTATGGAATGGTAAAAATGAATAGTGAAACTACTTTTTATAGTCATTTAATTGTTTGCAAGTTAAATTAATTTCTATGACTATAGTTTTATTATGTTTTTATCATGAAACAGGTATTTTTAATCCATTTGATGTTGTTCTGAACAGGAAATACAACTCATGAACATATTAGTCTTGCATATTTATTCAAAGAATGACTTGACCATAAAGCATACTTTTTCTCCTTATTTTTCGAGCTTTGTTAAAAACGAAAAAGGATTTGAAGCGCACTTTTATCTCTTTTTCGAGCTTCGATAACAGCAAAAAAGGAACCCCTAGAGTCTTCTTTCAGCTCTTTTCAGACTCTGATAATGTGAAAATATTGCCGAGCATTTGTCTTTTCGAGCTCATTAAAGTAAATGAATCGATATCTACTCAGTATAAGTTTAACCCTTTTCCAGACTGAGATAGATTATTTACGAAAAATGAATACCTTGGTTAAACATGACCAAAGAGGTTCTCTTAGATATTATGTTACACTTTTTCGGATCTAAGTGAAAAAATTATGAAAAAGTACTTATGGAGTTCTCTTTCGTCCTCTTTTTCAGACTCTCTAAATATGAAAAAGGACCGGGCTATCACTGTCGTTAAGCTCGTTAAAACGTAAAATACTGACGAGCTTGTCGATCATGGCAATAATCGAGTTTCATTCATTGCTAGACTCGTTAAATTATTAAATAGTGATACATTATTCGCCTGAAGGGTTGAATTATAGATCAAGAAAATGTTATCCTCCTCAAGCTTGTTAAAAAATAAAGAGGTACTGGTCGACAAATGACCGGGGAAAATTTTGGAAAAGTAAGAAAAGTTTATTTTTGGTAGCAAGTCGCTCTTGAACATGACACTTCTTTCACTCCATGTCCGTGATTGTTTGGGTTAGGTAATCATCTTGACGGTTCATTCACACCTATGGTTCACCATACCTTCACTTTGGTTTTGGGTCAATGCTGCCAACTCATCACAGTGTCATCGACATGTTCAAGAGAAGTCATCCAGTGATTAAAAACTCATCCTTCTGTAATACTCATAAACCTTCATTTTCATGACCGTCATCCATGAAAATTTGTATATCAAGTCATACCCTTGTCTTCGAAATTAGTAACTTCAGTTTTGTAATAAGGTGACTTCTTGTCGACAACAAATCAATATCCAGGAATTTCACTTAGAAACATTAGATTCCAGTACCATGAGGCTTGTTACAGCATCGACAAGATCCTCACTTCCGGACCTTTGACCGAAAGATTTTGTTTGTCGTTCGACATCAAATCATCTATTCATGCCTTACGAAATGTACTGTAGTACCTTGAGGGCCATTGATAATAATGGTGGTTCTCTCACGTTTGTTAATAGCTCACATCATTGGTTGGTAATCAAACAATTTCTTTCCATGTTCGACTACAAATCATATATTCTCATGGCTAGAATTTTACCCGAATGATCAAGTGAATGAGATAAGAAGACCCCAAATCTAGTTTCAACCATCTGGGCTGCGATTTCAGGATTTTTATACACATCATTTGTACAGTGACCTTACATACATATTATCATCCAAACATGGGCCTATATCTGTAGGCATGTCTGCATCTGGGCAACATTCCAATGAAGACAACTTTCTAAATTATGTACATGTTATTAGATTGTTTTATGTGATGAATATGGGAATGCCTACCCTCAGCAATTATGATCAAAAGAGGATATATCATGATGTAATGTATTGTAATATTTATACAAGTGACCACTCTGCTTCGTTTCCAGACTCATCACAGTGTAAAGTATCTTAATCAAATGTTCTTATTATTTGGATCTCATGCTTTAGGGGGCAATTGTTATAGGTCAATTTGGGCACCATTCCCAATGACCTATTTAACTGGGCATCATCTCCAAGACCAATGATCAAGGGTCTATCATTCCCTATCATTTCAGTTGCTACATGCCCTAATACAAGAAACAAGACAAATCAAGCAAGACTTTCATCAAGCAAGGTTTTCCATGGTTTGAAGCTTATCATATAGCATATGAGAGCTCACTAACGTATGCTCTAAGGGGCCTAAGTGTGTTGCATATGTAGGTAGCCCCATGCAAGGCTGCTCTGCAAAGCACTTCCCAACATTCACAAGTGTGTTGTTCACATTGGGAGAGAAATTCTCATTGTTCCGGAATCTCCACTTGGCCAGTGCCTTCTAGAAGAGTTCACATGTGTCAAGCTTCAGATCCAAGTGTCCATTTTATATCTACATGAATGGAAACATTTCTTGCCTATTTTTGGAAAGTTATTGATTGCAAAACAACCTACCATTCATCTATAAATTGAGCACAGATCTGAGTGCTTGAGAAGGAAGAATTTGAGTAGAGAAATGTTGGAGAATTTTCAATTGAGAGCTAGATTTTTGAAGCTGATGGTGGAGAGATTTATACTGTGATGAGGCTTGGGAACGTTGCTGGAAGGCCACTTCAAATCATTCACTAGGTTGTAACCTCTCCTTCTATCATCAGTAAAGAGTAGTGCTTATTTTTCCCTATATGCATCTGTATTGGCTTTGATTTTCCATATTGCAAGATCTTGGTTGATGTATATGGTTTATGCTTTACTGATTTAGATAACTAGCTTGAATAGATATCTATATTATTGCATATTATGTTGTTTCAATGTTCTTTCTTACAGGAAGCATTCAGCTCACAAACCGCTTGAATTTGAAGCTGCAATGGAAGCGGCAGAAGGAGGTATTTGGAAGCAAATGAACAAGTAAGCCTCCAATCCTCTCTGTGTATATGTTCTAAGTTAGGAAAAATAGTCGTATAGTCTTTCACCTGTTGTTCTAGACTAGCTCTTGTCTAGGGAAGCGTGATTTATCTGTAATTCACAATTCTGGCCCAATAGTAACCTATTGACAGAAGTTAAAGCCTATAGAGAAGGCCCTAAGCTTTTGATTGATATGCTACCATAATTACTCCAAAAAAAAAATAGGTGCAGACATTTCTAAAATGGAACAGTCAAGGCTATTGATCAAATGTTCTTGGCATCTCACATGGAGAGTGTCATCCCCAACTGGAGCCATTGTTAGGGTCCTATATTTTATAGGATCTCATGGTGATTGAGTATTTATCTTAGAAATTTCATATTGTAAATAATTTTCAATCTGCAAATGATTTCCAATATATATATATATATATATATATATATATATATATATATATATATATATATATATAAGAAAAATAAAAGAGGGTATTTAAAAAAAAATGAATAAAGAGAAAAAGAAGAAAAGAAAGAAACATTTAAAAAAGAAAAAAAATGAAATCAGAACCCCACAAAACAAAAACAAAATAAAATAACATTGAAAGTGCTGCAAATTTAAATTCCACTACTGATAGATTGTTTTCTTTATGTCAAATAAAGAAAGGTTGTGTGCAGCTTGTTTAAAATGCCACAATGACTAGTTATTTTTTTAATCATACAGCTTAATCATGGTTAAACAGGTTTAAATTTATGTAAATTAGATTAGAGAATAAAGATTTTCCAAATTGTTTAATCTTGGTAAATCAATAGTTAGGTATAAAATGACATTGGTTCAACTGTTTAATCTGAATCAACAAGAGAAATAAGTGATACGATTGAATAGATTTTAATCTTTCATAATAATAATAAAAAAGAGAAATGCAGGTTTGCTAGTCTAAATGTACTCCTTGAAGAAGAAGTAAAAAATGTTAGCTTAGAAAAAGAATTTGAGTTTAAAAGGGTAGGTAGAAGTACTTTGTTTGGAAAAATATTGAAAAATCCACTTATTCTAAGTTTCAATATACATTATAAAATCAAGAAAAAAATGGATATCTATGATTTATTAATACTTTATCCTAACTTTTGGATTGAAGTGAAAAGGTGCATCCCAACAAAAATTGTTTGTCGCATATAATTAAAAAGTTCACAAGTATATGCCATATGATCAATCCCCTTTTCAAATCGATGGTGTACAAATGCTTTCATCCCCCCCACTCCATCCTCACTTTACTACCAGAGGGGTCCGAAAAATTGGTTTTCCCGACCAGGTCCCATGACCACATGGCCTCCCCTCCATGTTTCCCACCCCCCTGCCTAAACAGCTAACCGCTCCCTACCCCCTCCGAAAACTACTCCCCCCTCACTCCATTCACGTTTTCCCTACCCAATACCTCCACCACTAACCTTCCACCATGTTTTAAAAAAATTTCCAATCAAATCCTCTCCTAGGGATTAACTGTTGGACATTTAATTAGCTTGGATAACCATTAATCCAACAGACCCACACCAATTGCAATGGAAACCATGCAATGTTTTAAAAACCCTGAAACTAATCCTCTTTCGACCTTTTATGTCATAGATCCTCTGCAAATTTTTTTGATTAACAGGTTTTCCAGTGCACCGACATTCTAAACAGTTGATTGACCCGCGATCAAGTGTCAATCTTCTGTCGCCATCCCTTAATCAACCACAGACCTGCAAATAAATTCTCGGTAAAATTTTCTTCCCAATTCCAATTAAATCATTCAGTGATAATCATGCCTCTGAAGAAGAAGAACCAGGAGGATCCTGTGAACCCTTTAGTTCATCCTCCCATAGATTTGGATCATATTCCATTAAAAGATAGAGATTACAAAATCAGTGAGACACAGTGTGAGTTCAAATTTTTCGAACTCTACTGTTGGCTAGAGGATAAGTATCTCAATAAAACAGATGAAATTATACTCTCGGAGTCCAATATCTCGCACTACATTTTCCCTCAAACCTTCCATGCCCCTGAAATCACCAAAAAATTCCAAGCATGTTATGTTCCCAATCAAAGAGCCATTATTGCCCCTACTCGTGAAATCCTCTTCACCATCACTACCCAATATATAAACCAAATGATGCAAGCTCCCTCTATGGAAAAATGCACAACATTTTCCTTAGAATCCCTCATGTAACTTTATCAAAAACTTTATTTTTCCAAAAGAGCCAGGATTTTTTACATTTTATTACCAGAAAGTATCCAATTTCGAAAGAAAAATCCTCCATACCATTCCTCAATATTCCCTGATTAAGCTAAGCAGATCATAATTGTAATATCATACATTCTTGTTTATTATTCTAATGAGTGGGTAGATGAACGCATTCTAAGATTCCTCTCTATTTTTTCCATAGATAGCAAAGCTTCCATTATATTTAATTTCAATCAATTCCTGGCTGATAACATCCATGAGAATTTTCTTAAATTTCAAACTGAAGAAGTGTTTAAATACACTTCAATTTTGATTTATATGTTTTTGTATTATCAAGCAGATAATATTCTTAAGGAAATGAAATTCATCCCGAGTTTTACATGGTCTTATGACCCTCTGGGAATGATTTCCAAGCTAAGAGTAGTAACAAAAATACTCCACACATTCATACCCAGAGACATGAGATAGAGAGATATGTGAACCAGTCGGTATGGGCAGAGAATACATTACATGAAGCTAAGGAGTAGCTGGTTTCTACATATACATCATAGACTCCTATTCCACAGGATAAAGCAACTAAAATACAAAGGGAATAAGAGTCACCTTCAGTGGCTGATAGTGTAGGAAAAGAGTTTAAAATCATGTATAGAAAAATAACAAATTTAAATCCAAAGGTAGACTCAGAAAATAATTCAGAGCAAGAGGTGGCTATGGTGATAAAAGAACCATCATCCTCCTCTTAGGCACATGGTCAGTTTGTTGCATCTCCCATAGCATCTTCAGTATCACAAGATCAACAAGAAATTGTCCAAACAACTAAATTTGTCGAAGGAGAGAAAGAGAATACATTGTTTGATAGATTCGGGGAAATAAAACTTAAGAATGAGATTCTTAAGAACAACACTTATGCTTAATTCTGGAAGTAGACTTCCAGCTCTCAAAGAAAACTACTATCAGTTTTTTACTCATATAAAGGAAAGATGTAGATGGTCTTCCTTGAGGCCCAAATTACACAGCCAAAATCAGCATCGGATTACAAGAAAACAGGATTCGAGTTTGATATAAAGGATATTCATCCCTTGACCAAATGGAGATGCATAAACAAGCAGGTGAAATTATTTCCTCCACTTTAACTAACACCACTATGCTTGTTTCTAAACTACAAGTTTCATTGTCAAATACTCATTCACAGTTAAAGATGGAGAAGATTTCTTCTCTTGCAAAGGACACAAGGATTAAATCCTTAGAGGATTTACTAGTGAAGATGGGATATGACCCTGCAAACATGAAAGTTGAAGAGGAATTAATCAATAAGAAGAATGTTGACATAGCAGAATTAAAGAAGCAATTGAAGTTTCCAGCTACTGAAGATCCCCTCACTAAGGACATTGAAGAGACAGAGACCCAGAAAACTGACATGATGAAGCTAATCATGGAATAGAATACTCAGATAAGGTATATGGAAACTGAGTTGGATAAAATAATAAAATAAAAGGAGAAAAATTCTAAGTTGGATATGATTCCATTGGATGATGTACCTCTTACATCCATTCCCACAACAACAGCTACAAGCTCCACTACACCTACAACATAGTCTGTTGATGGTGCTAAAAAACTAACTAAATTTGTGGAAAATTTGTCAATTCAAACATAGGAAATCAAAAATTTGTAGGACCAAAAGACAAGGAGTGAAGCTTCACACTCTACTGAATCTCATAGGGCTCAGAATCTGATTTAAATATTGTAGAAATCTGAAAGGGAACCATCAATCGGACAAACCTTGGCCCAAGCCAAGGAAATTATTTGGACAGATATCATGAATTCAATGGATGAAATATGGCCCTATATTCAAATTATCTTTTAGCAAAAATATTTTATCAAGAGAGCAACAAAGGCCATAATAGAGATGAAAGAAGAGTTGGGAGAGATGCCTGATACAAAAAAATATCATTAAATTCCTAAATTATAATAACAACTATGAATTAGATGATTTAGGATTGGATGATAGAACATAAACAGTTTTGGAGGTGAAGAATATTATCACCAAAAATAATTTGGTTTTTCAGTTAGAAGAGAAGTGTCATAACTTGGAGATAGCGGTAAATAGATTTTTTACCATAATTGAACCTATCACTCATAAGCGGCTACCTATTTTATTTCTAATTAATGAAAATTTGATTACTTATGAATATTATGTTAGAAAATTGAAAGAGGTATCCAGAGACAGCTCAAAATTTACAAACATTAAAGGCACCATGAAAGGCAGAGCTTTCTTAGAAGCCAGAGGTAATGATTTCTTCATACAGCATGAAGTAAATCGTATTTTTGTGGTAATTCCCACATTTTCCACATATATTGAGGTTGATGAAATTTACCGGAACGTAATAAATTTAACCATTCCAGATGAATATAGGTGGGAAAAACTTTGTGAGTTACAAGACTAAGCACTAATTCTGGTATAATAAGAACACAAGCCATCACATCAGCCAGCACAACACAGGAATAGGCCAATTCAGCAACTAACTCCTCAAAAGTAGAGCCACCTCTCCATGTAGTTGTTCACCTTACCTAGTATTCAAAATATTGAGTTTATTGTTTAGAATAGTGCCAAGTATACATTGTTCGTTGAGACAACAATTTTGTAAAAGATTCTGTAATTTATTGTATAAATAATTAACACTTTGAAGTATTACAAGTTGTTTGCTGAGTATAATTTTCTGTAAGTACTGTAATTTTCTGGTTGCTAGACGCATCAATAATACAAGGAAATTCTTCACAGGATTCATGTGGTGTACGAATTGGTGATGTTTTTCTTATGTTAATATGTTCATTGTTTTCTTTCTTTTTCATTTCTGAAAAGCTTAATTACATAACAAAAATTGTGAAGAATAGGATATGTTATAAAGAGCACCCTATTATGGTTGTTTGTAATTTATATGTTTTACGTTGAAGTCAAATTAAGGAATACTTCATTTCTCCATAGTTTCTACTGAACCTTACTTCTCTTCTGTTTTGTAATTCCTTTAAAACTATGAAAGATACAACTAGTGCAACTTGGTGAAGATCCAGTTAATATTCTGACTCCATAGCCCAATGGAATTATAACAATTTAATCAACCAAACAATCCAATCAAATCATAAACAAACAAACAATCAACACAATAATAACTAACCTAAAATTCACATAAAACATAGCTAAATTTTACAGAGATATCCCTCTTTGAAGCTGGCAGGGCTAGATCCCAGCTTCCAAATTGGTTTTGATGTTGTCCTTTGTGTTTATTCTCACAATCTCATAAATTATAGAATGATAACAAAATCTATGGTTTGTAAACCCTACCAAAGTATGGAATAAAATAAGAAACCATAATTAATTGTTTTTTTTGTAAAGATAATTTAGATTTTATTTTTGGCCCGTATGACACCATGATGATATGGATATAAGGGTGGTGAACAAGTCCCAAATTAAAGAGGGAGATAACCCTCTTCAAAAGGATAATTACCCTAGATTTGTATTATTACTATTGATATTTTTCCTTTTTTTATTTCTTTCATGGTCTTCTAATAAAGGTTGCAGGTAAAAACAATATTCATCTAAATCTTGACAAGTAGAAGGTAGAAGTAAAAGAGCGTCGAAAATCATGAAGATGAAGAAGCAAATAATAGTTTAAATTTTGCATCAAGGAATTTAATGAGAGGAAAATAAGTCCATTTACCTCATATGAAAAGAGGGAGTTGTAAAAGCCATTCTATTGAAGCTTTTTCATTGGCTTGTTTCAGGAACACATTGATTAATGAATGAAAGCTAAAGAGCATGAAGAAAAACTCTGTTGTATTATGAAAATATACCATGCAAAGGAATGTTGATCTCAGAGGGAGAAAGAAGCAAGATTTTGAAGAATCCCACATCTTGATTAAAATATATTATGATTTTTCAACTCTGATAATATTGGGATATGGTTTGGCTTACTGAAAAGAATTATTGCAGAAGCATGTGAAAAGGCTAAAAAGATAAATTGATTGATGATATTATACTAGTAATTGTTTGATTTGATTTGGAAGCACATGGATTGAGTGGTTGAAAATTATGATGGATTGGAAGAGCATGAAGACCGAATATTATTATGTATGGATGGAATTCATGTACTACAAGTTGTGGGGAAGTTTGGCTCCTTGAAAATGTTAGATGAACCATTTAATGGAAAATTTGCATGATGATTGTCAAGATCTAGGAAGCTTGAAGTTCAATATGATGTGAAATTTTTAGGATCCAAGAAAACCTATCATGAAGATGAAATGTGAAATAATTTAGCTCTGTAAAATGTTTGACATCCAAGAATATTGAAGCTCAGGTATGATGTAATGTGATAAAGGATCCCTGCAGCTACAAATATATATCCATGGAAGAACGAGTAGTTGATGCATTGATGAAGTATGATATAATATAAGGTTATATGGTTATGTCTCCTTGGTTGAGAGGGAGTAAGGATCTCCTCCCTGGATGAGAGGGAGTGATGGTAAAAAAATTATTGTTTGTGTGTCATGCACTAGGTTAGGACTAATATAATGTATAGTGAAGGAACTGGGAGGGAGAATGGAGGATTGGATAAGAATCTGGGACAAATACTTCTTGAGGATTGGTAATCCAAAATAGAATTAGTATTGTGAACTGACATTGTTTCAGGGTTGGAAAAGGTATCCAAGACAAGAGTGGTCGAAGAGGACCGATATTCTTTGAGGATTTTGAATCCAAGATAAGAATAGTTTTGTAAGGACATACATGATGAACATATGAATGGAGTATGTTCCTTCAAGAGGATGTGGTTTTGGTGGCAATATGTATTCCTCCCAACTTTGTGCTCTAATCTAGTGGAGAGTTAGAGCTTGTTAGTCAAGGCCTTACTAAATTGTAATTTGACAATGTTGGTTATGATGTTGATGTTTAATGATGTCTTATTAATATGACTCTTATTATGATAATATATTAATTTGAGTGTATCCTTGCACTGGTTGTGTAACTAGGTTCGGTATTCATAATTTGTATCATTGTGCATTTTATGTATAAAAAAAAGGAGAGAAAAAAATATTGTTTCATTAGTTAAGCATGTTCTTCATGCTTCTAGGATTTGTTGAGCCAAATTCCTATTTGGAATTATTTAAAGAAAAAGGAAAAATGATTTTTGAAAATATAATTTGGGTAAATTCTCCTCAAGAATACAAATGAGCCCTCCTAGATGACAAGTCAACTTAATGAAAGCATGTGTCTTTTCACATATGATAAAAAATATATATAGGCATTCCTCCTCCAATTTGGAAAGAAACTTGGTGGATTTTTGTGATGCGTTCTAAGATAAGAGGAGATGATAAGTTCTGAGGCTACATATATGAAAATATATGTGAGTTTGTAAGGTTATATGTTTGAAGTTGTGAGCTCTTGTCTGCAAAGTATATGATTTTCATATATATATATATATATATATATATATATATATATATATATATATATCTTAAGCGAATTTTTTATGTGTCAAGATAAATGGAAACTCTTTGTGAACATATGTTTTGGAATAAGAAGAACATTTTTTGTGGTTGTGGCTATGATTGATGTTATTTTCTGTGATCAATATTAATGAGATCTATGATGATGATGCAAAATGTGGAGGGCTTGAATTGGATTCTTGGAGGTTGGATATGGGTCTTGGATATCTCACTTTGAATAGATTCTATAAGAAGAGAATCTTTTCTAGGTTTTCCCCCTTATCGTGTTTTTTCCCTAAATTTGAGCCAATATCTTGTCTTCATTATATTTTGGTGATATTCTTGGTTATTTTTTGGTAATTTTTTGATGAAAAGAACATAATAAACATTAATTATAAGCCAAAAACTTTCACAAGTAATTATCAATTAAGATAAATCTATTCTAAATTTACTACCCTAGTGATTTCTCAACATGTTAGACACTTTTCCTTTTCTTCCTAATTTTCTTAGGTAATTTTCACCATTACCACTCGAAACAAGATGCATATAGTTATACCGATCGTCTCTTTGTAACAAGCTTCCTTGTGTCCTTATTTTCATGTTTGTTAAAAAATGAAAACCCCGAGCTCCTTTTGTTATGTTTTCTTGCAAGTTAAATTTATACAGAAATGTCTAGACCATTTTGGTCTCCTTTTCATGACTCGTTAAACACATGAAAATCATGAGCTTCTTTTGCTACCCTATTTGTATGCTATTAAAACCTATATGAAAATGTCGAGTTCTTATAGTCTTTTTCTGCTCTTTAAGTAAATTGAAATTCAGTGAGTGATTTCTTGTCCATTCTCAAGCTTGTTAATCCATGAGAAGGTCACAAGTGTACTTTTATATATTTTTTGGCTTCAATATGAACTTCATGAAAAATGAACCTATTGAAATTCTTCTCTTTCATGCTCATTAAAATTTGAAGGAGATACATTATATAAAAATGGGTGTGGGGGGGATCTTTGTCAATATCATGTATTTGTCTTGGAAGTTGTATGTCACCCTTGAACATGGAACTTGTTTGAGTCATACTCTTAGAGATGGTTTTTTCCAAACTTTTGGACCACACCTTCATCTTGATTCAAGTCACATTATTTCACGAGTAATAATATCACCTGATTGGTTATCCTTCCAATCCATAGGCTTTGGTGATGCCTCATGTTTCACCATCGCCCCTATCGATATTATTTAGTCTATGATACAAATTTCACTATTGTGTCATGTCGTTATATTTTCAAGGGAAGTCTTAGCCAAGAGTTGGCCATCTACGCATAGTATTTTACCTTTTTGTCTGCCATTGATGTGTCAATTATACATCACTTCTTCATTTTTTATCATCAAATACCTTATCGTGGTGTTAGTTTCATGTCGACTGTGGGGGATACATTAAGATACTCCTTAGATGGATCCATTCTTATCAACTTCAACACCTTATCTAGGATGTGGATCTAGAAATAGTCCAATACCTTAGAGCTTGCAGTCATCAGTGGTAGGTTTCCTCTCAATTTGGATTGGGTTTTCATCATTGGCCGATGTTGACTAATTATTGGAGTGCTCGACTTCATCTCATTCATTTTCACTGTATATACTATGTTAGGTACCTTGGGAACCATTTTCATCGATGGTGGTATCCCTCATGTTTGTTAACAGGATACATCAATTTCTGGTAATCATACGGTCTCCGTACATCCTCAACATCAGCTCATTTATTTGCATGTAGTAAAGTTGTACCATCAGGATGTGTGTCAAATACCTTGGGGAATTAGGGCCACTTCACTCATGGTCATTTTCTCCCCAAAGCTACGATTAGAGAACATATTATGCAATTTGAGGGCCATCATTAGGCCCACTCACATCAATGTCTAGCCTTGATAGTTATTGTGCTAGAGATCTACATTGTATCATGACTATTCCTTGATGACATCAATCTATAATATGTTGTGTGGAATATATGCTATATTCTCTCAATACTGAGTATGGGTGTGCCTACCTCAGGGATGTACTTCTTTATGTATCTGACTATACTTTTTAGTTTCTACAGGTCTTGTGTACGCAACCTCTCCCTCCCTCTCTCACTAGTATACTTATTGTAAAGTATTTCGGTCACCAGATTCTATTTGACCTTGTACTTTAGGGGGAATCTCTTATAGCTCAAAAATATTCCCCCTAGGGTCAAGAATAAATCCACATCCTTTTCCAAACTAGAGGATCAAGTTGTGACTAGTGAAACATCAAAAAACAAGTGTTTTGAGGGATCAATGCTCCTTCCAAGTGGTAGGGATTGAACCACAGGACCTAGAAACACTCCCTCCTAGTGTTTGAGACCAAAACAGAATCCTATCAATGAACTCTCTACACTAGAGCTCCGAAACAATGTGGGAATTTGACTGAATCAACTTAGATTCGGTCCAAATTGATAAATTTGATTAAAATAATAATTTTTTTAATAAAATAATGATTTATTTGATCTATCTTAATCATTGACTTGATACAATCAAGAAAGTGTCTAGGTACAATGAAGGCCAATCATGATGGAAATATATAAATAGAGCTCTTCACTAGTCACAAAAGAGAAGGGAGGAGAAGAAAGGAACTTATGCCAAAATTATGTCAGTGTTCTGACCGTGATAAATTTGTGTAGTGAGCATAGAGGTTAAAGAGCAGATCAAGGACAAAGGCTTGGAGGACTATTCGATGTACTCCAATTCTATTCAAAGGAAATAGTAAAAAATATTTTCACCGTTCATCTCATGTGTTTCTTTTATTATGTTGCATGATTGATGTATTATGTTGCACTAATATTTTTTCGCTGGAAGATCATGTTGGTTTCTTTCTTTGTGTGCAGGCGATATAGGAGTTCCAAGAGAAAATATCTCAGGAGGAGATATTCCTAAAGGTGGAATTGTCAAATAGATTCAAGGAGATAGCGTTAAAAGGTATGGATACTACTTCCTTCTTGAAAATTTGAATGTGCTTAGGATTGTCTAGTTTCTTTGTCTCACTTCTTCATTCACACGCTCACACCTTTTGAGAAATCTCTTAGGAAAGTATTGTTGGGATTATCATTGTTTCACAGGAATATCGTGTTGGTTTTTTTCTCTATGTGTAGGTGATCAAGGAGATACAAGAGAAAAAATATTTGGAGGATATCTTCCTAGAGCTAACATTGTAATCAAAGAAACATAAGAGATGAAAGGGGAAAATCTTTGTTATTATTGTCTTTGAATAGAACTGGAGTACATTGATCAGTCCTCTAAGCCTTTGTCCTTGATATTCTCCCTAACCTCTATGCTTACTTCATAATTATATTGTGGTCACGACACTAATAAAACTTCGGCATAATTTCCTTTCTTATCCTCCCTTCTCCTTTGTGACTAGTGAAGATATTTGTTTATATAGATTTCCATCATAATGGACCTTCATTGCACCTAGATAATTTCTTGACCATATCAAGGCAATGAATAAGATAGAGCAAATCAATCAATATTTAATCAACAATGATTATTTTAATCAAAGTTTTCAATTTGGACCAAATCTAATCTTATCTAGTCGAATTTTCGCATAGTTTCATACCTCTAGTGTAGAGAGGGCATTGGTGGGCCTTCGTTTTGGTCTCTAACACTAGGAGGGAGAATTTCTAGGCCCTCTGTTTCAGTCCCTAGCATGTGGTAGGAATGTTGAACCCTCAAAACACTTATTTTTTTGTTGTTTCACCAGTCACAACTTGATCCTTTGGCTTGGAAAAGGATGTGGTTTTCTTCTTGACCCCAGGGGGGTGGATTTTTTAGCTATAACACATGTCACTCAAACCACAAAGGAAAATTTAGTGAAAAAAATCATATAACATCAAATATTCTCATTATAATATTTACAGATTAAATTAAGGAAAAATCTCTACCTTGGTGCGAAGAAATGGCTTACCTACTTCCAGCATGAGTTAAGAATCCAATAGAATGGACTATCGAGTGAATTTCTAGTCAAAATCATGACTAATTTCCAATGAGTTGAAACAGTAAAACCCTGGAGGTGAGTCCCCATCATCAAATACCTGATAATTCATGTGATTGGGTGAAGTAGCATCTGTAAATTTTTCACGAAAGCTCTAAGTTGAATAGGAAAACAACATTTCATAGCGGTTATTATTGGACATGTTGTCTCATGGTGTTGGAATTGATGTCAACCTAGTAGTGATGGTCCTCATGATTTCATCCTCATGGCATTGGTCCTCATGGTCCTATTGGTTCACGAAGTCTCATCGTGATAGAATTGATTTGGTGGCCCTCATGATCTTGTTTTTTTACAAAGGTGTTTAGCTATGGACTCAATTGTGGAGTCAATTGGTGATGGCACTCATCTTAGGATGTCAACCTAGGTGTTTACTTGAGGATTTAGCTAAGGAGATGATTTTTTTGGAATTTAATTCAAAAAATTTTGAGGCCTTGAAATTGTGATCATTTGAACAATTTTGGAGGCCTTGACATGATTTTTAGAGACTTTAAATGAGCTTACGGTGGATCTACATGGTTTAGAGATGGTTGCAAGTGCAGAGGATCAGGTTCATGAGGAGTTAGAGTTGTTTTGACTTAGTTTTTGGCCTCAACTCAAGGTAAAATAGGTAATAGTAGCGAAACCTACATTAGTAACTTAGTTTTTGTTCATGAAACCTACGTTACCCCTTCATGTAACAATTTTCGTGAAGGTAGGACCAGAGTTACCCCTTCTAGACTCATTTTTCCACATTCAAGTGATTTCTACAGGCATATATTTTGGTTTATGCTCATGGTTTTCATGGGGAGACTCAACTTGAGTTAAATATCATCTAGAAGATGATAAAATAAAATATGAGGAGGTTTAGTGTTCCATATTTATTACATATTCCATAAATTATAAAACGTCGAATAGTGAAGTACAAGGGGTTACAATGTGTGATATTGTGAGAGAATGTATGTTACAAGTTTACAGAGTTAGAGAGAAGATAAAAGCTCTATTTTGGAGCACAATTCAGAGGATGATGGACATACAATAGATCTAGATGCCTAATCTATTTTTTTTGCAAATTGTGGCTCCCAGTTGATACTGATATGGAGAGGAGAGATAGTGTTGTAGATGTTGCAATTTGATATCAGAGTTTATATTGCTGATAAGTTTTTGTTGTAGGTGTTTTATTGAAGAATTCATTGTTATAGCATCATTGTTGAGTTTTTATATGGTTGCTAGTTTGTGTTGTTCATGGTTGAGTGTGTAGAAAAAAATTTCATTGTGTGTTATTGTAGGGGTTGAGTTTGTAGAGAAAATTGGTGATGTGTGATTGATGTATTGGTTGAGATTGATTGTGTTTGATATTGTGTTGCATTCTTTTGTATGCATATTGGTTGTTATGTTGAACATTTCATTAGTTAATGAGTGTAGATTGGTATTTTTATTCTATAGAAGAAATTAGGCTCATAGGTGCTTTATTATAAAGATCATGGAGCATGTCTGAAATATTATGAAATATGGTCCACGGGAGAGCTTGAAGGTTGGGGCCTTCAATGTGGTGAGTGGTGGATTTCCAATCAAGTGGTGGCTTGTGTATTCAGAGTATAGTGACATCCTTCAAGTGGTGGTCTAAGAATGTGGGAGTGTTGGATTCAATCTAGTGGTGATTGGGTGAGACTTATTAAGAGTGGTGGCTTCTAACAAGTGGTAGCCTGCAAAGTCAAGGGATTGGTAGCTTGCTACAGATGGTGGCATGAAAATTCCGTACAGGTTGTGGTCTGGAGTGACTGGTGCTTCGCATGATATGCAAGTTGTGGCTTTTACACTAGTGATGGCCACTGACATACGTAATGAAGAGTATCTATAATATAAGAAGAGAATAGTATAAAAATGTAATGGTGGTTTTCCCCCTTGTGGTTTCCACCTTACATTTGGTGCCTCTGATGTGTGATGATGATGTGCATGTTATTGATGGTTTCTCATATGGTTATTTTTCTTATGTTCTCATGTTATGTGCTTAGATATGATGCTTATGAGTTATGTTTATGCATATATTTTCTTATGTGTTATGCTGCTAATGAATGAATGTATCAGGGTTTGTGATAAAAAAGGGGAAAAGTGGTAAAAATATATCATAAGATATAATATTGATTTGCCCCCGCCCTCTTAATGTTTTTCATGGTTTCTAACAGTTATGCCTAGAATTCACAGGGAAGGGAGTATGCACATAAAGTCAAAAAATATCACAAATTAAACTTTGTAAAACATAAGTCATCCAACCACTTGGTCTAATAGAGTTACTTCCTAACATATTCACCTTGTGTGAAATTAGAACCTGTTGAAGCCTAGAAAATCTCTGCTTCAAACATTGGGGAAAACCACCCAGTCGGGACCTTAGGACAACTCCTTTTCCATTTGGTATGGTGGCTCCGACTGGATTTAAAGGACCAGTTTCCTTATAACTAAATGGGTTGGTGACGGGTTGATTTGGATGAGTGGAAATGGGACTAAATTGACTGAAATAAAACTATTTAATTAAACTAAATGTTGATAAAGAGATTCTAAAACTAACCCGGGCAATCATATGTGAATACAACTTAAGATTGTTCCAATTTAACAATAACCATGAAAATGTATTATTATTTAAATTGAAATGTGCAGAAACAAATAAAGATAACTTTGTTTAAGAAATTAAACAGAGTTATATTAGTATATTGCATTCATCATTGTATACCATCTATATATGCTTATGAAAGATAACATTTCAATTATACTCAGAAATGATATATAAAAATAAACGTTATGAAAACCAAATATATATAAATGATAGCAAATTTTAAAGCGAATATCATATGACAAAGGAAATCAACAGTGAACAGATAGAAATACCTCATTCATCCTGAAGACTTTCAAATGAAATCTGATACTCTAATCCAGTAACTCTGATGTAAAATCAAATCCAAAGGTACATAAATGCAACACTTCAAAGATAATTTCAGCCCAAAATCACCAGATGTGATCCTTTATAAAATATAAGAGGCAATGGAGTACAGAAATGTAAGCTCCAAGTCAAAAATATTACAACTCCGGATCCCTTCTCTAAATGCATGAGAGGGATTTAAATAAGAAATTACATAAAAATAGAATCCTACTACTACTGCTACAATCTATCAAATTAAAAAAAAGAAATACTATCTTAAAATGAAACTGATTCATTGCTTTTCTTTCTCGCTTGATGTAGCCAAGTTGCAAATTTTCAGCATATCTTGGAGCCTCGGTGGATGACTCATCTCGGAATGTAACTGTCCAGCATATGTGGCATCAGAAAATTCTGGAATTAAACAATCCACAGCATTTGAAAGGAATTTAATAGCCATTTGTTGATTGTTTGGCTTAATTAAATAAGTCCACATATTGTCCCAAGATATTGCTTGAAGTTTGTTGATCTGTTGACTTTTATTCATCATTTCTTCTTTCCATCTGTTTTCGGTTTCTTTTACTTTAGGCAAACTGCCAGGAACACAATCTGAAATAAGATTAATTGAATACAAGTTGTCATTGATAAATTGCGTTATATTACTCATCATGCTCCTAGCTCTTGATATTGCTCTCTCGGCTTTCATTATCTGATGTTCCCATTCTGTAAACAAGATTTCTTTATGTCTTTCTTCTATCTTAGGAAGATTAGCTTCTCTTCCTTTTTCTGTATCTTGCCAAGTAAGAAATTCAGAAATCTTTTCATCAGCATCATCAATTTCTTGCCTGAGAGTAATAATGTTCTGGATCAAGGATGATGTAATATCACAAAATGGTTCTGCCTGTGATAATTTTGTACAAAATTCATTTAATTGCTGAGACAGAATTTTATTAACTTCAAGAGCTTCCGATTTGAATTCACTTAATTTAGGAAAATCTTTAAACCTTTCTAAAGCTGCTTGAAATTCTTTTTCCTGTACGATCTTTGCATTCTTCTCATTTTGCAATAAATCTTGTAACTTGGAAATTTCTTGATTCAATTGTTGTTGTTTGCCTAAAACTTGCTCATCAACTTTCTTATTTTCTGTGGAAAGTTGTTCTTCTAACTCTTTAGATCTAAGTTCTTGATCCTATAATCGTTGTTCCAATTGAGCAATCTTTTGCTGACTTTCATTAGCTTGTTCTTCAAGAAAAGCTATATGGAGATCTTTTTTATTCATTAACTGAGAAACTTCTGCAGCTTTATCTATTGTTGCAGCACTATATGCTCCTGCATATTGAGACAACTTAGTGAGATCCTCAGATGGATTCACTTCAGTATTCTTGTAGACAATATTCATGAACTCCTCCTGTGGAGTGGAAAACATGTCCTGATCCATCTTCCTTCTTTTTCTCTGTTTTCTAACAACAGCCTTATGTTTAGGGCTATAAAATACATCCAAAGGAGGGATCTCCTCAATCTTCAATACAATCTGCCCTGTATGATGTTCAGGAATGATTTCGACGTCCTAATCTTCTTGCCCTTTATCTTTATCCTGCAGTCCTAATTGTTGAGCAAATTGATCATATTGTTTCAACAATTGAGAAGAAACATTAAGATCAGTAGAGTCTATAATTTTCTCAGTAGTTTCTTTTCCTTCCAATTGTGTATCTGTTTTCTCTGTATTTGTTCCCTGCTCAATGGTTTTGCTATCTGATCCTCTTTTTTTATTATGCGCATTAGTATCAGTACTTGTGCATTTTCCTTTTGTTTGGGCTGTGGACTGCTGATCAGTATTTCCATCGAGTTTGCCATCAGTATTCCCTTTCTGAGCATCAGGTTTGCCATCAGTGCTCACCTTTTCAGTATGTACAGTTGGCTGGTTAATAGCCGATTATGTAATGACTTTACCGGCAGATGTTTCTCCTGGTGTTTTGCCAGATGTACCCTCTGTCTCTGACCCTTGTATAGGAATTCTCAGTTGGTCTAGAGGAACTTTCAACAATCTTTGACTTCTGAATAACAAAAATTTATTCATTTCTTCCTTCTGGAATTTAGACTTGGCTAAATCATAAACTTGAGGAAAATCATTCAACGAAACAAAAAAATCATCAAACTCATCTGGTTCATGCTCAAATCGAGCAATCGAAACTGAAGCAGTAACATTAAAAGCTATCTGTCGTGGATCATACTGTCTCCCCGGAATGGTCGCAAATTTAAAACCCTTTATTTTGGCGACTTCCTTTTCTGCATGTTTGAAATCATTCAAAGAAAAATGACCACAATTGAATGGGAATGGAGGCCACATTCTTTTCTTACTATTGTTTAGAGCTCTGGATATTCCTTCAACTGTTAATTGATAGGAGATTTCCTGGGTGAGAAGTTTGTCTGGAACAATAAGAGGGAGAACATGGGGTTCCACAATACTCCCAAAAATCCTGATGTATGTGAATTTCTCTTCTCCAAACCAATCTCCTATTGAGGATAAGTCAGCTTTAGCTTTGTCGGAGAGTTTAGGATGGAAGCGATTGAAAATGGTTTGAAAGACAGGGATAAGGAAACCATGGCATATTCTATACACATTATCTTGGAAATGAACTTTCCAAAGAATTTTATGATATATATGAATTGGGGTAGGATCTTTGGGAGTCCATTTTCATCCTAACAAGGGAAATTCAGAATTAAAACAAAGAGTGTCTAGAATATAAGCACAAAAGAAAAAAGGAGTGGAATTTCCAGCAGTTTTATCTTGTCTGTACTCGAGTATTCTATTAGCCATTCTATCAGAGAGAATAACAGCCCAGTCCATAATGTCGGAATTGACAGCAGCTAAGATTAATGGGACCATTTGTATAGAAAACCTAGCAGAATTGTCATTACCAAATAATCTACACATCATGGCAGCGGCATAGTAATACGGAGGTAAGAGGGAATCTATTGAATACATACCGGATGCTTCATTTCTGTGCTTCTCAGGATTTTTCCTCCAATCTTTGATAGGATCAGATTGAACTTTATTATTATCAGCAAACTCTTTGATAAATTCTTTGTTATAAACCTTTTGCGGATCAAGAATATGATACATTGCCTTAATGTCTTCTGCTTTAAACGACCCAAAAGACACTCCAGAAGCTGAAACAAACATTCTGTACTTTATTTTCACACTATCGATGACCCATCGAATCACATCATAATAAGGCATGATGCTTGCTCTGGCTGCAATTCGATGTAGAAATGAATTTGCAAGTGATTTTTCAGTAATCTCAGAGTCGGAATCTGAGCTATCTTCATCTGGAACTGATGCCTTTTCCACTGTGACTTTGGGGTTTTCTTTCTCCAATAGATTATAAACTCCTTCCCACGTCATTCTTCCAAGCCCTTGGCATGATGTGTCTGTAACTAATCTCAGTTTTGTTGGCTTTTCTTTTGAGATTGTAGGAGTCTCAAAAAACTTAACGGGAACAGCAGTCTTGGTTCTCCTCGCTCTCTTCGACATTTCTGTGTTTGATACTATTTCCCTTTGTCTGTGAACGAAAGGGTTCAGTGTTCCTTGATTCTGCAAGACAATAAACTTTCAGTCGTGACAAAAAAGAAACTTGAACGGAACGATTATGAACTCATGATTCATTATTTATTGGTCTCGTATAACACTTAAATGTTCTTTTTGGGTCACACTCATGTATTTAAAACCGAATCATCAACCAATATTCATTTTATTTGCTATTGAATACCAACGTACAATTGGAGATTTGAAGCTTTGTGAAATATTACAATATTTACCTATCTTGAATTCTTCGAACGTAATAAATATCATGTATCAATCGCATCGAAAGTTTTCAAATGGTACATAAATATCATAATACAGATTTCTCGATTTTCCAATTGCGATTGCAAACTTTTCTGATTTCCGATTAGAAAGTTTTAGATCGCAATTGGGGAGTTTCAATCGAAAAGAATTGTTAATGGCTTTCTCCGATTTCCGATGGTGGGGTCTACCATATAAAAGTTTTTCTCATTTAAACGAACAAATGTTTGTTTTCCTTTTGAAAAGTGTTTTTTATAATAACGCGTGTCACATCGGAGAATTTGAAATTGACCGCAAAGAACTTATTAAAAAGTGTTCCGATCATGCCATTGCGATTGGTCGCATCGCATCGGAGGTATGTAAATAGATAACTTAAACCCTTTGCGATTGAAGTTTTTTGATTGAAGTTTTGCGATCGAACTAATCGCATCAGAGGATTTGGGTTTCTATGTTAAATTTTCCTCTAAGGGTTTTCTCCGATCTCCGATTGCGATTATTATTCATTGGACTTTTACACTTGACTTGTTTTTTACGATAAGGTCTTTTATATTTGATCGGGTCGGAAGTTTTGAATGTTGTATTTGGTTTATATACAAACAAAGATGAGCTTTTTCAAAACAATGAATCGTTATTTCTAATTCTTTTATTTCTATAAAAAGCAAAAAGGGACCCTATTTCTAAATGAATTTTATTCTAAAATTAAGAAAAAGGGAGGGTTGTTGTATAGTACAACAGAACCATAAACAACTAACATATTTGTTGTTATATGTTATAAGTATATAGTTGTTAGGTCCCTATATTAATAGTGTAGTCCCTTATTATGTTAGTGTAGCCCCCCTTATTGTTATTGTTGTATCCCTGTAACCCCAATATTGTTATTATTGTGCCCTTAAATTATTATTGTTAGGTCGGCTAGGATTACATTGTGGCCCCATGGACTCCTATATATAAAAGGAGGTTTTGGTAATTTGTATCATCCAAGAATTGTTCATTTATGTAATGTATTGGAGGTTTCCCCCTCGAAGTGGCTTATTTCTAAGGCGTTGATATCTCTTTTCTTCTATTTTTGGAGCTGGTTTCACAACATTTGGTATCAGAGCTTTGGATTCTAGGGTTTCGCTGCTCTAAACAGCTCAGCGTGGAATTTTCGCTATAACTTTTTTTCTACGAAGGTTCAGAATCTCAAATTTTTAGGGCGCGAAGCCAAAATCCTGAGGAAACTCGTCGCAAAATTTTAGAGCTTGGTTCACAATATTTTCGGAGATATGATCTATGTAAGGTAGTGCTTTTTCAGGCTCCTGAATTTAATCTCAAATAGGTGACCGTGGGAAAAGATTCATAACTCTCTCTCTGAGCATAAGATTGGAGTGTCGTAAAATTTGGTCACAAGCACATGGACTTTAGTTTCTTTTATATCAATTTCAGAGCTCAAGGATGAAACAGTGACACGTGGAAATTCATACAAGTTCACTCTACTGAACCAGTCCATAATTAGGTCATTGTGGGAGATTGGACATAACTTTTCCTTGGAGAATCCAAATCAGGTCAAACCTATGGCATTCGAAAGAGAATTCAGAGGGATACCTTAGTGAAAAATTTCATATATTGAAGAGCCGCAATCACAGAGATAATCCAACTTCAATATCAAGCTCCTCAAAATCAAGAAAAATGTGTGTATTTTTTCTGAATTGCATAAGTCTTGTTTGAAGAATCAATTTTAATTGATTCCAAGGGCATATTGTAGAATAGATATCAGTATTGGGTTCTAAAAAATGCCCCATAAAAATAATTCAACACCCATTAAGCCTTCAAAAGGCTATACTATGACTCATGAAGATGAAGAATTGCAACATGATCTATCAAAATTACAAGAGCAAGTGCAGCAAAATTCGCTCTCACAAAGAGAAGCAAAAAATGAAATGGAAGTTTTGAAGAAAGGCGTGGAAGCGAAGATGGATGGTTTGAAGAAATGTGTGGAATATAAGATAGATGGCATGGAAGCTGGCATGGATGACATGGAAACTAAGATCAATGAAAAAATGGAAAACATGAAGAATGATCTAAAAGCAGACATGGAAGGTTTGACAAAGTTGATACAAGAAATTTTTCCTAATGGTGAAAATATAGTAGAGGAAACTCATGATGAGAACAAAATAAATGTTAATCGTGATTTCATAAACTCTAATGTTGGCGGAAGAACCACCATATTCCAAAATGGATATGATTAAGTTTGATGGGAAACGATCCCGTAACATGGATACTACATGGAGCAATATTTTGATCTCCATAATGTGAAAAACACACAAAAGGTACGCATTACAACTTTACATTTAGAAAAAAATACATTTGTATGGTATCGATGGTTTTGCTCCTGTAAAAAAATTGTCACTTGGTCAATTTTTACGGAGGAAATGATAGCACATTATGAGGATACAAAGAGCAACACCTTCTTTAGCCAATTGATAAATCTCAAACAAAAGGGTTCAGTGGTGGAGCACATTGATGACTTCCACAAATTGAATATAAGGGTAATTGATATTCCAAAGGAACATATGATTGATGTCTTCATAGGGATTTTAAAGGATAACATCCAACATGAAGTTCGTGTTTGGGAACCTAATTCATTGGAAAAGGCATTCAGGTTGGCAAGAAAAATTGAATGTAAAATTATGGCAACAAGGAAGCCTACCACTAACATATATAAAGATGGAAGTGTTGCTACTCCTAGACTTCCACAACCTACAAGGTTGACACCACAAAAATTGGAATAAAAAAGAGCAAAAGGGCTTTGCTACAGTTGTGATAGAAAATACACTAAAGGTCATAAGTGTGCTAAGAAGAAATTATTTTACATAGATTGTGAAGAGGAGAAATAAAATGAAGAAGAAACTTCAAAAGTAGAGGACATACACCAGGAAGAAACCCTAGAAGAAGAAGAAATGAGTCTGACCATATCATGTAATGCATTGGCAATAATTACCACTCCTCAAACTCTCAATATAGAAGGACATATCAAGAATAAAAAGGTAATAGTGTTGATTGATTCGGGTACTACCCATAATTTTTTTCATTGTAAGGTAGCCAAGGAATTGAATTGTTTCCTATACCCAGCACCAGAATCTCAAGTGATGATTGCAAATGGAGGAACCATAAATTTCTCTGGAAAATGCCATAATATCAAGCTAGCCATGGGGGAATATGTATTGAATAGTCCAATGCTTTCCATCCCAATGGGAGGTGTTGATGTTGTACTAGGAGTACAATGGTTACAATATTTGGGGACAATAGCTTTTAATTTTCAAGAAATTTTCTTGAATTTTTTTTCAGAAGGAAAGGAAATCGAATTACGGGGTATCGCAGGGAAGCCATGAAAGATAATAAGCTCTAATTTCATGAAAAATCTTCTAAAGAAAGAACAACAGGGTGTAATTTCACAATTATGGTCACTAGAAGTTCCAACATCAAAATCATCTATTTCTCCAGATCTCCAAAAATTATTTGACAATCATTCCAAGGTGTTTGATACTCCAAAAGGATTCCCACCTATTCGTGATCATTATCATGCTATTAATTTGATTCTAGGAAGTGTTCCTCCAGACATCAGGCCTTACAGATATCCTTATGTCTAAAAGAGCGAAATTGAACGTATGATTGCAGAAATGTTAGAGGCTGGTATAATTCAACCTAGTCAAAGTTCTTTCTCTGCTCCAGCAGTATTGGTGCACAAAAAAATTGGATCATGGCGCATGTGTCCAGATTATAGGGAGCTCAACAAGCTCACTATTAAAGATAAATTTCCCATTCCTGTGATTGATGAATTATTGGATGAATTACATGTAGAAATTTATTTTACCAAGTTGGATCTTCGTTCAGGATATCATCAAATTAGAATGAAGACTAAAGATATTCCGAAAATAGGATTTCGAACTCATGAGGGTCATTATGAATTTTTGGTCATGCCTTTTGGCCTTACCAATGCACCTACTACATTTCAAGGGTTGATGAATTCCATTTTCAAACCCTTTCTTAGAAAATTTGTGCTAGTATTTTTTGATGACATACTAATCTACAACAAGTCTTGTTAGGATCATGTTCAACATGTTGACAGGGTGCTCAAACTATTGGAGGAGAAACAATTATATTCAAAAACATCCAAATGTTTCTTTGGAGTACAAGAGGTGAAATATGTGGGTCATATTGTATCTCATGAGGGTGTTAAGGTAGACCCTAACAAATTAAAGCCATTAAGGAATGGAAAGTCCCCACAACCATAAAGCATTGCACGGATTTCTCAGTTTAACAGGGTATTATCGCAATTTTGTTAAGAATTATGGGAGAATAGGAGCACCTCTAACAACACTATTGAAGAAAGATGCATTTTCATGGACTCCTAAAGCAACTGAGGCCTTTGAACATCTTAAAGAGGCAATGTGCCTAGCACTGGTCTTAGCTACGCTAGACTTCACAAAAACCTTTATTGTGGAATGTGATGCCTTAGGAAATGGAATTGGTGTTGTTTTAATGCAAGAAGGAAGACCCATTTCTTTTGAAAGTCGTTCAATCAAAGGAAAGTATTTACAAAAGGCTATTTATGAGAAGGAAATTTTGGTAATACTGCATGCACTAAATAAATGGAGACCTTACCTAATGGGAAGACACTTCAAGGTAAAAACTGATCATGATAGTCTTAAACACTTTTTGGAACAAAGACTATCTTTAGAAGAGCAGAAAAAATGGGTCACAAAGATGTTGGGTTATGACTTTAAAATTGTCTACAAAAAAGGGAAGCTAAATGTTGTTGCAGATGCACTCTCAAGAAAGGATGAAGAGGTGGAAGCATTGCTTTGTGCAATTTCAATTATCCAACCAGATTGGATAACAGAGGCAAGGGATGAATGGAAGAAGGATGAAGAAGTGTGGACTCTAATTCAAAAGCAGCAACAAGATCCTAGTACATCTAATACATTTAGTTGGAAAAATGATTCCTTATGGTAGAAAGATCGCTTATATATTTGCAAGAATTCCAAACTAAAACAAAATATTATTTTGGAATTGCACACTTCTCCTTTAGGAGGAAACTCGTAATTTTTAAAAACTTACCACGGGGTGAAGAAAGAATTTTTTTGGGATGGCCTTAAATATGATATTCAAAATTTTGTGGCAGAATGTTTGGTTTGCCAGCAAAATAAAGTTGAGACAATTAAGACCCCGAGTCTTCTACAACCTTTATCCATTCCAATTCAACGTTGGGAGGAGATTTCAATGGATTTGATCACAGGTTTACCTAAGTTCGAAGGAAGGAGTGTCATCACGGTGGTAGTTGATAGAATTAATAAGTATGCACACTTTTGTGCATTATCTCATCCATTTAAAGCGAGTACAGTTACTACTGCATTTATGGAAACAATTCAAAAGCTACATGGAAACCCGAAGATTATTGTAATGATGCAGATCCCATTTCATGTGAAATTTTTGGACGGAATTATTTTCTTGTTTGGGTACTCAACTAGCTCATAGATCATTTTATCATCCTCAATCCGATGGTCAAAATGTGATATAGTGTGAATAAATTTGGAAGGATATCTTCGTTGTTTTGTATCCGATAAGCAAGCACAATGTAATATAGTGCATTTCGTTGAATGGTAGTATAACACTTTCCATACTCGGCAGCAAAAATGACTCCATTTATGGCACTTTATGGATATCATCCACCATCCATCACATCTTATTTAAGGGAAAATTTAGGTTCAAGCAAGTGGAGAATCACATCGAGCATCAACAAGAAGTTCTCCAACTCTTCAAGGATAACCTAAATTTGACACAAATTTGAATGAAACAACAGGAGATCAACATCACAGTGAGAGAAGTTTTGATGTGGGAGACAGGGTATTTTTACGGCTACAACCATAAAAACAAATGTCCCTCAAGCAACCTAAGAAGGATAATAAATTATCACCAAAATACTATGGTCCTTACAAGGTTTTGCAAAATATTGGTACGATGGCATACAAATTGAGCTCACTTCTTCATGAGTACATCCAGTTTTCCATGTTTCATGCTTAAAGAAGGTTATAGGTGAAAATCTTCCAGTTCAAACAATATTTCCAGAACTTGATGAGAAAGGAAAAATCATATTGGAACCTGAAGCAGTCATGGAAACAAGAACTCGAAAACTACGAAATCGATCAATTTCAGAGTATCTCATCAAGTGGAAGAACTTACCCATTGAAGATTCTACATGGGAGGGTGAGAATTTTATACAGAAGCACCCAGAGCTACTCAAGCGTTGAAGACAACACTTTTTTGAAGGAGAGGGGCATGTTAGGTCCCTATATTACTAGTATAGTCCCTTATTGTTGTTAGTGTAACCCCCTTATTTTTATTATTGTACCCCTGTAACCCCCATATTGTTATTATTGTGCCCTTAAATTATTATTGTTAGGTCGGCTAGAATTACATTGTGGCCCCACTAGGATTACATTGTGGCCCCATGGACTCCTATATATAGAAGGAGGTTTTGGTCATTTGTATCATCCAAGAATTTTTCATTTATGTAATGTATTGGAGGTTGCCCCCTCGAAGTGTCTTATTTCTAAGGCTTTGATATCTCTTTTCTTCTATTTTTGGAGCTGGTTTCACAACAATAACAGGAGGCCAAGGGTTAAAGACCCAAAAAAAAATTATATAAAAACAAATAACTCCATCATATTTTACATGGAGAATCTAGGCTAGACATTTAAATAGAAAATGAAAATGTTTTGTTTCTTTTAAAATGTCTGCATGGGATCAAAATGGAGATATATCAATGTTTTTCTATAGTATAATATATCAATTGAAAATTTTTAAATTAAAAAATTAAAAATACTATGCTTAAATAGGAGGAACATTACAAACATCTATCATTTTCGCAATATCAAAATCCCCATAAGATTCAAAACAATTTCATAAGAGTATAATATTTTTATGTTCATAATGTATGTTCAGACTAGATAAACAACTTGATATCCAAGTTAAAAACTAGTATCCTAAATTCCATGGATATAACCTTAATAATAAAAAATGTAGATATGCATGAAAAGTTAAGTCTTCAACTAAAGGAAATGTGTCCTCTACTAATTAACCAATAATTCTACATTGCATTATAAATTTTAATAAATGTGATAAGAGATTGAATACAATTTCTTTAGTGGTAAGTTTTCTACAATCTCATCTTAATTCACCTAGTTAGTAGAATATATTATTACTTAATGTATTGGGAGCATCATTATTAAAGGCATTAGAGAGTGAAAGAAATAAATGTAAGTGTTCTTATTGAATAAGGTCTAATGTGTAAGGTTTGAAGTCCCATTAATGAATGTTGACTATGTTATTATGGTTTTGGTCAGTTAGAAACTATATATAATAATAAAAGATATGGTATTAGTTTTAAAATGAATATTATCTTGTTTTTGGCTCTATTCAGTTAGAAATTTCCATGTGAAAGAGGCAAGTAAAGCTTAATTCTCCTAGTTATTTGTTAGGTCCTTATAATACTAGTGTAGCCCATATTGATATTTTTGTGCCCCATGTAGCCCCCATATTGTTATTATTGTGCCCCATAGAATCCACTATTTTTATTTTTGATCTCTTTATTATTGTTATGTAGGCCCTGAATATATTGTGACCCTTTAACTCATATATATTCCAAGGAGGTCTTGTCAGTTGTATCATCTAGAAATTATTCATTTATGTGATGTAAAAGGAGGTTTCCCCTTCAAAGAGGCTTATTTTCAATTCTTTGATCTATATTTTCTTCCGTTTCTGAATTGGTTACATAAAATTTGGTATCATGTTAAGTCCCTATATTAATAGAGTAGTCCCTTATTATGTTAGTGTAGCCCCCCTTATTGTTATTGTTGCACCCTTGTAACCCCCATATTGTTATTATTGTGCCCTTACATTATCATTATTAGGTCGGCTAGGATTACATTGTGGCCCCATGGACTCCTATATATAGAAAGGAGATTTTGTAATTTGTATCATCCAAGAATTGTTCATTCATGTAATGTACTGTGGGTTTCCCCCTTGAAGTGGCTTATTTCTAAGGCATTGATATCTCTTTTCTTCTATTTTTGGAGTTGGTTTCACAACATTTGGTATCAGAGCTTTGGATTCTAGGGTTTCGCTGCTCCAAACAGGTCACTGTGGAATTTCCACTATAACTTTTTTTTCTACGAAGGTTCAAAAGATAAAAATTTTAGAGCGCGAAGCCGAACTCCTGAGGAACCTGGTCACAAAATTTTAGATCTTGGTTCACAATATTTTCGGAGATATGGTCTATGGTTTTCAGGCTCCTTAATTTCATCTCAAAGAGGTGATCGTGGGAAAATATTCATAACTCTCTCTTTGAGCATCGGATTGGAATTCTGTAAAAATTGGATATAAGCACATGGAATTTAGTTTGATTTCTATCAATTTTAGAGGCGAAGGACGAAACAGTGACATGTGGCAAGTCATACAAGTTCGCTCTACTGAACTAGTCCATAATTAGGTCATTGTGGGAGATTGGACATAACTTTGTCTTGAAGAATTCAAATCAATTCATACCTATGGCATTTGAAAGAAGCGTCGGAGGAATACTATAGGGTCAAATTTCAGCTATTAAAGGTCTAAAATCACAAAGATAATTCAGTTTCAATATCGATCTCCTCAAAAGCAAGGAAAAGGTGTGTATTTGGTTTTTAAAATTGCATAACGTTTGTTTGAAAAAGTAGTTTGAAGTGATTCCAAGGGCATATTTTAGAATTTTTATCAGTATTGGGTTCTATAATGCCTCTGAAAAATAATTCCATACCCATTAAGCCCTCAAAAATCTATACTATGACACATGAAGAAGAAGAATTGCAGTATGAGATATCAAAATTATGATACCAAGTGCGACAAATTTCGATCTTACGAAGAGCAACCGAAGATGACATAGATGGTTTAAAATCAGAAATGAAGGCTAAGTTGGATGGTTTGAAGGATCAAATAATAGCTAATATGGATGATAAATTAGTGGAAGATCACATCGAGCATCAACAACAAGTTCTCCAACTCTCAAAGGATAACCTAACTTTGGTGCAGAATCTAATGAAACAACAGGAAGATCAACATCACATCAAAAGAAGTTCTGAAGTAGTCACAGAAACAAGAACTCGACAAGTACAATCAATTTCAGAGTATCTCAGCAAGTGGAAGAACCTTCCTGTAGAATATTATACATGGGAGGAAGAGAATTTTATACAAAAGCATCAAGAAATAATCAAGCATTGAGGACAAAACTTGTTTGAAGGAGAGGGGCATGTTAAGTCCCTATATTAATAGTGTAGTCCCTTATTATGTTAGTGTAGCCCCCCTTATTGTTATTTTTGTACCCCTGTAACCCCCATATTGTTATTATCGTGCCCTTACATTATTATTGTTAGTTCGGCTAGGATTACATTGTGACCCCACTAGGATTACATTGTGGTCCCATGGACTCCTATATATAGAAAGGAGGTTTTGTAATTTGTATCATCCAAGAATTGTTCATTCATGTAATGTATTGGAGGTTTCCCCCTCGAAGTGGCTTATTTCTAAGGCGTTGATATCTCTTTTCTTCTATTTTTGGAGTTGGTTTCACAACATATCAGAGCTTTGGATCTTAGGGTTTCACTTCTTCAAATAGGACATCTTGGAATTTTCGGTATAACATTTGTTATGCAAGGCCTCTAAACCTAACCACTTGGAGCAGAAATCTTGGTGAACATTGTGTAAAAATTTCAGATCTTAGTTCGCTATATTATCAGAGATATGATTCAAGTAAGTTAGGGTTTTTGTATGCTCCAAAATTTTGTCTTAAACATGTGTCTCAGGGAAAATCATCATAACTTTCATTTCAAGCATCCAAATTGAATTTTGTGAAATAAATTATGAAATCAAATGAACTACAGTTTCTTGGGTACCATTTTTAGGGTTGTAGGTTGAAGCAGTGAGATGTGGAATTATGTACCAGTTCACTCTACTGAACCAGACCATAAGTAAATCATCTTGGGATATTTGGTCTAACTTTATCTTGAAGAATCGAATCTCAACCTAATTGGTGGTGTTGGAAGGAGGAAACAAAGGGATACTATAGGAAAAAATTTCAGACCTTGAGGTCGAAATTACAGAGATACAATAGTTTCATGATCGAGCTCCTAAAAGCAATAAAAAGGTGTGTATTTTTTTTTTAATTTATATGAATTTAGTTTGAAAAAATAGTTTGAAATGATTCAAATCGCATAGTGAAGCATATATATAACTGTTTGGTTTCAAATTTCCTTGAAACAAAAAAATGGATACGCCCATTAAGGAACCATAAATTTTCTTGAAATTTTTCTGGAAAGGAAATGAAATTGAATTAAGGGGTATTTGTTGGAATCACGATTTTCGTTAGACCAAAACCCAAAGGCATTAGTCTCCGCTACAATCGCTAGAGTTAGTATCCATGAGAGGCGTTTATTCCATGTCATGAAACACACTGGGAGCATTTAACCCAATGTCCAATAATATCCCCCCCAACACGAGCCGGGTGAGTTTCGAACTCGAGACCTGTCGCTCTGATACCACTTGTTGGAATCACGATTGCTGTTAGACCAAAACCTGCAAGCATTAGTCTTCGCTACAATCGCCAGAGTTAGGATCCACGAGAGGCGGTTATTCCATGTCACGAAACATATGGGGAGCATTGAACCCAATTTCCAACAATATTGCGGGGAAACCATGGAAGATAATAAGATCTAATGGTGTGACAAATACTTTTAAGAAAGAAAAACTATTTGTAATTGTAGAATTATGCCTAGATGTTCAAACATTGAAATCATCCATTTCTCCATATCTCTAAAGAGTCTTGGACAATAATTCTAATGTATTTTAGTTTCCCAAAGGTCTCCCACCTATTCGTGATCATGGTCATGTTGTTCACTTGATTCCTAAAAGTGTTCCTCCAAACATTAGACCTTACAAATATCTTTATAACTAAAAGCGTGAAATTGAATGTATGGTTGCAGGAATGTTAGAGGCGAGTATAATTCAACCTAGAAAAAGTTATTTTTCTTCTCCAATAGTATTGGTGCACAAAAAGGATGGATCATGGCATATGTGTCTATATTGTAGAGAGCTCAATAATCTAACTATGAGAGATAAATTTCCCATTCTTGTCATTGATGAATTTTGTGGATGAATTACATGGAGTAATTTACTTCACCAAGTTGGATCTTCATTCTGGACATCATCAAATTAGAATGAAGGGAGAAGACATTCCAAAAACAAAATGTATAACTCATGAAGGTCATTATGAATTTTTGTTCATACCTTTTGGTCTTACCAATGCACCTTCCACATTTCAAGGTTTGATGAATTCCACTTTTAAACCCTTTCTTATAAAATTTGTGTTAGTATTTTTTAATGATATATTAATCTACAGAAATTCTTGGAAAGATCATGTTGAACATGTTGAAAAGGTGCTTACCCTATTGGAGGGGGAAAAATTGTATGAAAAACCCTCCAAATGTTTCTTTGGGGTATAGGAGGTGGAATATTTTGATCATATTGTATCTTATGAGGGTGTTAAGGTAGACCCTAAAAAAATTAAAGTTATAATAGGAATGGAAAATCCCCACAACCCAAAAGTATCTTCGAGGATTTCTCAGGTTGACAAGGTATTATATCAAGTTTGTTAAGATTTATGGGAAAATAGCAGCACCTCTAACAACATTATTGAAGAAAGATGCATTTTTTTTACTCCGGAAGTGAATAAGACCTTTGAACATCTTAAAGAAGAAATGTGCCAAGCTTTCGTCTTATATACACCAGAATTGAAAAAAAAAACCTTTATTGTGGAATTTGATGCCTCAGAAAATGGGATGGGTTTTGCTTTAATGTGAGAAGGAATACACATTTCTTTTGAAATTCACCAATCAAGGGAAAGTATTTACACAAAACTATTTATGAGAAGGAAATGTTGCCAATAATACATGCCTTGAAGCAATGGTGTCCTGGCCTAATGGGAAGACACTTCAAGGTAAAAACAAATCATGATAGTCTTAAATACTTTTTGGAACAAATATTTTCTTCATAAGAGCAGAAAAAATGGGTAACAAATATGTTGGGGTACGACTTTGAAATCATCTACAAAAAATGGAAGCAAAATGTTGTTGTAGATGCAATCTCAAGAAGGGAAGAGTATTTGTAAGCATTAGTCTATGGCATTTATATTATCCAACTTGATTGGATAAGTGAACCAAGGGATGAATGGAAGAATGATGAAAAGGTGTGGACACTCATTCAAAATTTGCAGCAATGTCCCAATACATTTGATGCATTTATCTAGAACAATTATTCATTATGGTACAAATATCACTTATATATATAAGAACACCCAAATCATACAAATATTATTTTGGAATTACAAACCTCTCCTTGACGAGGGCACTCGGGATTTTTAAAAACTTAGCATCCGATCAAGAATATTTTTTTTTGGGATGGCCTTAAATATAATATCCATAAGTTTGTAGCAGAATTTTTGGTTTGCCAACAAAATAAAGTTGAGAAAATTATCACCCTCGGTCTATTACGAACTTTATCCATTCCAAGCCAGGGTTGGTGTTAGCGTAAATTCTTAATGCAAGTGTACGAAAAGAGCTCACTTTAGTTGTGTGTGACAAACATCCCTAACAAAAATTATGGTTTCTTAACTTCTTTAGATCTGCAATCGATAGATAAAACAAATGCTGCAAAAAAATAGATCTATGCAGGAAAAATAGTTAAACAATGAAAAGAAATAAGAATTGCTCCATGCATCCAACGGACAAGACAAGATATAAATAATTTTGAATATATTATAACACCTGGGAAGGGAACGAATAATAATGTTACCAGTCCCCCTCAATGGGATGGGTTCTTGGATGTCCTCAACGCTTCAGATCCAAATTTTTCTCTCTCTCAATGGTGTAGAAAACCTAAAATGTGTTGAACTCTATGGGAGCTCAAAAAGCAAAGAAAGTAGTAGCAGCAATAAGAATGATCAAAGCGCGACAATGAAAATGATCAAAGTTAAGAATGAATGGAAAACCCTTCTATTTATAACAAAATATTGAGTTATCCTCAATAATGGCGCATAATAAAATATTATTAACCAAAATCTAGATCTAACCGCTTTGAATATTTTATTATATTTTGTTGGAGGGAAAAGGTATTTAAATTGGTTAAATACCTTTATTTAGATATAATAAAAAAATAAATTATTTATTTATCATTTCAAGAATGTGGTTAAGGAATAATTAACAAATAATGATTTGTTTAATTATTTATTGGTGATTTAGTCAAATTTAATAGGGAATAATAACTAAACAATTATTTAATTAATTATTCCTAGAGAAAAATAAGATAAATAATTATTTATCTAATTATTTTTCATAATTGGGTTAAATATGACCAAGAATATTGTTTAAACTGTGGTTTAATTAATTATTCCTAGAGGAAAATCAGATAAATAAGGATTTATTTAATTATTACTCATGGGCTTTCTTGTTTTAACCAGAAATAACTTAATAAAACATGGTTTATTAAATTATTTCTTATAGTAAAAGAAATTTTACTATGGTAAAATTGCTCCTACATGGTGTACTTTGATCCATCTAATTTTAAATGGTTAGATGACCAAATTTTGGTGTAACAAATTTGTGAGTGTTAGGAGCTAATCGTATGACCAAAGTACGTTGTAAGAACACAATAACTAGACACTAAAGGGGAGTCAAAGAGAGAGAGAGAGAGATACATAGACGGTGTTATCACAAAATCTGACCCTGATAGGCTGCTCATCAATTAAACTTCGTGTAACTCCTTTAGACCAATCTTTTGGTTGAGGCTTAGCCTCCTCAACCTGAGAGGGCTCTCTCAAAGGTTTATGATTTTTTTATTAATGTATAGATGGATAACTCTAAGATAAAAATACAAAATGGTATAACTGGTTGTATCACAGATTAGCAAACTTTCATTGGGCCATGGAGTCAAGATAATCTTCAACAAAACATCACAATCTGTTAAGCATGGAAGTCAAGGAATTTGGAGTCTAGGTAGATGAATAAAACAGTCACAAAGTGAAAAACATAGTCTATTTGCATGTAAAGGAAGTTAGAGCACTTTCAAATGAATTATAAGTATCACATACAAATATTACTGCAAATAGATAATTAAGGAAGGCCATAGAACAATGATAAACATAAACTCCTTATGAATCTTGAGTTGTCAAAAAATATCTCTGTATTAAGTTGAAAAGACACAATGACATACCATAACGCACAATATTATTTGCTAATGAAAATTCCCAACCCTTTAGAATTCGACCTCATGCTCTATATAGAACATTTACAATATAGGATTCTTTGATCCTTCATTAGAGAATTTGAATTCCCATGCTTTGACACCTTTCCTACTCTTAAACATGGTATTAATTACAAAATGAAAGCTATAATGCCTTTGAAAATTCCTAATTCTAATAGGATTAAAACTCCTAAAAATGCTTCTAACAACCTTATCTAGTGTAATGTTCCAAATTAGGAACAGCTACACTATTGGGAATAATATGAGTTATTACCAATGTGGAGCTATATAAATATGTCATATATAGATAAAAAATCACTTAACCTTCAATAAAATATGCAACAGCAACTTTATACAGTGTTTTATAAGGCAAAAGGTGGGGATAAGTGAGGATTTAGGCCCTAAAACGAGTGTATTCAGATATCTGCATAAAAATAAGGTGGGAAAGTAGTTGGATCTGATAGATAGGGTTATGAGGGACTCCCATGCGTAATTTCAGCAGAAAAAAATAATATTTTCTAAGTTAAATAGTTCCTCCTTCCCTAACTAGGCTAGAAAACCCTGATTTCCCATGACTAGAAGTATGCAGAAATTTGTTGAAGCATGTGAGCGTGATTTTCTGAAGGGTATGACTGAAATAAGGTCTGAATATTGACAAATAATATTATAGGCATAACTCATACACTTTACAGAAGAAGAATGAAAGAATACAGAAGAAATCCTCAAGAAAGAGGTGCTACAACCATGTTAAAAGACTGCATAACCATGACAGCGTTATTTTTAGGGTTGAAGCAGTATTTTATTGATTCTTCAGATCTATATCATATTTTTACATAAAAATATATATCTAATATAGATCCATGTACAAGAAAAGTTGATCTATACATTCCCCTTGGGGATTTGCTCAAAACATGAAGCACCGGAAGTAGATCTGAGATCTAAGAATGCAAATCTGAAGAATGATTCAGAAAATCACTGAATCATGTACATTTAGAATATCAGATTTGAAATAGAACATATATTGGTTGGCCAATCTATGGATCACCACAGTGAAGGTTGAATCCAATCACCGGAGATCTCTCCTCCAAAATGCAAGCAAAGCACCCTGCAGCTATAGATCTGCAAATAACGATGTCTTAGGGAGAGAAACAGCGTTGTACCTTCTGAGGATGATTTTTCCTGATGCCAAGATGTATATCTGAAGTGAAATAAGCTAATTAACTCTTCCAGGAGGTTAAAATACACACACACTGAGAAGAGCCATTGCTATCATCTAGATCTAAGAAGATCTAGTCTTCCACTTGCTGCAGCTCACAAGACAGCTCAACTCTCAACATGAGTAGCACTATAATGTAAGGTGAAGCTTGTCCCAAGCCTGATAGTGGACAAGTTTAGCACAATTCTCCTCCAAGAGTTGCTCAAGGAAGGAGGTGGGATTCCTGAACAGGAATGCCCAACAACGGATGTCTAGCAGAAAATTCCTTGTGAAATGATAATCTTCAACAACCCTTTCCTTGATGCCCTCCTCTTCCTTTTATAAGATATGAGTCTTTCCAAACCCTAAACCACCTTGAATCACTTTACCCTTTTCACATTACAACCTCCTTCTAGAACTGTGTTGTCCCTCAAAGAGGTTCAATGCATCTAAACTGCATTGTTTGACTTGGTCAAAGATGACCCATTCTTGTGATTTAACCCATTCACACCTTCAGGAGTTTATTTGGATAGCCCAGATATGTCTTTGTTCACATAGGCATTGATTTATTCTTGGTTTTCAGGAGTTTTACATGTCCTCTTTTACAATTTATTCATCAATTATGAAATGCAAAAATAAACAAGGCAAAATTAATGTTCCTATTAGATGAAGCTAATTTAGGAACATTACATATAGTCTTTAATTCATCCTTTTCCAGCTGCAATCCCATAAGTTTGAACTTTGATTTTGTCTCCAACCTTGATGTGATCTTGCTAATGATGACAAAATTGTCCTTAAAATTAGGAAACATGTTTCCTATTTTTCAGCCTTTAACTTTCATTGTCAGTTTTGAGCACTTTGATCATTGATGGATCAGTTTCACATGTGTCACATTTACCAAGCATTTCCCTAAAACCTTTAATCTTCCATCTGTGTAGAAATGCATCTCCGAAATGATGTAAAAGAATAGAAAATAGGTCTGCGCTACGAAAGTAGCCTGTTTTCGTAGCGCAATTTGTAGGTTAGTGTAAAACCTTTCCTTTTAATAATTTTTTCTCCTGTTTTCTTCATTTGAACCTTCACCTGTTATATCCATGCTTCCACCAGAAAATTTAAACCCAAAACTCATCAACCTTCCCTCCAAAACTTATATGAAAATATGCAAAAAGACATCTTCAGTAGTTTCGTAGCGCGCTAACGAAACTGCTGTGCAAGCTGATTTTCAACACAGTCTTCTAAAGAGTCTTAAAAAAATTTGAGTTGGGGATGCTTATACCTCATAAGTGTTGATATTATTTCAAAACATATTAACTTAACTTCAAAAAGATGATCTTGATCAAAATTTGTCTTCACCTTAATAAAAAATTGACTTACAAATTGATCATTTTTCTGCATTGTTCCATTACTCTGTTTTACTGTTCCTTTGACTTTTCTTGAGATCTTGTTAACTGAATTTCTAAATCTTCAACCTATCTTCTTAACCTCCTATTTTTGGCCCTCAAATGAGTATTCATAACTCTCACAAATTTTGCTTCTTTTATGGCTGTTACAGTCCAAGTGAAAAATTGTTCTTCACTGCTAAGTATTTTAGGTCTAGAGACTTTTTCACCTTCCCAAAGGGCTTTCATTCTCTTGAAACTTGTTTTTTCAATGGCATGTTTTCTATCTCTTTTCTTTAACCTGGAAATTTCATGATTGGATCATTTTAATTTTTCCTCCATCTCTTCATAACTGATTTTTGCTATTTGTGTTGAGAATACTCTGTTTTTGGCATTTTTTGATATAGGTGAAGAAATATCTATTATTTCTTCATAAGCAGTGGGTGCTTCATTCTCTACCTCAGCATTAAGCTCTTGTATTCTCTTTGACTATCTAGTTGAAGGCTTCCTAGCCTTGAAGACAAATGATGCATCTTCATCTTTGAACTCCAACTTCTTAGATGACTTCATCTTTTTCTGTTTACCTTGATCAATTTTTATGAAATCAGCTTGAACTAAAGAAGACTCTTATATGTCTATTGCTTGCAAAATATCATCTAAGTTCCTTTTCAAACCTGGACTGTCACTTGTTTCTGAAAGCACTGTTTTCCCTTTCTCTTTTGCAGCTTGACTTCTAGTCAGAGTAGCTTGACTTGTAGTCAGTCTCTATGGATTTTTTTTACCAGCTGTCTTTTTCTATGAAGTTTCTTCTTGCAACCTATGTTTTGCAGGTGGAGGAGTTTCTGCAATGACAACTGGTGTCTTTTCTACCTGTTCTTTTACTTTTTTCCTAGGCTTCAATTTCACAAACCTTTTTGTCCTTACAACTACAGGTTTGTTGGTTTCTATTGGTAAAGATTCTTTTGCCTTAGGATTTTTTATCGGAGTTTGAGCTTCTACTCCAAATCCACATAAAAATAGAAAATATGACCAATCTCTATTAATCTTTTGGATTTCACTCAAGACCATCAGTTTGATTAAACCATGGTGAAACAGAGATGTTTCACAGCCTTTAGATTTCACTTGAACCTTATCTGCCATCTTAGTAATGCTTCTATACAGGAAAAATGGAAAATATAAAGATATCATACCTGTAAAGTGTAATAGGAGTTTGAAATGATAGGAATAAACCTTATGGTACCTTCCCTCGCATGTGAAATACCTCTGGATATTGAAGAGTAAATTAGCATAGCTATATTTAATGCAACTTCTGGGAATTACATTTTTTAAATCCATCTCTGTAAATTCTGGCTTTAAAAACATCTTGGATGGCTCCATGTAGAATATGAAACCCTTAAACCATGTTTCCTATCCTTTAAGTATCTCAGTTACTAAGGCTATAGTCTCAGGAGTCACTGACAAATTCAAGATTCCAATCTTTGTATTTGAACCACTGAAATGCAAAGGAAATTATTTTTTTACCTGACTGTGTCCTCCCTGCAGCTTTTCACAAAAATTCAAACATCCTGCCTTTCTGAAAGCCTCTAATATTAGTTTGTCTTTAACTAGAGCTCCTGTGCTTTCAGGTTCTGAACTCAAGCAATGCCCTAACCTGTGATTCTTTTTCTCCTATGTCATTCTTGCTTTCAGAAATTTGTCTGTTTCCTTCAAAATTTGATGATCAGTCTCGCTTGATAGGAATATCATCCTCGCTTGATGAAAAGTAATCAGCGTCATTTAATGAAAAGAAATCTGCCTCGCTTGATGGTAGAATAGCTTTGGTGTAAGATAACCATAAGCTAAAAACTTGAAACATGTATGTTTCAATGTTTGTTATGAAAATTGGATTAAGTAACGCATATCAGCCCTTCAAATTTGAAATTTCTTTTCATGAATGACACCTATGCGATTTCAATGATGATTATGAATGGTTACACATTTTGGAAATGACCCCTAACTGACTCATGATGATGTCTTTGTATGAAAACTTAATAGATTCTGATAGATTTTATCCTTTGACATGACCCTCCTACAAATATGTGCTTTTGTAGCGCACTTAGTGCAAATTTGGCGATATGCGCTACGAAAGTAGCAGCGCTTTCGTAGCGCAAAACTGGGTTTTTGAACTGACCGCACTACGAAACTGCGGTTTTGTGGCTAATTGCAGATAATTTTTTCGAAGGTTAAAAACATGACTTCTAAATGAATGATGGGACTTTATAACCATGAAATGAGACTTAAAGACCTTATTTGGAAATTAAAACTAAGTTTTTAAGACCTTTAAACCTATCACCTACCCTTTTTTAAAAATGAAATGACTCAAGACCTATTTGACACCATGACTAAAACAAAGGTAAACTTTCAGAGTTTAGAAAAAAAAATTATGGTGATAACAGATGGAGTGAAGCGAGAGAGGGCAATAACCAAGGGGGAGAGACCTACAAATGAGATAAGTCTCCTTTAATGTTTGGGTACCTATTATCATTGAGGCGGGGGAGGCATACCTATGATCACTAAGATGAAAAAGTACAAATAATAATGATGCGCCCAGCAAAATGAAACTAAGAAATAAAGTACATGATAAATGGTACATGAAATGTTGGCATAAAAATGGTCCAGAAAAAAAAATATAATGGATCCCACATACATGTTGTGCCTAAAAAACATGAACCATGACTGAATACAATAATATCTGAGTACATGAGACATAATAACAACTAGAGAAGCCCTACTAAACAGGAAAGGACTCTGAAAATATTAATGGATCATCTTAATGATAGATGCATGATGTGGGTGTCGCAAGCGGCTAGAACCAAACCCATCAAATTTGCAGAGCTACATCTGAGGTTGCAGTATAATATGAGGTCATCCGAGCATGTGGGGGGCTACTTGAAGGGCCGCCCCCGCATTAGGTCTTAAACATATCACACACACCCGGGAATCACTGGTACAATCTACTGGATTACCGAACCATCAAGTATCTAAATCTCGATCATGCAATAATGAGTTAAAGTTGAGCGGATGAGAAATAATCAAGTCAAAGGGAAATGAGGATTTCCTTTGCCTGATCTGAGGCACCGAACAAGAATGGAAGTTGGAACCAAGGTATACCACCCTCTAGACCTATCTTCTGGAATGAATGTGTTGATGTCGACAAAAGGAGGTCTGCCATAGGTGAGGTAATGAGTAATCCTCAACTAAGGCACGAGGGATCGTAGTAAAGTGACTGATGGACTGAAACCAAGGATGATGATGGAATAAGGGATACTGAGAAGTGGAAAGAAGACTTCCCTTGTAAGAGCATAGAAAGCATGGATGACCTGGCAGTGACTGACTCGACTCTGCAGGGGATGGGGGACAATCTAACTAGAGGCCAAAATGGGTGGCACGAGAGAGGGACAAGGAAAAAATGGATGGACTATTGTAACAGGAGGCAAAGTGAATCGAGGCAGATGCCATGAATGCGATGGTGACTCAACTCAAATGCTCTAATCAAGGGTGGCTCCATGGTCCTTCCACACAGAATAGGCCCAGTAGGGACCATAAAAATATGAGCAGAAGATGGCTACTCATGACGAAAATTGACACATGCGTTGACAACTATGAAGGCAAAGTGGTGCCCAAAGTACAAGATGCACAAGTGAAGAAATATGATTTTAAGAGGCAGCAAAGTGACCCTTCTTTGAAAAATGGCTTCCTGGTGAAGTGTCAAATTACCAAAAACAAAATGATACCTATTATAGTTCTATGTGAGAGCTTTCCAATGGTGCTAACAATTCATCAAACCGAGCTATTGGTCGCAATTTGTGAAAGAAAATTTAGGGTTTTATTTTAATAGGGCGATTTCCCTCTAATTTGATTCATTTTCTAGTGGAGTTGTGGTCAATTTGGAGAGGAGGAGATGGCCTTGCGGCAATCGTAGCGTGAAAAAACCAACTCTTGGAATCAGTATTTTTTAGTTGCAGGTAGGTGGCCTAACCTTACTCGTCATTTTTAGTGGTTCCTTTTTTCAGATTAGGTACCTGGGACTTAAGAACAGACCTCTACCCCTCCTCAAGGTTGGCTCGCACCTTCTGGAACCTATACTCTGACCTGGCTCATAGTTTCTAGATAGGAAAACTGTGAGCTCGCCGCTATAGAGGCTGAAAAGTGTGAGTTGGCCTGAAGGTGAGATTTTGGTTGTTTTTGGCTGAGGACCAGGTCCCTTGATGGTTTATGATCTAGTTCACATTCTCTGAGCTAAAAAACATGATGGTTTTGTGCAGGTATGGTAGATTTGAGGATAAACTGGTGAGAGAGGGATTTGGATGTGCTTCATGCCAAGATCCATGGAATCAGGTAGTACGAGGAGCACTTGCGAGGTATGGGGTTCTTAAGTTGGTTGATAACACGCTAATGAGGGCAAGTGATCCTTTACTATCGAGTATATTAAGCTATTGGGATCTAAACCAGGAGGCCTTTATGGTGCAAGGGCACAAGATCAAGTTGACCATCTAAGAAATCTACTTCTTGATTGGTCTCCTGCCACTAGGGGTGGTGGGAAATATACATCCAGTATTACCACATGGGTGGAACATATCAAAGTTAGTGGAGCACCACTATAGACTGGATTTTCATGCTAAGGGCACGACCATTATGATCGGTGATCTAGAAAGGCTAGAGACACAGTTTTTCGTCGTAGTAGTATTGTGGATCATGGGCAAGCAACCATTCCATCACATCACTGGTGGGCAGATGATGTTGGTTAAGAGTGTTCTGAGTGGGACCTACTATGTTTTGGCCCAGATTATGTTGTCGTCGGTGAAATTCCAATTGTCACTGTGCAAGCGACAAGTGAACCATCACTGTGCTTTTGGTATGGTTTTGTGCTTTTTATTCTTTGAGAATATCCCTACACTTCGAACTCATGTGAAAATCCAGGATGGGGGGCCACGGGAGCCCAGGATGCGCCATTGAGGTAGCCACTACAAAGAGGAGGAGGCGGGGGAGTCGGACAAGTGTTTCGACCTAAGTTCTTTGCACATTGGGATCAAATGCCACTGTAAATAGACAATTATCCATACAGTGGTATGAACTTTCAAGGGGACCCTGACTTGCCACTTCCACTAGGTCGCGCATGGGGACCAGATGGTAGGTGAAACTTGCTATATATTATCATGCATTTAAATTTTATAGAATATGTATGTCGTACTGACTCATGACTTTTAGGGTGCATATATAGCATCGGTGAAGCCGACAGGGTACATGGGATGACCCGCAGCACCAGGGGCTGCGGAATCTACTGGAGCAAGAGGAGACCAGAGATATGACTATGAGGCTCTACTGGAGGATGTCTGACGCAGGTGTGAGTTGATGTTGACCAATGTATCAGAGCATGGATGGCATGATATTGTGGACCAATACATCGAGGGATGTATATGAATATACTTTGAGTGGCGATCGGTCATGCGATGCATGGCGATGGCCGGACAAGCGCTTTCAGGATCTGCGGGCTAGTGGAGCCAAGCCATTGGCTCGAGACCCTCCAGATGGTGATTAGATGTAGGGGCATGTGGTGACCCCTATTTTGATTTATGTAACATGTTATGGGCATGTCGGATGTATTTGGAATAGTGGACTCCAAAAATTTGTGATTTTATCGATACATCATATGGATATGCATATTTTTATATATGACGAGTATATGGTTCGCCATTTGTTTTATGTTTTTCTTGTGTTAAATACATGTGATAAGTGCCAATCTACATAATGATTCTGAGCTCTAGGTACATGGCTGAATATAATGGTTTCAAATTCACACACTACGAACTTCACTTGTAAAGATAATCTAAAAAGGACATGGTTATTCACACGATACACGCCATTCAATTGCATGACAAGAAGCAACGAATATAAACGAACAAGAAGATGAAGGATGCAATGATCAAGGGAATAGACTAAAAAACCTATCACTACATCATATTCGGCCTAGGTATTGGTGGCATATCCAATGCATACGTCGTTGGAGAGGACTAACAAATGCAAGGGGGTAAAAATGGCCCAAGCTGCCGAGGCTAGATTCTGGGAGAAGCATCTTGCACCATCGGCATAACCGATATATAGTGTGGATGATGGATCCATGTTAGTATGAATTCTTTGTCGAAGCGTACGAAAAAGAACCACTTTAGCTACGCATAACTAATAGCCCTAACAACAATAATGGCTGCAAAACATCTTCAGATCTGCAATTAGTAGTTAAAGTGCTGCAACAAACGAGATCTATAAATGGAAAGATATTAAGCAAGAAAGTAAAGAGTTTGCTCCATGCATCCAACGCACAAGACAAGAACACGATTTTTTGAATGAATTTTTTATATTACAGGGGCACCCTGGGAGGAAACAAGAAGGTGTATCCAGATCTCCTCAATGGGATGGGTTCTTTGTAGTCCTCAAGACTTCGCATCTAAGCTTTCTCTCGTAGATGTAGAAAACCCAATGTAGAAGGTAGAGCTCAATGGGAGCAACAATGGCAGAAAATGAGACCGAGTGTATAGATCCGGAGTGATCTAGTATGCAACAAAAGGTGAAGAATGATGGGGAAAACCCTCCTATTTATAACAAAATATTGGGTCCTTCTAGATCTTGGTGCATGATTAAAAATAATGTTAATCACATCTAGATCCACCTCTATGGAATATTTTATTATTATTTGTTGGAGGGAAAGGGTGTTTGACTTGGGTCAAATCCCTTGATTAGTGAAAAATAAATAAATAAATGATTTATTTATCTTTTTAAGGAAGTGGTTGGGATATAATCAAATAAATAATGATTTATTTGATTAATGGTGGTTGATTTGGTCATATTTAACAAGGAATATTATTAAATAATTATTCCTAGAAAATAATAAGATAACTATGGGTTTATCTCATTAATTTCTTTGTTTTTGGGTTAAACATGACTCGGGAATAATAATTAAATTATGGTTTAATTAATTATTCCTTTTGGGGGTTTCCTAATTAATCATAGTGAAAGCGCTTTACTTGGGGTAAAACCGGTCTTACATGGTGTACTTGGGTCCATCTAATGATGAAAAGTTAGATGACCAAAAAATGGTGTAACATGTATTGCCCCCCAGTCGTGCGAGTGTCGTGGAGCAAATCGTATGACCGAAGTACGTTGTAAGAAGACAATCACTAGACAACAAAAGGGTATGTCGTAGAGAGAAATATGAGGTAGATAGTGTGTCGAAGGACTAGACCCTCGAGGAGACGAGACTCGCAGTGCAACAAGTCTCTCATATGAGAGGGTACTCTGTCGTCGAAGGCGGCGGGGGAGGCATACCTATGCCCGCCGTGAAAAAGTACAAAAGAATGGTGTGTCCAAATGAACAAGGGACCGAACCATAGAATACACTGCATAATCAAGAGCCGGATAAAAAATACAATGAATAGTCTCACATACATGCTCGTGCTCGGGATAACACAGTGACTAGTACAATATCATCCGAGTACATGAGATAAATACAACCCCAAACGCCCCGTAAATGGGGAAGGGCTCACAAAATCTGACCGGGTACATGCAAATCATAGAGGTGCTGCAAGTGGCTAAGGCCAACATCATCAAAACTGGAGCGGCATCAAAGGCCGCAATGAAGAGGTCATCCGGGCATGTGGGGGCGGGCTACCGCAGGGCCACCCCCTCATGAGGGTCGAGACATCTCACACACGCCCGGAATCATCAAGAGTCGTCGTCGGGTCACTGGGACTGGTCTCGAAAGATACGAATCTCGATCATGCTCGAAAGGAGTCGGAGAAGCAATCAAGTCAAAGGGAGGTAAGAAATCCCCCCGCCCGATCCGAGGCACCGAACAAAAATGGAAGCCGGAACCAAGGTACACCGCCTCTAGACCTTGCTTCGGGAATAAATGTGCCGAGGTCGACGGAAGGAGGTCCGCCATAGGTGAGGCAATGAGAGACCCTCAACTAAGGCACGAGAGAAAAGAGTAGAGCGACGGATGCATCGACACTAATGATGATAATGAAGTGGAAAGGATCGAGGAGCTAATGGACGACTTCCCTTGTTAGAGCATAAAGGGCATGAATGACATGGCAGCGACCGACACAATATCGTAAGGGATAGGGGACAAGTGGGATCGAAGGTCATAATATGCGACACAAGAGAGAGACCAAGCAATGAAGGATGGAGGGCTATAGTGGGGTACCAAGGGACGCGGGATAGACTCCATGAATGCGATGATGACTCAACTTGGATGCTCTAAACAAGGGCGACTCGATGGTGCTCGCCACACGCAAAGGCCCAATGGGGGACCATAAAAGCATGAGTACAAGGTGGGGACTCATGACGAAAATCGGCACAAACATGGACAAGTAAGGAGGCAAGATGGTGCCCTAAGCACAAGTGTTGTAAGTGAGGAAATTCGATTTTAAGGAGAGGTGAAGTGACCCTTCTTGGAAAAAAATAGGTCTCGGCGAAGGATAAAAATAAAAAATATGTCGGCTATCTAACAGAAAATAAAACACGCATCTCGAAAAGGAAATGCTAAGGGTAATATTTCTTAAGATAGAGTGCCTTGCGAAGATTGCCTTTGAAGTCTTCTAAAAGGTATGCCCCCTTACCAAGCTCCCTCATCGATGATGTAAGGGCTCAGCCATAATGAGTCGAACTTCCCGTGACCAAGGACATCATGGGCCCTGGTCATATACTAGAACAAGGTTGCCTTCATGAAAAGGACGAGACTGACTTTTGGTCATATTGAGCTTTTTGGTGCTTTCTTGGCCGCTTCCATGGTTTGCAATGCAACACGAGCGATATCTCGTAGGCACGCTCAAGCATGATAAGTCATTGTTCTAGAGGTTGGGTGTCGTGGGGAAGTTCAACAAACGAGGAAGGGAAGGGGTGTACACTCGATTGGTAAGACAACCCTCCTCTAGAAACGAGGTGAGGAGGGTTATGGTTGAGGGGCATGGGTGCCCCCGAGCATGGTGTGGTCATGTCAAAATGTATTTAGAAAAAGGGGGAATCTAAACGCATTTTAATGATGTGGTGTGCCATTTGTTCTTGTTATGGGTATGCGCTTTGAGAAAGGAAATGGAGGATTACCAATCTCTTTTGGTACTCGCATATGGGGATCAAATGGACTTTAAGTTTCCGAGCTGGCATACTCGGTGTTACTATCCCAAAAAAGAGGATTTTGAGATAATGAATCGATGCTCTTGTAGAAAAGCTTTAGAGGTTGGTCAACAATAATGTCTAAGAGACTCAAGTTGTCGATGAAGAGGAGGGAACGATAAGAGGTATCATCCCTAGAGTGATCGGAAGTGATCCGGGGACTTTAGAGGTTCTTCTAAATGTGGAAGAATAATGGTACTAAAGTCAACACGACCAGATATACTAGGAGAGTTATGGAGAATTGCTTCTCTTGGTCTCTCAAATGTGGGTGCCCCCTTACCCAAACCTTGGGTTTCATGTAATGGCCACAAGGTGGATGTGTGTGAACACATGGGTTCGATGTAAGGGGGGAATATATAAAGTCGTGGGTGGGAATTTCTTCCATAATGTCGTCATCGTGATAAAAGATGGGGTGACTCGGTGGAAGAAGGACCACCTGGGACGTAGTGAAGCTACCTAATCATCATCATGAGAAGAGAGGTTCACATGCGCATCGTCACAAGGGGTGACCGAAGAGTAAGTAGATAAAGGATCTATCGATGTTGAGCCCAAGATGATCGTCGAAGAAAGGTCAAGCGAAACAACAGGGGAGGATTCGTATGGAATGGTCCCCGAGGGTCTCATGGATGATGATAGGTAGAAAATGTTGGACGAAGGTCTCGCTATCTCGACATCAGGGAGGGGGAATGTCAATGGGAGCGACATATTCGGTAGTTCATCGCAGCGTGCTGCAAATATGGGAGAGGGTGTACTCTACTGCGCTGGCCTCGAATTGGTGGACCGCGGCAATAGAGGTGCGGAAGTCCTCGAGGCGGGGACAACATGGGTGTGATGGCCATGGAGATCACACAAAGCACGGGGGTGGTTGGTGTGAATAGTCTTGGGGGTTCTTGGTCGCAGGTTGTGGAAGGAACAGAGGCTTCGGGACCATGGATCTGTGGACCGTGACATTAACCATGGGCTTTAGATGAAGTAATTCGTGACGTGTATGGGAGGCGGACCCGATAACATCACACAAAGCACCCTGGATGGTATGCTTTGGAGGGCCGAGGAGGAGCAGGGTTTGTCGGGGCAGCCTTGTCCTTTGATGCCCCCTCGCGAGCTTTTCCCTTCTTACCCGAAGCGGTCGCAACGGAGGTGGTCCCGTTGAAGTGACCGAGGCACCGATGCAACCCGGGGAGAAGCCATGGGGGCCGGTTGAACCTGGGGTCAAAGCGATATAAGGTTTGGGTTGACGGGCAAGGTCGGGAGCCGGAGGATCAAGGTACCAAACGGGAATCCCAAGTGTCGAGTTAGGAAGAGAGAGGGTGGCCAGTGACCGGTGCACCGTGTACACTCCCGGTGGGGGAGCTAGGAACCAGGTATCCGACTGCAGGGGGCATGGCCGGTGGGACTGGGCTCCTAAATGGCTAAGGCCCTGGAGGAACCGTGCTGTGGGGATAAAGGGGGCTCATGACGCACTCAACCTGCAGTGAAGGGCTAAGAGCAAAGTTGCGGAGGGCAAGGTTGCCGACTAGACGAAGCAGTTGCTTGAGAGCAGCCTCGAGACGATTGCATCATGCAAACATTCTGATGAGTCGAGTCGTAGATAGGAGGAGGGGGGAAACTCAGGAAAAGTTCCAAGCGTGGGAGGAATCCTTGTAAACGCTGGGGAGACACCGGTCGAGGAGTCGACTTGCGCTGTTGGCCATACAGTAAGAGATGGTCGCTCTCTGTGAGGTCTCGAGATTTTGGCTCATGATATGTCAACTCGGTCAATGGTGACTATCTTTCCCATTGTGGGGAAAGACATCTTATGCGAAAGACCGCGGATGGGACAGCGGACATAGCATAGGTGTAGCTTCGCCCCAAAAAGAATGTTGTAGTCTAGTGGGGCGTCAATGACTTCGACGCCAACGCAAACGCCTTACCAGCGAGTGTGATAGGGCAATTACGGAACAAGCCAATGGGTCGGGGAGGCATGACCGTCCCACGCTCTAAGGGTGATCGTGGAGCGCTCGAAGCGGATCCGAGTCGCTTCCAAACCGAGCGACATCACGGTGGATGCCCCCTCGTCAATGATACACCCGGGAAACGGCATGGCGTTTCAGTATTTTGACCTGAGATTTGGAAGGCGACGGAAGGAGGAGGGGAGTGGTGGTCCGATTGAGTGGCGTCGAAAACAATCATCATCGGTCGTCGCAGACTCATAGCGCCCACGCGAGTAGCAGAGCCTTCTCTTTGGGAAGGGCATGACCGGAGGAGTTCAGCAGAAATGGCAGCAGGACTCGTGCCAAATCATCTACTATGCTATAGCGACGGAGTCGGCTTTCGACCGGAAGCAAGCATTTCGGCGTAATGTCCCTTTGGAATCTTTTTGGATGAACCTCAACTTTGGGTTGAGGGATGTGTAAGGGGCCATTGGATGTCGAAAGAGGCTCGCAGAACCCGAAGAGGGGGCTCTGGGAGCAGCATCGAGCAGAGGTTTGGGGATACCGGCGAGACCGCAGTTTGAAGGTTAAGGTCGACGGTTAGAGGTGGATCGTAGTTCATCATGAGGATCCGCACTGGAGGAACCGTAGGGTGGAGGTGGCACACCGTCCCAGTGGTTGGGTAGCTGCGAATCCCTCGTCGTGCATCCACATGCGCTGAGGGCGGGGAGCGTTGTTGCAGGGGTTGAGAAGTGCAAGTGAGGCGAAAAAGCATATGTCGGAGGAGTTGGCGCTGCCAGCCGCGTGATAAGGGTAATGGTTAGGGTTGGGCAACATTGAGGTAGCGGAGGTTGGGCAAAAGGATGAGGCATGCCGTATCCCGGATGCATGCTACGGGAGGGGGAGAAGTGCGAAGTGGTGCCCCCTCCCCAGAAAACCATAGCTCATGTGAGGTTGAGCGGATGGATGAGGAGATGGGTCCAATGATATCGTTGGCATGAGGTGCCCCTCGTGTATGGGCATCATTGGGTGTGGGAAGATCGGTAGGACGTGTAGGATCATAACTCTGTCGAGCGTAGATCGGGTCATACTTTAATGCCATTTGGAGGGCATCTTCTTCGGTTTGAGGAAAATGGGATGCGACATCTTCCCGACAGGGGACAAGAGAGATCTAAGGAACTGCAGCCCATGTAGACACGGTCTTCGAAGGAGGAGATTGGCATAGCTCCGTCGTCTTCGCCATTCCCGGACATGGGTAGAAAGGCGGGTCGAAGAGGTTTGCTTGAAGGAAGTCAAAAAGTTCGACACTGGTGTCATAACGAAGGGGAAGCCGGGAAGTAAGATAAAAAAGCCGAGCAGGAGTTGCATGGTGGTATGGGAGGAAGTGGGCTGGTCAACATACCACTTAGAAGCTTCGCGCTCGTAAGCGTGCGTTGGAATGTGCCCAAGACTAATGGTAGTCATCGATAATGGAGGTAGATGAACACCACATGTGGAAAGATCGAACATGATTTGAAGGATCTTCCAAAGACGACCTTCAAACTTTGGGATGCTCTGGAAGGGGAGCTTTGTCAGCATAGCGGGCCAACTAGCGTCATAGGATGTATAGGGTCGTTTATCAACCGGTCCAAATCGGGGGGAGGCCGAGGCCCCGCCAAGAAGGGGAGCACAGGTGAAGCCGAGGTAGTTCCCGTGGTGGTTCTCGTGTAGTAGTAGTCCCAAGATTAGGGCCGGATTCCCGCTAGTGTTAGGCCCCCGGACCAGACATAGTGGAGGTGACAGGAGAACCGGGAGGAAAAGGAGAACCCAAAGAAGTGCAGAAGGACCGGCTCGACGATGGTGGGGACTGAGCAGTCGATCGGACCTGAGACGAGGGTGAAGGCCAAGGAGGCGCCGGGAAAGGTGCCTTGGGGGCTAATGATGATGAAGAAGGAAACCGACAGGGCAGAAGAGACGAATCAATTCAGTCAAGGCGTGTGCGGGCTGACAAGCATGATGATTTTAGAGTCTTTGCCCCGGCGTGTGTTAACCAGCGCCTTCACTTAGGGTCACAGGTGTAGCATGCTAATTTTAATTTTTAAACCCTTTCCGTTGTTTGAGAGCAAGCAAAGTGTGCGACGTAGCCGAAAATAAACCTACAGAGAGAACATAACAAATGTCAAATAACAGAAAAATAAAAGCTACGTATGCATCTATCTAAACCAAGAAGGTGGGTCTCGTCACAACTATGCCAAAAGAAAGGGAAAACTATGGAAACACACACAAAGGAAGCTCGACAGATCTAGGTCAAAGGACAGAGATCCTGAGGATAAAGATGCGGCATAAGGTGCGCATCACGCCCAAGAGACAGAGAGGCAAGGTGGCTCGGAAAAGGGAAATCAGCAAAACCCGCAAAGTGAGGCTCTCTAGAAGAAGTCCAAACAAAACGACAAGAGGTGATTTGAAAGGAAAAGAGGTCGATTTCGATGGATCCGAAAGTGAGGTACGTATCCGAAAAGAGGGGTCAAGCTCAAACCGATACATCAAAACAAAATCAAACTCTTCCACAAAAAAGTGAGGGTACTAAAGCCCTAAGGGACTGGGTTCCCACTTTCAGATGAGTAAAAACATATCGATCTTGGTCAAGGCGGGCTCAGACGATAGAGGACGGAAAACTCCCTCGCGCAGAGGGCCCGCACAGTATAACCTGTAAAAATTTCGTAAAAATGTCGGAAAAAAGCAAGTGTGCAGTGTTCTCGACTCTTATCTCGAGTTGAGGTCACAGGAAACAGCCAAAAGGTGCGTCCGGTGTCGCAGTTTTGGGCTAGAGTACTCCGTTCCGGTTGTTTCGCGGCGATTTTCCGAAAGTTGCCGTCTCGGCTATGGGCTCGTGTCGCTTACCCGGCAATAGCGCAAAACACACTAAGTGAAGTTAGAAAGTTTTTAGGGTTTTTATGTGAGAAAAATGACATGAAAGAGAAAACTACACCGAAAAGAAGCCTCTAGGGCCTCGATATAAATGGATATGCGGAATATGAGAAACGATATGGCCGTAACTAAAAACCCGTGTGAGTCGCCATTTTTTAGTATGAATTTTTGCTTCAGCGTACGAAAAGAGAACCACTTTAGCTACGCATAACTAATAGCCCTAACAACAATAATGGCTGCAAAACATCTTCGTATCTGCAATTAGCAGTTAAAGTGCTCGCAACAAACAGATCTATAAATGTGAAAGATATTAAGTAAGACATAAAGAGTTTGCTCCATGCATCCAAATGCATAAGACAAGAACACTACATTTTTTGAATGAATTTTATATTGCAGTGGCACTGAGGAAACAAGAAGGTGTATCCGATCTCTCATGGGATAGTTCTTTGTAGTCCTCGCGATTTCGCATCTAAGCTTTCTCCTCTGTAGATGTAGAAAACCCAATGTAGAAGGTAGAGCCTCAATGGGAGCAACAATGGCGTAAAATGAGACTTATATAGATCCAGAGTGATCTAGTATGCAACAAAGGTGAAGAATGATGGGGAAAACCCCTCCTATTTACAACAAAATATTGGGTCCTTCTAGATCTTGGTGCATGATTAAAATAATGTTAATCACATCTAGATCCACCTCTATGGAATATTTATTATTATTTGTTGAGGGAAAGGGTGTTTGACTTGGGTCAAATCCCTTGATTAGTGAAAATAAATAAATAAATGATTTATTTATCTTTTAAGGAAGTGGTTAGATATAATCAAATAAATAATGATTTATTTGATTAATGGTGGTTGATTTGGTCATATTTAACAAGGAATATTATTAAATAATTATTCCTAGAAAATAATAAGATAACTATGGGTTTATCTCATTAATTTCTTTGTTTTTGGGTTAAACATGACTCGGAATAATAATTAAATTATGGTTTAATTAATTATTCCTTTTGGGGTTTCCTAATTAATCATAGTGAAAGCAGTTTTACTTGGGGTAAAATTGGTCTTACATGGTGTACTTGGGTCCATCTAATGATGAAAAGTTAGATGACCAAAAAATGGTGTAACAATCCATATGAAAGGCGCCACAAGACAAAAAATGAGATGATAATGCAAGCTACTTAAATTCATAACAGAAAAAAAAACACGCATGTAGATGGGAGATGCTATGGGTAAATTTTCTTGAGCTAGAGTGCATTACGAGGATTAGAAAGGAGTTTGCCTTCGAAATCCTCTAGAAGGTAGGCCCCCTTGCCCAAATCCTTACTAATGATGTAAGGTACTAGCCATAATGAGTCAAACTTCCCATGACCAAGGACATCATGAGCCTAGTCACACACTAGAACAAGATCGCCTTCGTGAAAGGTACGAGGGTGGAATTTTCGGTCATATTGAGCTTTGATGCATTTATTTTCTGCTTCAATGGTTTGCAATGAAATACAACGGTCTTCGAAAGCACACTCAAGAATGATAATTATTTGTTATAAAGGTTGGATTTCAGGGAGAATTTCGATGTTTAGGTGAAGGGAGGGGATTTCATACTCGATTAGTAAGACTACCTCCTCGCCAAAAACAAGGTGGAAAGGAGTAAACCCGGTGGAGGTTTTAACAGAATCTCTATAGGCCCAAAAAGCAGGGAAGAGCATAAGGTTCTAGTTTGTTTTGTGCTTGTTCACCTTCTGTTGAAACATAATTTTAAGGATTTTATTGACCACTTCAACTTGTCCATTACCTTAGGGATAATAAGACAATCAATATTGGTGCTCAAATCCCAATAAATAGGATATATCATGCCATATCTCATCTTGTAAATTTCGTCCATGGTCAAAGACCAATTGTTTCAGAACCCCGAATCGAGCGATAACATGGTTGAAGAAAAAGAGAGTTGCGGTAACCATTATGTTATTGAACGTTGGCATTGCCTAAGCCTATTTGGTGAAATAGTGAACTGCCACTATGATATACTTATGGTTACCAGTAGATGGAGGTATACACTCCATAAATTCAATGTCCCACCTACAGAATGGATCGATTGATATGACAGGATGGATGGGAGCGAGTGGATCTCACGCCTTTGGGGTGAAGAGTTGGAAATTGGAATAGTGATTGACTGCTTTAATGAAATCACTAAAGAGAGAAGGCAAAAAATACCCAGAGCGCATAAATTTCTAGGCAGTGGCAAAACCGGAGAGGTGGCAACCACAAGCGCCACTATGGCAGGCATTAAGGAAGTCTTGCTCAACTTCAGCATGCGTGAGACAATGACGAAGGACAAAATCAGCACCGCGACGATAAAGATCATCACCAATGAGAAGTTAGCGGGGGACCTGGTGTCGGATATCTCATCGAGCATCAAGAACGAGATGGGAAGAAAAATTATGGGTTCGCAAATAGGTAAGGATGTCACCATACCAAGGACCATCTGAATTAATGGAAAACAAGTTCTCATTGGGTAAATCATCATTAACCGACGGATCACGCATACTAGTAGGAAATTCAGAAATGAGTTCGACAAGGGTTAAACCTTTCTTACTAGTGGGTGTGATGAATTCAAGATCGAACACCTAAAGGATAATGATCCAACACGCTTACTTACCATTGATGATTCGTCAACTCAATAGGAAATCCATTAGTCAAGACCTTCGTGGAACATGTAAGGATATAATGATGAATGTTTTGGACCAAGAACACAATGGCCAACGCTAACTTCTCTTCATGCGAGTAGGACATAGGGGGTCCCATAAGGTTCTTAATGACATAATAGATAACATGTTTGTTTATGATGTCCTGGATAAGGACCCCAGCGACCGAATGGGTGGACGTTGAGATGTACAAGATGAAATCCCTCTCAAAGTTAGGAGGATTAATCAAGGGAATGAAAGTGAGAGCATGTTTCAGGGCATCAAAATACTGTTGAGCATAGTCATCCCAAACAAATGAAATTTTATATCTAAGGAGTCTAAGACACCCATGCAAAATGGTAGCATATTCAGGGACAAACCGATGAAGGATGTTGGCTTTGCCTTGAAGGCTTTGTAACTGGCACAACGTACGAGGAATGGGAAGCTCAAGAATGGCCTAAAATTTGAGGGGATCAAGCGTTATACCATATTTGGACACAATGAAGCCCCAAGAGACGGTCGGATGCAACGCAAAAGGCACACTTCAGTGGGTTGAGATGGATATTATACTTGTGACATCAAAGAAAGACAATACGTGAATCATGAATGTGTTGTGCCCGATTCCTAGAACGAGCAAGGAGGTCGTCAAGGTAGGAAAGGATAATATGAGCCAAATCATGGAAACAATATGGCATGGCCTATTGGAAGGTGGCTTCGGCATTATTTAGGCCTAAAGGCATGACCCTATAAGAAAAATTTCCCCGCGGACTAATAAACGTGATTTTTAACTTATTAGTGTGGCGGATAACAATCTAGTTATACCTGGAGAAACCATCCATAAAGGATAGAACCTCATGCCTCCCACACTCATCGATTATTTGGTCAATAAATGGTGTGGGGAATTTGTCTTTGGGACAATATTTGTCTGTGTCATGATTCAGCAGCATAACGCGATGGTGCCTTGTTTCTTGGAGAATGGAGAACTGGGTTAGAAACCCAAGTCGGTATTCAATGATAGATAAACCGCATGCTTGAGCTTTATCCATTTCAGCCCTTGATAGCCTCTTGTCTCAGAAGGATTGATGGGTCTCAACTTTTGAGCATGACAGAATGGGCATCGGGCCATGTATCGATATGGTGTTCGAAATTAGGCGGATCAAGTCCAGGCATCTCTAAACAGGACCGAGTGAAAATATCATGGAATTCCTCGAATCAGGCCCAGTGTAAGCCTCAATTTCTTCTGGGGTAAAATGTGCCCCCAAGGTAATGTTTTCTTCTACCCTTGGTTTATCAGAAATGTTAATTTTAATGGTAGGAAAGATATTGTCCATATTTCCTTGTTCGAAAGCATCTGGTGCAGGAATGGGATTTCTAAACCAATCGACCTCATCGTGGATGAAGTCTTTAGACTCCACATCATATTTTTCATGGGCTATTGTGGAAGGAAGTATGCATGATGGTTGTAATATTCCTAAATTATCTTGCATCTAATGGGAATATTAAATTATTTTTTTTGTCACTTAGATATGTGAATAAATAGGTAGGGAGACCCATAAATCTCTTTATGAAGAATAAAACAATTTCTCATGTGAAATCGATCATCAAGTCTAAGCACATAGCCACCCTAAGGTGTGAAAAGGGCTAAAACATGTGGACTCTGGGTCAATCTTTTGACCAAATCAACAACAGGTTGTCATGGGAGGAGTGGAGCATTAATGGAGGGATAGTGCAGACGAGATGGGAGACACATTGCAAGGAAGTAGTGTTATTAAAGGATAGCTTGTGGTCCTCGAAGCTCGAAGTATCTTATAAAAGGAAGAGGACGGCGCCTACATTATTCATCTCGTATTTTGATATTTTGATACGATGGTCTATTAAGACATATAGCTTTCTTTTCAGCTTTGTTTAGCTAAGATTGCATGTGTTGTTTAGCACAATGGTGTTTCTCATTGCGAAATCCCACCTCTCTCCTTAGAGAATATCTTGGAGGATTTTGCACTATACTTTCCACATTCGTACATTTGGCCAAGATTTAGTCCTCGTGTACATAATGCAAAGTATTTGTTTAGAGTTGTTGTGTCGCAGCCAGGTAGCAAGCGAGGAGAGATAACCTCCACTTTCGAGCTAATTTTTCCATTGGGAGGGACTACTATCCTTTAACTGAGTAGGCCTGTGAGGAAGACTTCAAGGCTTTAATACATGCTTTAGGCACTGTGCCAAGGGAGTACAATTAGCTGCGATGCACGTAGCTTTCTGTAGGACCGTCGTGCTGAGAGCACACAAGATAGTTGGAAGTTTATTGCCCTATTTGGAGTAAGCTTCGGCTTTCCTAGGGGATCATCCCTTCGTTTAGGAGGTCAGTGTCAGTATGGATGATCAGCCATGGCTATAGATCATATCACGCCATCTCCCATCGCTGATTTATTTGCGTATATTATTTCAACTAGTGTGACGAAATCTTTCTATACTTTGTATAGTGTGTATTTCCAGAAACCTTTTATGAGTTGTCCTGGAATTCTGTTTTGGAGCATGGATCTCTATCCTTAGCATTTATGGAGCATTATATCAGAAAAAAATATTTTTATATCCTTCAGCTTCTATTATCTCTTCAGACGACAAGCTAGCCAGGCTATTCCCAAAATTTGGTCTTTCTTAGCTAAATGTGAATATTATAGATTGTTTTATCACTAGGTAGGTGAATAAATGGGCAGGGAGGCCCACAACTCTCCTTAGCATCAATAAAAAAACTTAAAGTGTGAAAGGATACCATCTAAGTAATGGTACCACTAAGCACCTTTGAGAGGTGAGCAGAGATGAAACATGTTGAATAGGCTCGCCTCACCAAATCAAACAACGTTGCTATGAGAGCGGCATTGAATGGTGCATGCCACAGCTTTGGAGGGAGATTGATCGCGATGACGGTGGAAAACTCTAATGAATGGGACCCGAGGTGAGAAGGCTCACAATTTTTTATACGAAGAGGATGTGCAGCCATAGGAGGTTATGTTATTTGATCATTGATTTTATGGTCTCGCATGGACTATTTTCCACTCTTCTGCACTCGCTTAGCTGAGATTGTTGCAGATGTTTAGCAACCGGTGTTCCTGCTGTGGATCCCATCTTCCTTCCCTGAGAGGCATCTTGGAGGATAATTGCACTTCATTTCGCACTTTAGGCTCAAGTCCAAGCCATGCCTTTCTTCGTCAAGCAGCATTGGGAGAATATCAGGTAAGCAAAGTGCAGCAAAGTGAGTGGAGAATTATATCGTGGGTGTCTTCGCAGCTAGTTTTGCAGCGCGAGGAATGTTTCCATCCATTGGAAGGCTCGTAAAGAAGCCCCTTGGGATTTATTTACATATTTTGGCATCAAGACAAGGAGTATTTATCCCCTACAACAGTAGTTCCCACTCGCAGATTTGCATTATTTTAGGAGTGGAGTTGAGGGGTGGCTGCAGCGTGGTTGTTTTGGGAGGTGATTTCTTCAAAGGGAGGAGCCATTTTCTTCATCCTGGAGGATCTATCGGAGAATATTTTTAGGTATCTGCCATCAGGTTCAGCCATATCTTCTCATTTCTTCTATTGGATCACATCTTCAGCCCTTCTAGGGCTGCAACTCACATTGCACATTATGTGCATTTCCTAAAACCCTCTCGTTGTCTTTGAAAGCTCGATCTCAGTGCCCACATTTGTTTGGTGTAGCATCTATTTTGGCCTATATGAGTATTTTTAGCATTATTTTTTATGATTCTCCAACTATATTTATGCTTAGTATGACCGTGTTGTAGCACCCTCTTGCCATTTTTGTATAGTAGCAACATCTCACTTTCCTGAGGGTTTATGTGCTGGAGACTTGTGTAATCACATTCTATGGCTTTATGCCTTCATTTTTTTGCACTTATTTGCTGCACATATGATTAATAATATGGCTCCATATTGGTCTCGTGGTTTCATGTGTTAAATATTTTTTTGTTGCTTTCGTTTTTATGAGCTATATTGTTGCTTGTCCCATTTGGGAATATTACAAGCTGGTATCGGAGCAGTAATCTTTGGCTCCAGCATGTGCATTCACACACATGTCACCATAAAGAGAAGCTTTCTCACAAGGAGAGAATATGTACATATAGGGACAAAGGCAAGACTCTAGTATTTGGAGGAACAAGAGGAAGAGGAGCTCTCAAAGATTCTTTTTTCAAGCTACGCGTAGCATCAAGGAAGATATCGAGAAGATGAAGAAGGAGATGTGTAGGAAATCTCCAAGGGAGTTTGAATATGAAGCAAAGCCCCAGATATTTACATGATGATTGTGAGAATTCAGCCACACAACTCATCTGACAACAAGCAGCTTTCAAAGCCCATATGTCACGCTGCTATGAGAAATGGAGGAAGAAGATGCACCAAAGGAGGAGAGACTTTGAGTGACTATTTCGTGAGCGTCCGACTCTCAATCTTGAGATTCAAGGAGCACTTGAAATTTCAATATTTTTTCCTAAACTGGCGATAGAAGACCCGTAGAACTCATAATGCAAGAAGAATAGGTAGATACTTTCCGCCAAATTTTGATGTGGCCATTTCTCCAATGCATGAGTTAGAAGAATTGTATAGAGTAGCTAGACTCACACTTTGGCAAATGTAGCATCAAGTTTCCCGTAAAAGAAAACCCTTTAGGACAGCAGAGTCACGTGGCGTGTAAGGTATGCTTTATATCATGGTTTTTATGAATCTTATTCATTTAACAATGCAAATACAGCTACTTATGCAAGATTCACTAAGAGATTAGTGAAGAAGATTTGATGGAAAAATTTGAAACATCTTTTGATTGAGCTAGCCAAAACCAAAACATTCAAAACCTTTGCATGAGTTGGAAAGATATATTACACCAACTCCACTTCAAATTTTCTATCGAGGGGGATAAAAACCTCGTATGATACCTTTGGGTCGCAAGGTAAGATCCCCATTGCAGGAAGAGCTTTTCCTCGTAAGGGAAGTACATGAAGACTTCCTCCTTCAAGGAAGACCAAGATCTAATGGTCTCTCATTGGTTGATGAGGGTATTCTTAAAAATTAATGAGGAGGAAGAGCTGCGAGAGGAAGTAACAGATGTCACTGTGAAGGGAGAAACATTACCACATGGACATGGACATGAAGCTAGTTGCTTCATCTAGAGGAGCCTTTGGTATCTTTTGCAAAGGGTTCCCAAGGATCAAAGACATGACAAAGTAGGATGGGCAATAATTCCTTGACAAAAGGAGGAGAAGGAAAGGTGGATCAAAGATCGTATGATGGGGAGATGCACCCTTTTTTATTTCAAGGGGCTTATACATAAAATAAGGAGACCGGTTTGGCGCAGCGGAAAGGAGGGACAAATTAGTCTGCACCCACCCATACGCCTACTTCTCATACTTTGATGTCTCATTACATGGAGGCATTCTACCCGAGAGGCCACTGCAGATCGTGGAGATGAGAGACACCTCACCACCATTGATCCAGGAGGGTGAGAACCTTGGAAGGATTTGGCACAACGTAGATAGTCTTGGCTAGGCTCCGAGGAGGAGGGAGAAATTCTCCCAATATCACCGTCACCCACTCTCACCAGCTTATTCGTGTTAGAGAAGATGTTTCTAAGATGGAGTGATGGCACCATCATGGTCCAAGAGACCACTCCACGGCATTGGAGCAGTGCGCAGGACACTTTCACAAAGGGAGTAATCTTCCCATTTTCCAGGTAGAGTGGGAGGGCGGGCCACTCATGCATGCATTGGCCGCACTTTCTAGGATATTTTGGGAGATAAAGGTGATAGCCTCCTATGGAAGACTAGCCTCCAAAAAGCTTCACAAACTTGCACTTGAGCATGAGCAGCCACAAGAGGTGCGTAAGAGAAACATGCATAGCAAGACATCGGTGATTGAATTTGGCATAGGAGTATGTCAAAGAAAAAGGTGAAACCACATGAAAAAGCTACACATTATAGGCTAATAGAAGTGTTGTCATTAGAGATTTTATACTCCTTATCGAGATCCCAGCCTTATTGGTGACACTTCAAAGTGACTTCTTTCACATGCAAGATACTTTCTGATGACTAGTTTTCCAAATGGAGGACACACGAGAGTATGGGGTCATATTTTAATAGAGTAACATCTTTCTTGGCCAGAGCCTCAAAGTCTCAAGGATAAACTACTACATGCAGCCCCATGAGACCTCTGATTCCCCAACCCCACTAGTTTCATTAGGAGCATACCATACTATCTTGGAGGTTCATGTGGAAGACTTTCAACATGAGATGCACTATCATATGAGGAAGTGCACAGATTGTTTGAAGGGTGAGGGAGAACATATAACCTTGGTAAGAGTTACCATCACCACGCCTTACTCATCGGTGAGAGAGGAGCCCATCCATTAGCTACCCTCACCAGTTTGGACCATAGCTGTATGGTGAAGGATTGGTATTTATGAGCATCATGATATATTTACTATATACACTCCATTTTCTTACCACTCATGTGTAGGGCATTGCTCCAAGAGGGGGCACTCTTTCGTATTGGCTTTCATGGGCTACTTGGGGCCACAGGGCAGTGATGATTTTGGCCACTCCCTAGAATATTTTGGGAGATGATGTATTCCTTCTATGGTGTTCTTCTATCGATACCTAAACATCATACACCTTCTCCAAGCCAGTAGCAAAGAAGAACGGGCAAAGCAAACAAGCAAAGAAAATACACCTCGTTATATCATATTCTATGGTGGTTAGATGAAAAACTATGTTGGTTGCACTTGAGGGACCATTTTCCTCCCCAATACCACACATGGCAGCTAACACACCTTTGATAGTGATCCCACATGTTGATGATGTCTCTATCTTTGCTGAGAACATGATTGGAGAAGTCACGTTGTTTAGATGTGTCCATGGGGAATGAAATTTCCCACGCTTTGGTGCCTCATGCTCATGCTGGAGCATGCAAGATGATATTCACTAACATAATAAATCATCTCTTTTCTTCTTTATGAGATTAGCCATATGATTGTTTGGAACACTTCTGATATGCCTCTCATGAACATGTGGGAGGAACTTTTTCTATTAATTACCATGCCGGCAGGTATTTCATTTGGGTGATAAAGCATGGAGATGTGAGTCTCTCATTGGGAATGAGATCCCTCATGCTTTTGTGCACATCCTACTTTGAAGAGGCCACGACAAGCAAGAAGGTTTCCACATAGACCTTCCAGCTTTTCATGATGAGAGCCATTTGGTTTATCCACCAAAGGCCAACTTGCAAATTTGGGAGGAACCACTGGGAGTACAGTAATTGTTGTATAATATTTGCTAGCGTGATGACTATTGGATGAGGAGGCCACAAGAGGAGGAGGGGAGAATTTTGCTCAAATCTTTCCTTTATAGTTTCTTAAGGACAAGCAACATTTTGGAGTGAGGAAACTTGAATATTCCTAAAGCTTTTAGCTAAATGGAATATTATAGATTGTTTTATCACCAGGTAGGTAGAATAAATGGGTAGGGAGTGCCCATAAATCTCCTGAGCATTTACAATAAAAACACTTAAAGTGTGAAAGGAGACCATCTAAGAAGTCAACTAAGCACCTTAAGTGTGAATGAGGGATGTATTAGCAGTGTTGAATAAGTCAGACTTTGACCAAATCAAACAACACATGAAATGTGAGGAATGGCATTAATGGTGGGACAATAGGTGCTTTTGGAGGGAGACGTATCAGCATGATGGTGGAAACCCTAATGAGTGGACGCTGGTGGAGAAGGCTCACAATTTCTTTTATAAGGAAGAGGATGAAGTCAGAGTGTTATGTTATTGATTATTGATTTTTATGCCTCGAATGACTATTTTGCATTCTTCTAGCTTATTTAGTTGAGATTGTTATGATGTTTAACACCGAGTGCTCCCGAGCGGATCCCATATCCTTCCTTGAGAGGTCTGGACAGAGGAGAATTTCTACTTCATTTCCACACTCAGTGCTTAATGCCAAGCCACAGCTTTCTTCATCACGTAGCAGTCAGCATATTTTTGTTAGAGTGCGGTGAGTGCTGCACATGTGAGAATTATATTGGGTGTTTCTTTAGAGCTTATTTCTTGCAGCAGGAGGATAGTTGTTTCCATCCATCGAAGCGCCCGTAAAGAAGCCCCTTGAGCTTTATTGAAGCATATTTGGTATCATCTCCAAGGAGTATTTATCTCATGGCCAAATGCATTTTTAGTCGCGTAGACCGTCATTATTTTGAGGAGGAGTTGCGTGGTGGTTGCAAAGTGGTTGTTTTGGGGAGGTGATTTTCTCGAAATGAGGAGCCATTATTTAATCCGGAGGATCTATTGGAGAATATTTGTAGGTTTTCGTTACACCAGCTTCAGCCACATATTCTCATTTATGATGCTGCATCACATTCACTTTCAGCTTAGGCTGTAATCCTGGCATTAGCACATTGTGGTGCATTTCTTGGAAAACCCTCTGGGTTGTCTCTGGAAAGTTGATCTAGTGCCCACATCTGCATGTAGTACATATTTTGGCTCTTACAATTTTAAATTTTAAACATTATTGTACGATCTCCAACTATAGTTATGCTTTAGTATGGCTGCATTGTAGTAGCCGCTCCGGGCATTTTTTTATGTTGCAAAGAATATCTCACTTTGAGAGGGCTATGTATTGGAGGCTTTGTGTAATCACATGAATCTATGGTTTATGCCTTCATTGTTTGGCACTTATTTGTTGCAGATATATGATTAATAATATGGATCCACATTGGTCTCTATGGTTTCTATGTTACATATGTTTGTTTTCTTTCATTTTTATAGAGCTTTATATTGCCCTCTTTTCTCTATTTGGGACACTGCACAGCTGTTTCACATTCGACATTTCCTGACTATAATAATAACATTGCAGATCTTAGGTGTATACTTTCATGGAGTGCTTTGTTTTCCAACTTGAGTGACTTCTTTGGCCTCAAGAGAGAGAGAACCCATTTTGTTATTATGATTCATGAATGGAATGGATCTCATCGTTGTCTCATGCTTTTGATCTCATTATATTTTTCTCGATATTTCTAGTTTTATGCACTCTCTATCTCTGCTTTCCCATTTGGGAATATTATAGTGCTAGACTGGAGCATAATCTTGGCTCTGGCCTTGTAATTCAGGCCATTATGTCATCTCAAGGAGGCTTTCACAGGAAGGAGAATGATCTCATGGAGAGATGAAGGAAAAACTCTACTTTGTCGGAGGGAAGGAGTTCTCAAAACTTCTTCTTCAAACCATGAAGGCATTAGCAGAGACATCAAAGAGATGAGAATAGAGAGAGGTAGAGATTCTCCAAGAGGGCTTGCACATGAAAAACCACTATATTTTCTCATTATGGGTGGAGGATTCAGCCACACTATCATATCTCACAACGTGGTACTAAACAGGGTGTATAGCAAGAGAGATGGAGGAAGGAGATGCACCAAAGGAGACTTACAGACTATATTCAAGAGTATGAATTCAAACTCAAAGATTTAGAGATCATTCAAACTTCCAAGGGTTTTAAAGATCAAGGAGGATAGAAGACCTAGCACTATGATAGAAGCACAAGGTGCAAGAAACATAAGGTGGGAAGATTCTTCCTATCTACTTTTGATAAGTCACCTAAATGTTCACCTAGGGCTTGGTGAGTGAGCTAGACACTATTTGAAAGAACACCAAGTTTTAAGATGCAGGTCATTAGAGTAGCAATGCCTACCTTGAAGGTAAGGCATACTTAGTGGTTTTATGAATCTTTCTTCATTAAATATGTAAATATGACTACTTATGCTGTCTACCAGGGTTAGTAAAGAGATTTAATGAAAACATTTTGAAACTTCCTCTGGTTGTTGAAGCACACACACAAACAAAACCTTGCATGAGTTAGAAGGATATATAAATCCAATTTACTTTGAACTATTTAGGATTAAAATTGCATAATATCTTTCTACAGTGAAAGATCCCCATTTCAGAAAGAGTTTCTTTCAAAGGAAGACATGGAGGATCTAAACAAATAACCTCTTAATGATGATGTAGCAACTTCATTCATGATGAAGGGGAAGGGAAGAAAAGAAGAAGGTGATGTCAACAGAGTAGCAGAAGAGAAGAAGGACATTTGTTCTGTAAAGAGAGAAACTTCTACTTTTTCAAGGAAAGTTTGGAAGAATTCCACATATGGAGACTGCAGTGTTGGGGTCCAGAAGCATGTGCCAACATTGGATGATTACAGAGATCTTTGAGATAGAAATAAATAAAGGGAAGGACAAGCATCATAAGAGAGCACACACCCTCTTATTTCTTACAAGATAGACGACAAAGAGGCAAGGAGGATTTGTGTAGTGAGTACAAGGATAAATTAGGTCCACTCACATATACACGCTCGTGCCTTGATGTTTCATTACATGGGAGGTATCCACTGTGAGACCCCCTGGGACAAAGATGAATAAACAGCCTCTCAACACAGTGCATTGACATATTTGGCTAAAGTATGAGCTTTGGAGTGAGCCAGGGCACAAAACAAGTACAGAACTTTGATGGGTTTGAAGGAGAGGTGAGAAATTTTCTGATATGGCATTGCTATCTCTAATTAAATTATTTGTGCTGAAAATGATGATTCAGAAATCTATGACAGCATGAGAATGAAAGTCATGGGCTACCCATAAATGAGAAAATGACATTTCCACACATGAGGAATATTTCTAATATGACAAGAGTACATTGGAGCATTTTGCATGGTCAATAAACTATGAAGTTTTTGACAAGTACATTTTCAATAGGAGGTTGACTCATGTACCGGGACCTTGTCTTAAAAGATTTCACCGGTATGAGCAAGAAAAGTCAAAGGCATTCAAATTGTGGATTTGGGCATTGGTATGTCAAAGATGAGAGCTACGATGACAAGTGCTTCATTTAGATTTTTACAACATGTCATTGTTGAAGTGATGGATCCATATTAAGTCCCAACTATTATGGGGAGTACCAACAACCCTTCATATCTAAGCGTTCTTGATGGAAATGTAGATGATAGCAGTGATGGTCGATGGAGTCACTATTTCATGATCACATCTACTGACCAGAGAATCCATGCTCATGAGGGTATTTCATATGCAAGACATGAGTAATTTTTTCAGAGCATGAGGATTCCATTGAGTTCTATCACACCATCATGGAGGATTCTAATAGAGGATATCAAAGAAGATGTGCACCAACATATCAAGATATGTATCTTGTTCGATGTATGAGAGGAAAGCAACCACTCTGCAAGGTTAAGCTTCAATGTCGCCTTTGATGAAGAGATGGAAGCGTTCATCTAAGGACCTCTTCACCAACTTGTCTACAACATATGGTAAATATTTTGCTGATGCTTATTGATCAACTAACAATGTATGTACATTCTTTACCATACATTTGCAAAAAGACATTTTCCTCCACAAGAGAGAAAAGCCTTCGGGGATTTCCATGGTCCTTTTGACTACATTCGATGGGGATGACCATTTTTATGGAGAAATTTGGGAAAATATGTTTTTCTTGTCTATATTCAACCAACACCTCAATGTCTCCTTCATTATTTTCAAGCTTTTGAGAAGCATAGCAAGCAAGTGGTTGGATGGCCACCATCACATTATGTTTGGAGACGTTAAGAAGAAGAACAATATTGTCTCACTTGAAGGAATATTTCCACCATCCAATACGTCATATGACACGGTCCATGTTTTTTGGGAGTCCATACATGGTGATGACACTTATTCACTATATGCAAAGGATTGGGCAATAATGTTCCCCAGAATCAATGAGTGGAATCGTTAGATTCCAAGTATCTTTTGCTTCATGAGGACTATTATATTATTGTAGCTCAAGATCATCACCTAAATTATCATAAAATGGAGAGAGAGACAAAGGTAATTTGAACAATATTGTCTCTCATTTAGCTACAACCCCTACACATTGCATGTTGTGGGATTGATGATTGCTTGCGAGCTACCAAGGAGGGCTCACTTTGTTTGGATGATAGTATGAGATTGAGTTTTCTACTGGGTTTAGGCACTCAATATTTATCATCTCTCATGCTCATGAGGCCAATGGACAGTATATAACTTTTCCATATATTCCACTTTTTTATGATGAGAGCTATTTGGTTTATCCACAAAAGGCAAATTTATATTCTTGGGAGGGGACATTTCTATTGGAGGTTTGCAGTATCCTTGGTATTTTCTTTGAGGACAAGAAACATTCTGGAGGGGAGGATTGTAATATTCCCAAATTAGCTCGCAATTAATGGAAATATTAATAGATAGGTGAATAAATGGGTAGGGAGACCCACAAATTTCTTTAGAAGAATAAAACCACTTCCCCATGAAAGTGACTGCCCGATTATTAATCACCCTAAGGTGTGAATGTGGGCTAAAACATGTTGGACTGATCAACTTTGACCAAATCTGCTATTAGTTGTGGAGGAGTGGGATATTAATGAGGACAAATTCAGCTTTAGATGGAGACACATCAGTTAAAGTAGTGTCATTATCTTGATTGGGCTTAGGTTTGAAGCTCATATCTTATAAAGAAGAGGATGGTAGCCATATTATTCATTCTGTATTTTGATATTTTGATATGGTGGTATGTTTAGGTTATAGCTTTCTTCAAGTTTGTTTGTGCTTAAGATTGTGTGTGTTGTTTTAGTGTTGTGTATGTGTTCTTGACCGGGAATTGTACCCTCTTCCTTGTAAAGAAGCCTGGAGCTGTAAAATTATGCTCTGTATCTGCATTTTTCCAAGCTTCAAACTCATGTACAACGTAGGATTTTTAGACTTGGGTTTTGTTGCAAGGTAGCAATGAGAGTAGGAAATCTCCACTTTTTGGAGCTATTTTTCCATTGGAGGGATCATTTTCTATCCTAGAGGCTTGTGAGAAGATCAGTGGCTTCAATAATATATTTTGGTACCAAGACAGACCATATCACCATAACGTATTTTCCGTAGTGACCACGTTATTTTTTAGACATCTATGGGGAGTGGGTCGCTGCCCTGGTCGGAGTGTTTGGGGGACCGTGTGTGACCGGCACTTTTAATTCTAGAGGTCCGATGGAGGAGGACTACCACCAGACATCATATCAATCCACCCCCTATTGGTGATTTATTTTCAGAGATTATTCAGCCCTAGAAGCCAAATCGTTATATTTTGTATAGTGTGCATTTTGAAACTCTTTCTAGGTTGTCCTGGAATCTGAAGCGACATGGATCTCTGCCTTAGAATTTTTGAGAATTATATCAAAAGAAATATATTTTTATATCCTTCAGCTATTATTCTCTCTTGGAAATCACGGGGGCTTTTCTTCGTATTCCCATATTTATGTATTAACAAATACTGTAGATCTAGGTACATCATGAGCAGTTTGTTTGCTCACCTTGAGTGATATTTCTTAAGATATTGTGCCTATTTTTGTTGTTATATTCATAATGGAATGGATCCAATTGCTAATGCCAAGCTTGATCTATTATATTTTCCGCATATTTCAGCTTTATGCATCATTCTCACTTTCCTTTTGGGAATATTAAATGGCATATCATCCCGTGGTGTTGTGGGTGGTCATTGCTTCCATAATGTCTTCTCATCAGAATGAACAGTGGAGTGAATGGGAAAGGAGGAGACCACATGATGTGATGAGGCAACCTCATGACGATCTCACTTATGTGATTTGGTTTAAATACACATCAAGCACAAAGGTGAGACGAAGAGCTAAGAGATGAAAGACCACTGCTGACATTTGCTGTGTTCACGAAGGAGGTTCAACCAAAATAGAAGGACAACAGTTTTCCACCATGGATCTCATGATGAAAACAGAGAGAATAGTGATCAAGAGTTTTTCATCTTGAAATCAGATATCACAATGGTGCAGAATTTCTCTAGTTCTACTAAAGCAAACTCACAAGTAGAGGGGGCAAGGTGATCTACTCGTTTGTTAAAACTTTATTCACAACACTTAAACAAACATTTTCACAGTGTCATGAATGTCATCAATAGTGGAAAATGATGTAGGAATAGTGACCATTAAGTTCGCATAAATCATAGGGGTAAGCCAGCATGATTTGGTTTCTTAGATTAATTTGCAAGGTAATATGGACTCTCGTGATGTCGCATTTAGAAAACATCTGTTGACCTGGCATTTTGAGATGAGAAAGCTCAGACAAGCAGGGTGGCATGCCCAACAACACGTTAACAAATTGTGAGAGGTGACTGCTTTTGGATGTTTAGGAGGAGAAGAAATTTTTGGGAGGCGGTTGTCCTTAGGTTCCTATTTTTTCTTTTCGAAGCCCTCACCGTATTTTTTTTTCGTAAATCCCAGCGGGTGTTCCGTTGGAGGTGGTTGGGGAACCGAAGGAAGGATGGGTCGTACACCTTTGAACTGGTTCAAAGTACTGTGTTTGAGTTACTGGTGCAAAGTGTTTAATGGGGGAGACCTTGCCCGTACCATGATCCCTAGGGTCAAAATGGGAAGTACCAATTTAGTCACTGCTGCACCGAAACACTGGAGTGGGGAAGCTGAAAAATGGTATCTCGACCGGAAGGGCTGGACTGTAGGATGGCTCCCAAATGGTTAAGGCTTGGAGGAACCATTCTTAGTTTAGCATGGAGAGGCACTAACAGAAGGATAAGGTCCTTGGAGGAGAAGGTCCTAAAAATGATGTGTTTAGTGAACAATAAATAGGCGTTGAGTTGTGGCTATTGGCTAGTCAAATCCAGCTGCCACAGCTTTCTCCAAGACGTTGGCAATGTAATGTTCTAATTTTTATGGAACATTACCTTTTCTCCATTTTTCACACACGAGATAAATAAAATGGTAGGGAGACCCATTCATTTCTATGAATATGTACAAAATTCTCTTGGTATGAAGGAGGACCATTGACAGAAATGATTTCACACCTCCATGTGTGAAAGGGGGCTTTGCAAGATGACCAGGTCAAGTTTGACTAATTCAAATGGTGCTTAGCACATGAGGTGGGGGATACACACAGAAGGCCAAACAGAAGGATATGAGTGGAAGCTTTCCAGACTAAGGAAACCCTAATGAGTGGGGTCCATTGAGAGTGGGATCTGTTATTGTTTAAAAGGAGAGCAAGGTAGCCATTGTAAATCATTCTGAGTATTATTCATATTTGTCTTGGTGACTTGCTGCAATTTCATCGGTTAGCAAGATTTGTCGAGAAACTCATGTTTAGGATTTCCTTCTTCTTGAGTAGATCTGGAGGATTGCACCTCATTGCCCATATTCGGTATTGAGGCCTAAGCATCATTCTTTCAACAACACATCAGCCAGATATTGTGCATTGTTGACTGGGTGTTGGATTCGGATGTTTTCTTTCTATAACACGTGTCCTGGTTAATTTTGAAGTGATAGCCTATCCTTTGGGAGATCAGCAAAGAGGTTCATGAGCTTATTCCACCATCTTTTAATGTTATGCCAAACCACTTACCATCACCCAGCAACAGGCCTCCCTCTCTTAGATAGTGTTATTCTTTGGAGCATTTGCTGTGAGGATTTAGCATACATAGAGGAGAGATCTTTAGGTGAAAGGACTTACCCTTCACTTGTATTTCTATTGAGGAGGCCATTTCAGATTTCAAATCACATTCACTATCACCTCCTATTTTTTTATGAGCTGCCACCAAAGAACTTCCGGGCATTATTGTATTTTCCATTTTCACATGTATTGCAGCTGTAATCCCCATGATTGTTGTACTATTGTTTTCAGCATGAGAGCCTTCTCCCTCATTTCTTGAGCTATCATTGATATATCATTGTATTTTCATTATATGTTGGCAGCAGAACTTCCTATAGACAAGACTGCTTTGCTAGCTAGGGAAAACTATAGTAGTGTTTTTCATCCTATCTTAAACATGTCATAGAGGCTCCTTGTCAGGGTTAATTTTGATTCCCATTCTTTGGGCACTTTTCCAAGGAATCAGTGGTGAAGCTGTATTATCACCCCAGGCATTTTATTGATCCCAATCCTGGGATTTGCACAGACACATTGTTCTAAGGACCTGTGTCTTGGTATCAACTCGGTTTCTGCCCATTTCTGAAAAGGTGTTTTCTCAAATCCGTGATTGCTAGCTATTCCTAAAACAGATATTGTTGCAGAGTCAGTGAGCACCTTTCTTGCTTAGCTTATGGCCTTCAAGGTTTTCCAAGAAAGAAGAAGAAGAAGAGATGCAGAAGATGAGCTTTGATCTATCTATTTTTGTGACAAAGAAGAGCCCCCAAGGAGGAGAAGCAAAGAGAAGAAGAGGAAGGTCCATGCACTTCCTATTATCAAAAGAAAGAAGCATGAGATTCTTGGATCATCAAGTTTTAAATCAACATCAGAGTGAGTATAAATCCCATTCCCAACATTCATGAGCTACAACATTCTACGCTTATTCAAAGCAGAAGGAGTGGGGAGAGAAGTCCGGCAGAGAAGAGAAATCAAAGGCAATAGGTTTTTATTGTCTACATTTGATGGGAACACTTCAACAGATCTTGGGTGAAAATCTAGAGGTATTTTTCTTGCTTCATCTGGAAATAAGGTAGAAAGAAGTAGGAGGTTGCAACACCGCACATGGAGTGATGAAGCCTTTATTGGTGGTTCAAACCCTTGGTTCATTCAAGGGTGAATTATTTCAGAATTTGCTCAAAGGTTGATCCAAACTTCGATGGAGAGAGACAAAGGAAGAGAACTATTCCACCATGGGAGGAGACCACCAACATTGTCGAAGGGCCAGAGGGCAGCCTTTTACATTCATGGAGGAGGGCAATGCTGTATTGGAGGAGAAAACTAATGCACATACAAGAAGAAAACCCCAAGTTCCACCACATGATGAATTTCCACTTTTCATTTACTGTCAATTTATGGAAAGTGGAAGCCACATGTAGAGGTCCAATAACTCACATACAGGTTATTTTAGAGCACCATTATTGTAATCGTTGTGCAATGGTTCAAGGAGGAGATGAACCCCCATCTTTATTATACATTGGATGAGTCTCATTCAGCTCCTTGAGGTTGGATGTGAACCATTGGAGAATGAAACAACCATGGCACCTTCATGAAGAACAATGAAACAAATTTTGGAATAGGAGATGAAACAGTTGTTACACCATTGGAGGAATTAGTAGCGTTCGTTAAACATGGGCCGAGAGAAGATATTACCTCCATCACATTTGGGTCCTCATGGATTCAACACAACAAGGGTGAGAGATCTTTCTAGAAGTTAAACGAAGGAGTTGCATTTCAACCTTCCATGAAATGCAGGGGAAGATATGGCTTGGGAGAATGGTAGCCCTCATGGGAGGAGTGCTCAAAGGAGAATATGAGTAAACTAACAAGGAGCGATGGGTGTGATGGGGAGCAAGAGGCTGATTTTCTAATGGAAAACATAGATGCAGATACCGCAAAGAAGAGGCTTGCCTGCGTTGGTTCTTCTTACGATTTTTGCCAATCATCAGCAATCGTATTTTCTAGGAGGATGGGAACAAAGAAGAGGTGGCGTGATTTTTACATCATTGAGAAGCAAGAGAGTAGAGATACATGGGAGCTGATATGGCACATATATCGTCTTTGACATTTTCTTTCACATGAGTTACATGATGTGAGTATGAGGAGGCAAATGTTAATTGGTTGTTTGGCCATATTGGAGAGCACAAGGCATTTGCTCTCATATGATGTATGATGTTGTAGGAGTAGAGGAGGGCACTATAGTGCAAGGGGATTACTCTTGGCTTGGACCCATCAGAGGCATTTCATCTTATGAAAAGTTTACATTTGCGAAAGAACATCACTGCAGATGTTCTTTAGTGACTGGTGTCAAGAAACAAAGATACAGGGTGAAGAGCTTTTTTGGTATGAGCTCACAAATACTGACACTGGGAGCGTAATATACATGGATCCATCTATCATTTTTACTCAAATTTTATGGTAAGAATATTGTTTACATTTTCTGATCTACATACTTATCATTATGTTTTCAAAGGTATGGCTCTCAAAGGGCAAGATTTTTTCATTTTGCTCCATGATAGTGTTGGGCTAAACCATATGATGATATGTTCATATTTTACATGGTCTTTGGAACAAGTTTACATTCTGCTACATTAAACATCTAATTCATATGATTAGCATTATATTTCTGAAACATTTTTCTTGTATATTTTCTTTTGAGTGCAGCTAAAACCGCGTTATGCGCACTGGGAGACTCGTTGTACTTTTCTGGGGCACTATGAAACCATCAAAAGATTTCTTCATTTTGATGATGACATGCGCCTACTTATTGATATTTGTTATTATTGGGATGCATTATCAAAGATTGAAAATTACTTAGTGTCCTTGAGGAAGATGATTTTGTTGAAGCGTATACATGGCATGTTCTACCGGAACATGAGACATATTAACATCAAAAACTTGCCTTATTTTTTCTTCTTGGGAGTGGTGACCATGAGTCTGACAGATGGATATCCATCCATTTTGCGTATGTGGGCATGTATTTTATTTTTACCGCTGATTCACCCATCCAGCTCATTATCTTAGCAGAGCAGTGATATCAGCATAACCTCTTTTCCGTTATTTTCCTTAACATCATGACGAGGTTGTGTTGGTAACCGGCAGACATTGTCTTAATTTTACGCAATATGGTATAACCCATAGAAAACATTTCATTACGAACTTATGATGATCATGTCTCATCATCATGGACGAGATGTTCCATTGCCTGGATTATCATTGATGGATACAGGCAAACCGGAGGATCGTTTTACTTTGCCACTTGGGGGAAATATTGGCAGCCCGCGATTACAATACACCCAAACTTCGTCGCTGCCGTGATAGCATCAGGACACGGCGAGGCTTTCCATATTCATATTGGGCGCCCCACCTTCATTTCAGAGCCCGTATGTGAGCAGGAGACGGTGAGCTCATGTTGGGAGGCAATTATGTTGTATGATGATTGATTGTGATGAGATCTACATGGGGAGGATGAGTCCTATTGTATATTTGGGAGATCTGCGCCTGGCGAGGCCCGTGATAGCCCAGCTTTTTTCCTTCTGGTGACTGTTTACATGGTAAGGCTATTTCGTATTATTCACTAAAAGTCAGGATTTACATGTTGAGACAACTAAACACTTGATTGATGACAGGGAATCTCTTTTTTTACTTACATTTCATCATGCATGCAGTTACATGAGATTACAGAAATGTATTGCCTATCCTTGTATTCTTTCTTTAGGACAAGCAATTCCTTTGAGAGAGCAGACCGTAATGTTCAATTTTTATGGGAACATTAATTTTTTCCATTTTCTTATAAATAAAATGGGTAGTATAATCTGACTATTTCTATGAATACGTAATAAAAATCCTTTGGTACGAAGGAGGATCACTTATGTAGCCTAGATTTTCACACCTCCATGCAGAAAGGCTTTGCAAGATGACTAGGTCAAGCCTGACCAAGTCACAGCGTAACAGGCGGGGGGGAGGTGGGGAGCACATTGTGTGTCGCCGGGGTATGATGCAGGAAGATTCTAGAGGAAGGAAAACCTTAATGAGTGGGGTCCATTTAGAGGAGATCGATATTATTAAAAGGAGAGCAAGGCAGCTATTGCAAATCATCTTGAGTATTATTCATATTTCTGTCTGTGACAATTTGCTTTAGCCCTTGTTGGTTGAAGAAGATTTGCTTTGAAACTCCTTGTACTTTCCTTATTGAGTGCAGATCTTGGGAGGATTTTTACCCATTCCCATATTTAGACATTGAGTTCAAGTATCATCTTCTTCTTCATCAACAAGTACTCACTTGATATTGTGTTGTCGGATGTTGTCGTATGTTTTCAACACCATCCCTTTGGCTAGTTTTAGAGATGGGAGTTTCATCCCTTTGGGAGATCAAGTGTTGAGGCTGTTGTTTACGACACCACATTATTTTTTCACCACAATGTCCACTTCTACGTATCACCCTGGCAACATACTCCTCTTTAATAAATATTATTTTCTGGAGTATACTCTGTCATGAGGGATTAGCATACTGGAGGGAGAGATCTTAGCAGTGATCTGCCTTTCACCTTAGATTTTTATTGGAGATGTCATTTCAAATTTCATATCATATTCAGCCATCTCTCCTATTTTTTTTTATTATTGCCACCCAAATAAACTTCCATTATTAGTATTTTTCCATTTTTGCTTATTGTAAGTCATCCTTCTAAGGATTGTTGTACCATGCTTCGTGCTGAGAGCTATTTCCTCATTTCTGAGCTATCATTGAGATATCATTGTATTTTCCTTTCAATATATGTTTAGTGTCTCTCCAGTAGACAACAATGCCACAGTCAAAGGAAATCATATGCGTGTTTTTCATCCCACCAGTAATATGTCTTAATATAAGCTCTCATTGGCTGTTCCTGACCCCATTCTTTGGGCACCAAGGAACCAGGGTGGTGGCTTTTCTCATCACCCCAGAAGGATTTCCTGGACATCCCAACTTTGGATTTTGGTTCAGACACATTGGTTCAAGGGATTCAGGGCATTGGTATCAAACTTACTGCTTCATTTCGGGGAAAAGGGTACCACCCATGGATTGCTGAAGGTTCCCAAAAGGGATATTACATGCACATGAAAACCTTGGTGAGTTGTATCTAATGACAGAGGGGGGGGGCAGGAACGAACCGTGCTGGAATATTTATATTCTCTGCAATTGCCTAGGAGATAAACGATTTTTTATCGTGTTGCCTCTAAGACATGATGGCCTAAGTGAGGTCCGAGACTTCTGCTTGCGTAATACGTCAATCAACTGCCGTATGATATTTATTGTGAGGAAATCACATCTTACGTGACCCGTATACAATAGTATTAACGTACAAGTATATTACCACCCATAGTGAGGTTGTAATCTAAGGGGAATCAATGACTTTGTGTCAATATAAAAATTCTTCCGGCATGTGAGAGGAAAATCGTTAACACAAGGTTAGAGAAGGGTGACCGTCCAATGCACACAAAAGTGATGGTGAATAAGCACTTAGGTTATCCGAGTTATTCCAAACAAAGGTACATCACATTCGTAGATGCACCTCGTCAATGCTATCTTTGAACACAGCATTACGCTAATCTTGACCGTACTTGGAAGGCAATGCCGTACGAAGGTAAAGGGGATGTTCAAACCAATACAAAACACGATCAAATGACTATCTTAAGGATCCAAAATACCCAAAGAAGATAGTAGATATTTTCATTGTACCCAGCACGCATCGGGAGTACTTCAAAGAACATGGTGGTGAAGACCCGACCAAGCTGACCACTACGTTGTAGGTGGAAGTGTTTAAAAGAACATCAAGCATAATTATTTCTTTGGGGACATTGAACGACTCTTCTTAGTCACATCTGTATGTACATTAAACAAAATGGACTCAGAACTTTGGTTTGGGGACCGGCCACATGTGTTAAGCATGGTTGCATTAAGTGCGACCCCCCAAGCCCAAGGTTACATCAGTCAGATGATTCTTCACAATTCATCATGAGAATCTGCAATCAGGTACCGAATGTGATTTTGATAGAGCTTACCTTGAGATGGATGGCACAGTTATATCTCGTTGAGTAAAGGATGTTGAACACGCTTAGTTGAGTTACAGCTTCGGGGAGAAGCGAAGTGGTGTCTTGTTGTCTTCAGACGCTTTCTTTCTTTCCCGTAACTAGCATCTGGGTAAAAGGAAATCATGAGCGTAATGGCCATGGAAACCACAAATGAACAAGTCTTGTTCGCTTAAAGAGGCTTTTTCTCGCTGGACTAATCGCCTTCTTATTGATGGTAAGCCTGTGGTGTTAGGTTGGTTCCCGGGTGTGCTTCTGTCGATTACCTTGTTCTCGGGATGTACCGTTGCCTGGTTCTAAGCCTTTTCCTTATTCAATTGAATTATAGGATCAAATACACCGATGCACATACACCTAAACTCGAGGAGGCGGTTGCTATGGGTGAGGCGAGAAGGAACAAAGAGTGTTGGGGTCGTTATTGGCTCAAAATTCAAACATCATTTTTGACAAGGTTAACAGTGTTCATGGGTCAAAACAGGGTTGTAGGATCATTTTAGCGAAGGCGGGAACATCACTCTTATATGGTTTAAGTTTACCCCATGTCTAAACTCACTCAACCCAATCGGTTTACGGTCACATCATTCATCATTTTATGACTATTTCATTTTCCAAAGATTTTAAATTTAAAAGCGAGAAAAATTAGCCAAGAAACCTACTTTTCGTAGTGCATTGCAACGTAAAAATACCGTTGTTTAACTGTTGCTTTTCTAGCTAAAATAAAACAAATTATACCAGAGCATGCCACTTAAAGCGTGGTTTCCGTCCGTTCTGTCAGCCACCGTGAATGTTAGGGTTTAAAACATTGGGAAAAGCAATGATGCTTTTCGTAGTCATGAAGTGATGAAATCAAGGCACATGTCCAAAGCTACCATCATGGTCTATTTAGGCAATGTATTAGTCATATCACGAATCATGACAATAAAATTTAAAACTTCAAATCCTTTCTCAATTTAGTCATTTCATTTTCATTCACAATATCCCAGTTCGGAGGGTTATTGTACTAAGTCAAACTTGTGGCTATTTATTCAAAGGTTTATCGAATATTGAGTCATGAGTCATAATTTCATCAGGCTTAGGTTAATCATCATCAAAGTAGGTCGAACAATTCTTTGAGAAACTATGGCGCAGAAAATAAAAAAATCCACAACGGTGGACAATGTCTAAGATATGAACCTGAAGACATGAAAGTGATCACTGAAGATCCAAAGAAGAATGGAAGCCCTCGTGACATGTAACAGCAGCCTACAATTTCCAGGAGAAATTGGCAGTAATAATACACATGTATCTAAGGAGTTTTCTTTAATTTCGAAGTGAACACCATCAGCGGAACAAGCAACGCCCCATCACACCATAGGTTACTGCTATTGCTGCTAAGAGATTCCAAGAGTGTACATGAAACCAGTTCAAAGGGTTTACGTTTAATATGGACTGCCATAAAGAGTTCATGAAGCTTGAACACACCTAGATGGACCTACCACTGTGTTGTTCCCAAGAAGTTGCATCAAAGAGCGCTATTCAAAATTGATGCTCATCATCCAAAGTACTTTACCTGGTGAAGAAGATATCACAAAGTTCACTCATACTTATTATGTGAAATTATATGCACATGTATAAAACATTCTTCCTTATAGTTGTTTATCTAGGAACAACAGATTAAAGCCTTTCGCGACTACTTTTTCCCAACTGTGGCTGTATACGTAACAGATCAAATAAAATTACTTGGAGTCCAAGCACCTTCTATTCTTCCTCTTTTGTTTCCCTTGTTGTAGCTCTAAATCCAAGCTAGATGTCCAAAAATATTTTCAGTTATTTGTAAATACTAAAACAACGTAAAATACAGTAAATAATACAACATGTCTATTCAAGTTATTTAGTTAAATCAATGAAACATAAAACATATACATCAGATAAGAATTCATAATATGGAAAACATGAGCTTATACAAGATACATATGGGAAAGTAAGCAACAATATTTATTAATGGATAGAAGGGGAGGTTACAAACCAACACGATGAAGGTCAACATTCTGTACATCCTACCTCATCACAACGTAGATATCTCCAAAACAAGATGTCACCAAATCAACTCTTAATTGAAATTCCACCGTGATTTCTCTACTCAAATTTTTCAGTTAATCGATTCCACAATTTATAGATGAGTCAGTTGCAGTTTTACAATCAATGAATTTCTAATAATAGGAAAAAGGCATGTTCGGGCCTCAGAGGTAGGGATCAAAATGGACAATGTATTCAAAGTTTGACACATACACTTCATAAAGAAGGCAATCGCCAAGTGGAGATTCCTAACAATGAGAATTTCCTCGCTCTAATTGACCAACACACCCTAAGTGTTTAGAAGCGCTTTACAGACACCTTTTTGGAATAGGAGGTGCACTGTGACATACAACGATTTCATTTCAAGAGACTGCTTTATGAGCTCATAGGTGATATAACATAAACTTCAATCTGGAAACCTTGTAATGAAGTCATAAGATGATTTGTTCTTGTTTCTTTTTGTCTTAGGGCATGTAGCAACCGAAATGATAGGGGATGATAGACCCTATTCATCGGTCCTAGGGATGATGTCTAGTTAACCAAAGTCATTGTAAATGGTGCTCAAATTGACCTATAACAATTTTCAAAGCATGGAAGTTTAACAATAATAAACAATATTTGATTGGAGATGCTTTACGCACTATGATGGCCAGAGATGAAGTGAGTGGTGACCGTATCAATTCATAAATACATTACATCATGATATACTCTCTTGATCATAAATTGCCGAGGGAAGGCATTCTATGCTCAACATACAACCATATTCAATATGTACATAGTGTAAAAAGTCACGTTCACATTGAATGTTGCTCAATACATATGCTCACAGATATAGGCCCATGTTCTGGATGACTATTCTGTAGACAAAGTCACCGTACAGACAGATGTAAAAAAATCCTAAAATCATAGCCCTAATGGTCAAACTAGATCCGGGGTCTTTTATCTCATCTACTTGGATAATTAAAAGGAATAGCCACAATATATGATTTTTAGTCAACATGGTAACACATCATTTGGATCACTAAACAATGATGTGAGTTGTTGTCAAACACGAGAGAACCACTATTGATGTTAATGGTCTCTCGTACCGTTAGCATTTTTCGTAAGGTGTATTAGGATGACGTAATGTCGAATGCCAAAACAAAATCTTTCTTTCAAAATTATGGAAGTGAGGATTTTTTCGATGTTGTAACAAGCCTCATGGCACTAGAATACAGATGCTTCTATGATCCCCGGATAATGATTTGTCATCGACAGAAGCCACCTATTGTGAAACGGGAGTTACTGGCTCAAAGACAAAGGTATGACTTGATATAGCAATGTTCGTGTGATGGTTTTCAGAGAATGAAGGTTATGAGCATTACAGAAGGATGAGTATTCACCGGATGATTCTATTCGAACATATCATGACACTAAGATGAGTTGGTAGCATTGGGATCCTAAAATCCGAAGTGAAGGTATGATGAACCATACGTATGAATGAACCATCAAGAAGATTACCCAACCTAAATAATTACCAGGATGGAGTGAAGTGTCATGTTCAAGAGCGACCGCTAATTTAAAATATCTATTCACTCTTCCTAAATTTCTTCTCGTCATTTTTTCGACCAATACCCTTATTTTTTAACAAGCTTGGAGGAGGATAACATATGCTTGATCTATAAACTACCCTTCGGCGAATAAAGTATCACTATTTAATAATTTAACAATTTAGTGATGAATGAAATCTTTATCTTTGCCACGTATCGACAAGCATATCACTATTTTATGTTTTAATGTTTACCCATACAGAGCCCGTTTCTTTTCATATTTAGAGAGTTTAAAAAGAGTGACGCAAAGAAAACTCATAAGTACTTTTTCGTAGATTTGTCACTTAGATTTTAAAAGGTGTAAACTAATATCTAAGAGAACCTTTTGTTCATGCTTGACCACAAGACTTTTCATAAATAATCTATCCATTCAAGAAAATAATAAACTTATACTGTAGTAGATATCAATTCATTTATTTCTTATGAGCTCGAAAAGATAAGTGCTCACACCTTTCATATTTTCTGAGTCCTAAAAGAGCTAAAAGAAGACTCGTGTTCCTTTTTCATTGTTATCAAAGCTTTGAAAGAGATAAAAGTGCCTAAATCCTTTTTCGTTTTCTTAACAAAGTTTTAAAAATATGAGCAAAGTATGCTTTGTAGTCAAATCATTCTCAGAATAAATCAACAACTAATATGTTCATCAATGGTAAACCCTATTCAGAAAACAACATCAAATGGATTAAAATACCTATTTCTTGACAAAAATATAATAAAACCATATAGTCATAGCAACAAATATTCATTGCAACAATTAAATGACCAAATATAAAGAGTTTTATCATTCATTTTTACTATTTGGATTTTGAGCTCTGAAACCGGCTTTTCCTAATCCTTCAATGATCGTATTGGCAGCAATTGGTAAGAATGTTTTGAATTACCGCAAGAGCACATGTCGCATCGCCCCCGCAAGAGAAGATGCCTCTAAGCTTCATTTCATTCAATTGCAGAATACTAGTTACTAATAGCTGGATGGAATGAAGGTTAATTATAGGAAGATTTGTTTCATTTTTTAATGAGCTTGGACACAGAAAACAACTATGCTCATAATTTGCTTCTATTTTTTAATGAGGTTTACACAAAGAAAAGTTAAAATCCATCCTCATATTCGTTTACTTTTTAATGAGGTTGACACAGGAATGCTCACCAATTACCCTTCATCCAGGTAAGTATTTGCCCATGCTTATCTTCCTTGCTTATTCACCTGTGAGATTTAATTTGGTAAGATTAGGTTTTTGAAATCCAAATTTCATTAGCGGTAAGTAAAGCAAAGCTGTGTTTTTCTAATAATAATGCCCAATGTTAATCATGATGAAACAAAGGCTTTTACATAGCATTGTCTCTCATTCGCACCGTTTGTGTCGTGCAATCGGTTTCCCTAGAGACCTGCTGCTTCCCCCCCAACTATCCAAATCGCAATATTGAGCGCTTGTCATTGCATTTTTGTTTTCGCTTGTTCTCTCGTTTTTTGAAAAGCCTGGGTTCTCATAATGACCGTTGACCTTATTTACTCCTTCCTTTCAAAGAATAGTTTGTTCAAGTTTATTAAAGTGTTTTTCTTTATCATTAATCTAATTAATTTCAGCATTTTCATCACAAAATAGGATCCATTTTCTTTTTGAATAGGAAATTGTTAAAATTCTTTGCTTCCTTGATAGGATAAATTGCTTCTCAATTTCATTTTTCCTTCAAAAGAGAAATTGTTGTTTAATTTTTCATTTTCAAAAGTAAAAGGCATTTGTTTTTATTTATTTGATGCACTTAGTTTTTCTACATTCATAATAAAGGGATCGAAAAGAAAAACATGCATTTCCATGTAGTAACTGTGTTTTGGTAAAAGGAACAATTAGAAGTCGTATTTTAGTTTGTGCTCTTGATTTGTTTTTCTCTAAATTATTCTTTCAGTAGCTAGGATTTTCAATGAAAACTAAAAGTGAAAGATCGTTTATCATTTCATTTTATGAATTCTAACAAGTATCATCGCAGTTGAACCTTGAAAGGCAAATGATAAACAAGATCAACTTTGTAAATTGGCCCTAATTTACCTAACAAATCATTAAACTATAACGATAACATTAGGAAGGTATAGGCCAGAGACGTGTTCCAGTCATTTAAACATAGTAGCAACTATCGTTAATTGTCGTGATACATTCCCGAGGGTGATACCTCACCCACATGCGTATGTACACGTAGTTCGTCCACACATACTTTTGGTATATATGTATGTGTTTAAGCACGAAAGTATGTGTGTGTTTTCCTTATTGTGCGTGTTTCGTACCCATGTCAACATGACTTTCTGGGGCTCTGCCTATTTCTTTGCTATTTTGGGAGAAAACTTTACAGCGATATTCATCCATAGTGAACCGAGTTGGTCACCTTTGCAATTGTGACAGCACCCACAATATTTCGGGTAGACTGTTCGCCCGTACTTTCTTGCCTGCTTATGTACCCAGCTCATGCTTGACAAATATTTTTTTGCCTAGAATTACCCTTTTTTATTTTTTTATTTGTTTTTTGGTTAAAATAAACTTATCACTGTGAACAAAATCCCTCTTTCTCAATGTTTTGCGAGCATACATTGAAACCACCTTACTACCGTAAGTTAATCATGGCAAAGAAGGCGACATCACTTACCAAAACCAAGACTATCAAAGACCCTCCTGGTGAAGCATCATTTTCCCATATAGTAGAGTTTTAAAAGACAAGTTTTTCTCTACAAACTCGTTTGTCTATTATTTTTGAGACAGAGTCTCAGTTTGCCTGGTGTCACGATCCATCCAATTGTGAGACTACTAACCCGACGTTGTTCAACTAGAAGTTGATTCAGATCTCATTGTGCTTTATAAGAAGTAATTGGTCAACCGGACACTTATCCCCAGACTAATGAAATAGGTTCATCATCCTTATTTTTAGTTGCTATATTCCTTAAGTGGGAGAAAATCTTTGATTCCGAAGTCGAACAATTGAAATTTGTTCTCAGACACTACCTAACATATTTATTATTGAGTCTCTCCTCTATATCACGCAAACAACCACTCCGAAATAGTAATTCAAAGCGATGGCTAAGTTCTTCCACCTCGTTTGATTTCAATTGAATAAATATCACAAGACAGAGACACCTTTAACTCCAACTCATTTTCGGGTAGGGGAGCTTACATGTACGTATTTTCTCAATGTCTTTCCTCCGTTGTTGATCCTATTTCATTTTTGTCCCCATAGATTCTATAGGTATACATTGGTCATCTAACCATGGTTTGTAGAGATAACATCCCAAACCTAACCATCTATTTAAATTTTGACAACATCTTATCATGTTTTATCTTCATGTTTTTTCCATTGACTTCTGCATCCATGTCATCATCCTGAACTTATGGTTCCCTCTCATAAGTATTGGAGTGTTGATCCTTTGTCCACATCTTTTCACCCAGGTCTATCAAGGTCCTACTGGGCCAGTTCTTCCTTGTGGCCGGAGATTGCCATAAAATTACTCCTTGAAATTCCAAAACTAATGAAAACCTGAGAAGACCCATCAACACATGTTATAATCATTTGTATACCCTTAACAATGACTCCGTTAGACCATGTTTTTTCAACGCACACCACTATTCAATCGAACAACAGAGGATGGTTATTTTCTATGTCAACCTCATTAAAATTTAGGCCATGAGATGGTTCTTTTACCGTGTCAACCCCGTTAAAAAAATGAAACAAATTATGAGCATAGTTCTTTCCTGTGCTAAGCTTTGCTAAAAAATGAAACAATCTCTCACATTAGAAACCTTTCATTCCATCCAACTATTAGCAACTATTATCTTCATCCAGTGAACAAATGAAGCTTGGGGGCATCTTTCGTAGGGGAATTTGAAATGTACTCTTGTAGGGGAATTCAAAAATTTCCACTAATTGCATGCAATCGACTGAGTCTGTGGAAAAATCGGCTCGTAGCTCCAAACTAAACAAATTTCAAATGGTAAAAATGAACAAACCTTCTTTATATTTAGTCATTTAATTGTTTGCAATGAACATAGTATTGCTATGAGTGTGGTTTTTATTATTTTTTTGTCATGAAATGTATTTTAATCCATTTGATGTTGTTTCAGTCATGTCATAAATTAATGAAATCGTATTAGTCAGAAAATTTATTACAAGAATGATTTGATTACAAAGCATACTCTTTTTCTCCTTATTTAGAGCTACAAATGAAAAGGATTTAGTTAACACTTTTATCTCTTTTTTCGAGTTTCCATAATAGTGAAAAGGAACCTTGAGTCTTCTTTTTTAGCTCTTTCGCACCGATAATATAAAAATATTGTTGAGCACTTGTATTTTTCGAGTTTCGTAAAAGTAATGAATTGATATCTACTTCCGCATACCTAACCCTTTTACGATCGAGATAGATTATTTATGAAAAGGAACACTTTGGTCAAACATGACCAAAGAGGTCTTTCTCAAACGTTATTTTACACTTTTTTCGTATCCGAGGACAAATTTACGAAAACGCTTATGAGTTTTTCATTCCTTTTTTTCAAACTCTCTAAATATGCAAAGACTGTGTCTTCACCGTTAGGCTTGTTAAAACATAAAATAGTGATAGGTTTGCTTTATCATGGCAAGAATCAGTCTATCTACCGCTTTTTCAGACTCGTTAAATTATTAAACAGCCATACTTTATTTTCTCCCAAGGGTTGAATTATAGACCGAAGAATATGTTATTTCCCTAAGCTTGTTAAAACAAAGAGGCATTAACAAATGACCGGGGGAAAATTTCAGAAAGTGAGTAGAAATTTTTATTGTAGAAAGTCGCTCTTTAAACATGACACTTCACCCATCACCGTGAATCTTTGGGTTGGGTAATATTCTTGATGGTTCATTCATACCTATGGTTCATCACAACTCACTACTTAAATAACAACACAATCTCATCTCAGCAGTCAATTTATATTTCAAGAGAATTCATCCAATGAATATTTCATCCTTCTAACACTACAAACCTTCATTCTCATGAACATCATCCTAAAATTTCTACATTAATTTTGTTACCTTGTTCGAAATTAGTACCCTGTCAAGAATAAGGTGACTGCTTACTTACAAATCATTATCCACCACTAGAAACATCCTATCTCTCAGCATTTTCATGAGGCTTGTTATAGTATTGACAATATCTCGTCGTGACTTTGACCCTAAAGATTTTTTTACGTTCAAATCAAATCAAATCATTCATATTCACGCCTTTAAAAATGTACTACAATACCTTGGAGGGCCATCGACATCAATGGGTTAGCAAACTATCGTTAAACAAGGGACCAAAGGACATCAGAAGCAAACAAATAGTTATGGAAGAGAAGTATGCCAAGGTAGAAGACATAATAAGCTAAGGGGAATCTAGAGGATATTTTTCATGCTATTGATATAGAGTGGAAACACCAATTTTCCAAGCGAATTCAGATATCAAGCAGGTTAAAGAAGGCTAAATCGTAAATAAATTAGAGTTTGAGGGAGAAGATGCAGGTTTCGATGTTTCAAGCAAGAAAGCCTATGACAAGGCATGCTAGGAAACTAATAGAGAAGAAGAAAGAAGTTAAAACATTTACTAAGAGAAGCCAACTACCTCAAGGGATTATTGACTTTTCATCACCGATAAGCAAAGGATACAAAATTTTGTTAAATCAAAAAAAAAGGAAAAAGAGAAGGGGATAGAAAAAAATAGAGTTGCACTTCCTTGAAAAGAAATTGAAATTGGAAAAATTGTGAAATTTTTGTCATGAAGAAAGAAGTTTAGAAACACAGCTTGAGAAAAAAATTGAATGGAAAGATGAATGGCAACAGAGGACAAAGTTGATATTTAAGTCAAAAACTATACAACACATACAGAATTTCAGTTAAGCGACAATTCCTATGTTAGAAGTTGCTACGTTTAAAGGTGAAAAATCATTTGAAAGCTACCACCGAAGACTTAAAGATCAAAGTTAACGACCTTCGAAGAGTGTTCTGAACTAATTCATGAAGAATTAGAGAAAAAGGGCTAAAATGATGAAGATTGAAGAACCAATATACAACTAATTGTAAATGAGGAAGAAATTCCTCAATGAGCTTGGTTATGAGTTGGTTTATGGTTGATGATGATTATATATGTTAGTTACAATTTTTTGTCACTTACATGTGTTTCATTTTCCAAACTATGCAAAAACCGTACTGTACTGGGAAGAATTTCAGAGCGCCTCTAGGGTCAAGGGAAGCAAAGAAATAATTACGAAACTATTGGTAGCTTTATTTTTGAATTTTTGACTGCCTTGAAGGTTATTAAGAGATTAATTGCATTAGATGAAGCAGATGATGAACTCCATAAAGGAAATATTTACAATTTTGAGGATAAAGGCTTGTTTTGGCACTCCGCTATTTAAAGCGCTTACTAAACTTTACTTTTTAGAAGCAAAGATCAGATCTCAAATTTTCTTTATGTTTGGAGAATTTTTGATAGCTAGAGATTATGGAAGAGTTAAAGACCATATCAAGAAATTATTCAATGAATGAAAGACCACTTAATTGAAGATTAAATGGCAAAACAAATATTCAAAGAAGAAGAAGACCATTTGCCTAAAAAACAGTAATAGTCTTGCTTCCTAGTTTTGGAGGCAACAAGCTATGGTCATAAAGTGATGAATTCCATCATCTAAATTCGCACCATGACAACATATCAATAAATATGTAATTTTTTTTAGTATATAAGGTTGCTAAAGATAATAATGAATAGTTTGAGTCCTATTTGAAATAGGACCGCCAAGATAGGTGTATGTTCATTACAAATTTAAAGTTTTATGTTAAGTGTGGTGTGTCAAGAGGACAAAAATTCGTATCTAGCCTAGAGGTAGATCATCTCATGATGTAAAAAATCGCTAACAGCCATACAATGGGTCAAATTTTTCGAAGGTTGAGATTTTTGGTGTAACCGCGCTATTGTAAATTTACTAGGCTTCGTTAACAAGGTAGATTTGTTATCTTCGAACAACTTGAGATTTTGAAGGATTTTTTATTGCTTAATTATTCTATTTGTACCTTTTATGTCTCTTGCAGTGGTTTTCATTTATATTACTCATAATTCATCCATATGATGCTCTAACTTCCTTTATATGAATTAATCATGGTGTTTTCATGTTTTGTGTGTAGTTCCCATATTGTATCTTGATTTGCCTCAACTTCATGTCAAGTAAAACTCACCTAATTTCTCGTTTTACCCACAAGCTCAATGTTCACATGTTGATATCATTGCTCCAACTATCAGCAATCAGTCATTTTCCAAATAGAGTTGCCAGTTGTATATATTTTGTTCTGTTATCATTAACTCTTGAGAGTAGCCCTTCCCAGACCAAGGAGGCCAGGGCTCCTCACCAAAAGACTGTTTGAACAAGCATGAGATCGTTCTGATTAGCAACTTATCGGTGTGCAATTTTTGTACAACAGGGGTATTGATTCCAGAAGCAGCAGTACTTCCGTTGGTGGATATGACAGAAAGGAGTGTTGGGAATACTGGGGTAAATCAATGGAGAAACACCGGTTCCGTACCTGCTGGATGTAGTTGGGAAAATGCATGTTGAAGTGACCCGTACATATGTCGTCCCAGGGGGATATGCCGGGAGGCGTCGGGTTCCCCCGCAGGAAAACCATAACCCAGAAGGATGAGCGATGGAAGCTTCTAAGAGATCCAATGATACCGTCATGGCATGAGATGCCTTCATTGCATTGGCACCACTGTGTTCAGGAAGATCCAAAGAAATCCGTATAAACATAACCACACATGATAACCATATTTAAACGCGACTTGGAGAGTTTCTTCCTCTGCCTGGGAGAAAGTGAGACGCGCTAGTACTACCAATGGAAGGAAAAGTACAAGGAGAAACCAACCATATAGACACCGCTGCCGAACGAGGAGCTCGACACAAGATTCTCTTATATGTCATTCCTCGACATGGGTCGTAAAGGTGGCAGAAGTTTGATGGAATGCTCAAAAAACTTGGTACGATTATAGTGGAGAGGTAATCGAATTTTGATGTAAATGTTTTAGCAAGAGTCACAAAAGCGGAAATATATTTACACTGGCCAACATACTACTTTCAGCTTCTCTAATAAGCATACATTGGAACAACCGGTTGCCATTGGAATTACCTAAAGAAATGGAATTCGACAAACACCACGTGAAAGGAGCGTATACGATTAGTAGGGTCGTTCTAATGTTTCTTCAAACTTAGGAATGTTGAAGATGCTTAGTTGGCATATGCCAAATCCCAGATTTTGAGCAGTAGTGGTCATGATTAACTCGCTAAAATTAGGAAATATTAAAACTTGACATGAAAGGTAGCAACAAGAAGCCTGATTGTTCCGGGGATGTGTTTGGTTATAGTGGTTTGCAATTAGGGGCCGTCCACCATCAGCAGTGACCTGCGCCTGCTACGTCGTATATGATGATGGTGGCGAGGGTGATAAACCAGGTTTCGGGCGCGAAGAGGAAGAACTTACGAACCGTATCGAGAGTTTGTGATAGACCCATTTTAGCACTAACCCAGATCCCACGCGTGAGTAAGTATTCCTACCGCAAACGGTGGTGATGGCTCGTAGTCTCGATATAAACGAATTGGGCACAATGATGGCATGTCAAAAATGACATGAAAAGGTTGAAGAGGATAAACAAAGGCTCATTGAGTTAGATAAATTAATTACGATGTTTATGTCTTGGCTTGGTGGTGTAAACTGGCTATATTTTCTTAGGTGCGAGTGTGTGTAAGTCGTAGTGTTGATTTCAATTCAAGTCTTTATTGGTTTTATAAAGAAAGAAATATTTTTACAGGTCAATTTGGGCACCATTTCAATGACTTACGAACTGAAATCATCCCTTGTAACCAATGGATAGGGTTCATCATTCCCTATCATTTCGCCTTCTACATGCCCTAAGACAAAGAACAAGAACAAATCATCTATGACTTCCATTGCAAGGTTTCCAAGACTTGAAGTACATGTTATATCACCTGTTATCTCACTCAACTAACCTTCTCAAGGGACTAACTACTTTTCATGCGCTAACTCCATTCAAGGGTGCTATGCAAGACCTTCTTGGTATTCAAGACCGCGTTGGTCAATTTTGTTTAAATTTCAGCTTGTTCGAATTCCATACGGCTGCCATTTCTAGAAGATTCCATATGTAACAACCTTGAATCTATGTGTCCATTCAACACCTTTGATATTGGGAACATGTTTTCCTATTATTAGAAATTGATCAGAAACTACCAAACTTCATCTATAAATTGAGCATGATCCTAGTGCTCGAGAAAGAAGAAATTTGCAGAGAAATGTTGTTGAATTCTCAATTGTGGTTTTGTTTTTGAGTGATATGTTGTTAGAGAGATGTCTATTTTGATGATATTTGGATGATGCTTGAGTTATGACATCAAATCATTCGTTATTGTAACCTCCCTTCTATCCATTAATAAATACTGTTGCTTATCTCAACATATGTATCTCAGAGCAGCTATATTTCATATCATGGATTCTTAATGATGTATATGTTTCATGTTTCATTGATTTAACTTATTAAAGTGCAAACATCCATCTATATATTGCAACTTTTGTTGTTTAGTGTTTATACTGTAGAACCAGTCTGCATCAAAGTCGATTGGAAGCTACAATGAAGAGCGACAAAGGAGAATAGGAAGTGCTTTGGACCCAAGTAAGTTTCTCCATATTTCTGTAGGTGTCTAGCTTGGTTATTAGGAAAAGCATTCAAAGTCTTTGATCTATTGTTCTAAAATGTGACAGCAATTAATGCTTAGGAATGTGTTTTATCTTCGTAATCCATAATTCCGCATAACAATTGGTGACCTACCTGGAGTTTACCTTCATCTCAAAATATTTTGCCCTCTGATTATCCACCCGTAGCATCTACTCTCAATTATTAGGCTTTTAAAACAAATAATTGCATTAGAAGTGTGTTTTAGTAGTTTGAATTTTATTTTGTTGCGCCTAGCATGTTGGTCAAGACACAATGCTTGTTAGCATCTGCCTTCCCACTTAGGTGCTTTGCAACACACTATCTCCCCTTAGAGACTGTGGTTTCTCTTTGTCAAATCAAATTCCTTTGAATTTTTCTACTCTATCATTTTCAACCTTTTTTTTTGTTGTGTTTGTAACTGTTGATGCCTATAGAGACCAATGAATTTAATTAATATTCTCCTGAAAATAAATTTTGTTCAATGTCTTTTAAGGTTTTTTCTTTATCATTGAAAAATCAACTAAAGTATTTTTTCTCATTAGATCCATTTGCTTTAAAGGAAATTGTCGTTAAATTCTTTCATGCTTCTGTGAGGTGTTGGGTAGTTCCATTCTTCATTTTTCCTAAAAGAAAGCATTTGTTTTGTTGATTTGATGCACATAGTTTCCTTTTTGCATTCACATTAAGGACCTAAAGAAAACCTGTATTTTCATATAGTGGATTTTTTTTTGTATAGGAACAAATTAGGAAAAGTTGCATATTAGTTTCTAATTTGTTTTTTTGCTCTCAAAACCCGATTTTCTTCCTTTAGAAGCATTATTTTCATTAAAAAAGCTATGAAAGTTTGCTATCATTTTTAGTTTTCATTTTTAGGAATTTCCATCACATCATCATAGTGAACCTGAAAGGAAAATTGATAAACAAGATCAACTTAAAAATTTACATCAATTTACCTAAAAAATAACTTGAACCATGATCGATAACATTTAGAACGTTCAGGCTAGAGACATGTTCCCGCATTCGTAAAACATAGAAGTTGTCATTAATTATCTATGACACATTCCCGAGGTGATACCTCACTCCATGTACGTAATTATATCGTGCACCTTACCCACGTACTTTTGCTATTGCTGTAATAGTATGAAAAATATAAAGGGGTGTTCTACTATGCTAAGCCACATTAGATAGCGCTAATATGGACTTGCCTCACGTACTGGGTATATTTTGGGAGGAAAATTTAGTTGTTATCCATCCATAGTGAACCTATTCAGCTACCCTCGTAATTAGACATAATTTAACACAACATTTTGTGAGATTATCTCATTTGTGCCTCTTGGTTTGTGAGGTATTATGCAACATAAATGGCAACCTTGCTCAGAATTACCTTTATTTTTGCTTATTTATTTTTGTCATAACAAATCAGTCATCATGGAAGAAGAACTTTTCCTTCAAGTCAGGTAGACTTTGGGTATCAGCCCACCTGCCCACTCTAAGTCACTTCTAGGTACATACATAATTACCCACCGAAACCAGACAATCATACCTTCCGGTAGTTATCATCTTTCCATGCACTGCAAGAATGATGTTGTTTTTACAAACTCGGTTCATTCATCGTTGTCGAGACGAGTCCCTTGCTGGGGCCTACTCCGTGGTCACGATCCATACAATCGTTGAGACCATACTTCCGAACTCCAACGTTGTTCAACCGGAAGTTGATCCATCCTCGTTCTCTTTTTCTCCGCAATATCTAATATCCGGCAGTCGACGAACTAGAAATTGTTCTTCGTATCGCTCACCCCATAATCTATTGTAGCTATTGTCTCCCATAGTCGCATATTCAACCTCCTAAAATATACTTGGTCTCATTTACGAAACCTTCACCCTGTTTAATTTTGATTGGAAGAAATACCACAAGACGAGACCTCTTTAACTCCAACCCATTTTTGCAAGATCTTTATCCGTACGAGTTTTTCTTTTTTCCTCAATCACCACCGTTTTTGTTGATCTTGTTCCTATTCAAATTTCGTCGATTCAAAGGGTATACATTTGGTCGTGTAACCATGCCTAAACCAATATCTTTGCTGATCTGTCCGTTCCAATCGTCTTCTGCGCACTTGCTCGCCATTCTGCCGTATGTCTGCAACTTCTACTGTAATCATATTTGCATGGTGTCTTTTGTCCCACTGTGTTATAAATCTTCATCCGGAATTTTCTAGTGCATCTTCAAATCTATGGACCACCAATTTCATCGTTTATGACTTCAACAGTAAACTTATAGTGATATTGAATGGTTTGATCATTTATATCCATCATCAGTAAAGAACAAGTCAATTCTTCCAGTTTATTCTATCTAGTACCATTCAATCGACCTTCGTTACTTGGAGAACAATATTTTTTCGCTTCTATTATACTCTCATGTTGGGAAACCTTGGTCACCCACTTTGACAAGATCGTTGTTTTTGGTCAACTTAATATCAAAATGAATGTTTTTTTCAATGGCATCCCATCAGCTTATCCAACCAAATGGTTGTACATCAGATCAATCGGCACCAACTTGTTGCACCCATATCAATTTCATCATAATACATATTTACCATGTTGCTGCATTTCAAACTGTTGCATAAAACCATTTTTAAAGTAGTCCTTCAACTCAATACCTTCGTTATTGGCCCTTGCATTTCAACTCTTCAAGCTAATTTATAACAACAACTCGAACCACGTCCACAAGTCGATTAGCAGGATGTCATACCACACCAGGTTATACCTATCTCAACTTGTCCGTTATTTCAATCTAGGTTATAACATTGCGACGTACTGGCAATTGCATAAATGCCTCAACCTTTATTTCCAGCAATTATCATGTTATTCATCGCATTTTTCACTATCTTTAGATGACTATAGGATGGTTCTATTTCAAACAACATTTCTTGAATATTGTGAGTTTCAAATCTCACGTTTCATTATCCTTATAAAAAATTTCACTATTCCTTAGTTTTATTATCCCTCAATGTCACCGTATTGTTCTCGAAAGATCTAACATAGTTTATACTTTCAGCTTTTCGGTCTCTTCTTCCTCGTCTATAACCTCATTACCCTATTTTTCCTTATAAACAGACTCCATCCCCTCCTCTATGGTTTCCTAGTGTTGACCATCCCCATGTCCTTTGGCCTAGTTAACCCACATAACCTTCCGTTTTTACTTGAAAATCACCAAGCCAAAATTTCAGCCAAAATCGGACAAAGATCATCCCATTAGGTCAGTCAGGCTTTACTGTTCAAGGTCATCCCCTGGGATGTTTCTGCACCGTTTCCTTTGCTATAATCCAGTTTCGTATGTAATAGAATACTTATGGTTAGTTATTCAAGAAAGGCTTTAAAATATTTCCAAAGAAGATTACTCTTTAGATTCAAAGAGTATGAAAGGAGAAAATGGAAGAGTTTAACACTTCTCACAGAGTGTTGGAAAGATTTATCAAGAGAAGGCACCGATGAGGTAGATTTTCTACTCCCGAATGAAAACAAATTACAGCAGTGAAAGAGGAAACACTTGGCCTTGTATATGATTAGTTTTACACACTTGTTAGTCCATTTGAGTGCCAGCGTGATCACTATGGTGAAAGTGACATGAGTGAAGCATACAAGGCCAAACATGAAGAAAGTCTATCGTAAAAGATTGATGGAATAGGGAAAAAGGGAGGTGAACTGGATGTAAATGAATGAACTTGGTGTTACTATAGAACTTAGAAGGCAACATCAAGGATTGTTGTGAAGAAATGCAGACAACTAGGGTTTTAAAAAGATGACCGTAGGAAGGTGAAAGAGGAGTTGAACTTCTTCATGGTAGAAACTACAAGATTTTGAAGATGCGCTATGTGACCAAATCTTGAAAGTTTTCAAAGTGAACTACAAGCTAAATAAGCAAGAAAAGTCAACTTCATGATCATCAATTGCAGGTGCAAAAGTAAAGAATATCATGAAAATGTAAAAAGGTTTCTCAAACATTAGAAAGTGGATTTTCATAATTAAATAAAATTCCTCTTATCTATAAAAGCTCATGTTTTGCTTCAAAACAAATCAAGCTTCCTTTTCAAAATACCAAGACATTCGCAGGGAGAAAGAGTTTGTGAGTTTTTCAAGAAAACTTGACAAATTGTCTTTAAGCGCTTATTAATTTACGCTTTTCTGAAAGAGCCTGCACATACACACCGAAATAAAGCGGTTTTGTAATTATATTGTACAAGGACAGATGAAGCGTGTTGATAAACCACCTGCTTGAACCCGCGTAATCCTTGCGGCTACTTCATCTATCTCATTGTGGTGTTGCAAATAGCATGATAGTCATAAATCGACATAACTGCTTTTTCACTTATTTCTTCAGATCGTTCTACTGGAAATCGCCTGAAGCACCTAAGTTAACTCACGCATTATTTAGTTACGATTAATGAGTTTATAATTAGTGAATTAATTAACAATTAATTCAACACCACTCACTAATTGTATCAATTAGTTAAACCTAATACAAATAGCTCAACTATAAGCTTTAGATACAATCAATACAACTCCACTAACTTCCTCAATCAACCTACCAAACTTTTCACATGAGTTTCAGAATCGGCGTATTCATGAAGAATTTACATAACCCTCATGAATAGCGACCTTCTCGGCCATCACATCCTGCACTTAATCAAGTATACCTACAGAATAAGATAATGTTTAGAGTCTAAATACTATTAAGAGCTAATAATATTTGACACATATTTGCTTGTAGACCGGCAATCTAAAAACAGATTCCGCCATTATGTCTATAAAAATAAATCACCTATTTTTTCCAACCTGACCAACCATATCCACAACAGCATCTCACAACTCACAGAACATGATCCATATAAGTCTAAAAATAGACATAGTCTAAAAACAGACTTTTATGCCAAAAATTATACCATGTACCACTTTCAATGAAGCACTTTTCTCCACTAAGCTTCTCATCATCTTCGTTGAAATCTCAACACTCCTTCCTCAACAAGATAAGTGGATTATCTGCAACCCTATCTCGCTCGTGGTATTCCGAATTTGTTCTCGGTGAGCGCTTCGTCAAGATATCATGATTCCGATCCTCCGTAGAATGTATGAAAGTAACATGATCTTTTCCGCCGTACACAATTCCTTGATATGATGATACCGGATGTCGGGTCATGTTTAGATCTATCATTAAACATCGGGATTAACCGAGAGTTTAATGCAACTCTTATTATCACAATAAATCGCGTAGGGTCGGCGGTGAACCGACTAACCCGATCAGGATCTTTCTCATCCATAGCTTCGCATGCACCAAAATCGCTTACCATATACTCGCTCGAAGAATCGAGTGCCACAGACCGCTTCCGTCAGTATCAAGAAACTGCGATCGACCTCGATACTAAAATCTCTTCGCATGTGCTCTTTTTCCGTCCGTTGGGCCCTCGCCTACTCGCATCCGTGAATGGCCATGCCTTCACCTCATCCGATCGTTCGTACCATAATTCATATCTCGGATGCTCTAAGATATCTCAATACATGTCACTGCCTTTCCAAAAGAGTTTTTCTTCAAGGAGCGAATTCACAGTTGCAGTTGGTTACCGAAGATAAGGCGTTCGGGTCGTGTATTGACCGTGACATATGTTTTACCCCAACAATCACCTGCCGACAACACAGCATCTACCACTCTCCGTCAAGTAGTATCCTTCCTCCAACCGTCAGAAGAGGAGATATCAACAAAGCTTGCAGCCAGTGCATTTTGAACTTTCAAACATTCCTGGGCATACCACCGTAAACAACAATTATCATCACAACAAGCACCCCCCCCCCAATCCCGCAAAACAATGAAGGAGTGCTCAAGTCCTTCATCTCAAACCTTTGCAAGATTAGTTTTTGCATGAGTGTGTACTGTCAGCTCATCACCGTCAAAATCAAATCACCCACATAGCACAATGATTAGCACCCTACCTTCCACCACAATCAGTATAAGTTCGAACCGCCCTCACTTCGGAGAATCCAAGTCCTGAATAACTGGTTTATCTATGTGTACCAAGCACAAGGTGCTTGTTTTCAACCCACACATCGCTTCCTTGAGCTCGCACACATGTGACCAAGATCTCTAAACTCGGGTCGTTTATGTACACTCTTTCTCAATGACTCCATTGAGGACCCAGCCTTCACATCCAACCGATGAATGCCACCCCATCCGCGCGAGAGAAATAATCATCCGTATAACAACACTTTGCGATGTGTGAAAAGGTCTCTACAACGATCTCAATCTGTGGAAAGTTTTGGGCAACAAATTTTGCCTTGTACTTTCTCCACATTCCTCGTCGTCAGTTTACCAGATCCATTCTAACTCACTACCCATTTCCTTCCTTGCCTTGGGACAATCTCCCCATGCACTGCTTTCCGATAATCGAATCATACTTTTCCACCATGGCATTCACCATGCGGCCCTTCAAGGTCAGAAGAGGCGACTGTCACAATACACTTTTCTGTCAAGAGCCATGTATCCAGGTCAAAATTGATCAGTGATTGTCTCTGCTCTATGTTATGATGTAGGTGCTCTTACAACTCTTCTTCGCATTCTGGAGCGATTACCTGGCCCTTCGTAGTGCTCGCCCTCTCGATGGTTAGCATTGACCGAGTGGTTCCTTCTGATTCTGGCGAACTATCTTTTGTGACTGATCCACATCTCGAGACTCATCCTTAGGAACTAATAGTTTCTATCCGCATGCAAGGGTGGCTCTCTCAAGCGAACACTTCTATGGTCAGAAATTTGATATCCCGTCGCACAACAACATTTGCGATCGTTCGAATACACACGATATTTATGGGGCGACCGTTGCACTTAAGCAATATCTCAACTCGCAATGCTCCAGCCTTTTCTTCGGCATCCTTCGTCACATGAATGTAAAATAAAGAAACAAAACTTCAAACGTAGGAACATCGTCTTCTTTTAAAATGCCTCTCTTCGTGTGTACTTCATGCCAAGCATTCCGTGAGGACAATGCTCGCACATACATCGCGTATTGCATGCTTTTACCACAAGTGTATGGATAGGTTTCGATCATGCAATATCGCCTGCAAAGACTCATTTATCGTTCGTTTCTTCATTTTCAACCTGCTTCTCATCAGGTTAGTGAGGGTGCTGGTGAGCTTCTTCGACTCCTTCGCATCGCAAAAGTCTCAATTCGCTAGAGATGAATTCGTCATTATTATCGCTCAGAGTTTTCATCGCTTCCCGATTCTTTCAAACTGCCTTGAACTCACAGACCCTGAGTATGTCTCGCTTTTCCGCATGAAGAAGATCCAACACTTACGAGAAAATCATCAACAAATATCACACAATACACAAGCCATTGCCGAAGCTACCGAGAAAGGTCCACACACGTTCGTGTGAATTTCATGATTGTCGTGGCGCGACTATCCTTCTTGTGAAAGGTGGTTTTCACAAATTTTCTCATAGTACACCCTTGCATCGATCCGACTCTGCAAGAGTGCCTTGTGTAGCTCAAGAGGAAATTGCCACAGTGATTCTCTGTAAAGCTCCATGGTGAAGGTGGCCCAATTGCACATGTACCGCCATCATCCTGCTCACTACCTTTGTCTTGCTCGCCATTTTTTAAAGTACCATCTACCCGCAATTGATAAAGGTTCTAACTCAACTCCTATACTCCTGGTGTCTCACCGCCTGCTCATCGCGCAAGAAATCCTTTCCTCGCTAAAGACAATATCATATCCCTTATCTTCTAACATCGCCACAGTAGATAAGATTCTTCTTCAATCTTTGAACATGCATCACTCTTCAATACGAAGCGGGTTTACCGTAATTCTCTCAAAATTAAAATGGCACCGATCCTTATCAGCATCGTATCTACCATCATCGCACATCTCTTGTGCACTCCAAGATCTTTCCTCATCCAGACGTAAACAAATCTTCGATCTCCCGCTGGTGAAAGACACACCACTATCCGTAAACTAATATCGAACCTATCACACTTGAACCACATGCGATCAAAGAAAATTCAAATTTCAAAATCAAGCAGGGTTGCCTTCAATGTTGGGGCCCATGAAATCGCTTTATTTTTCTTCTCTATGGACAATTAGTGGCGTAATGTCCGTGTTGGTGATGCGAGCACCTTCACCTTGGGACATGTCCCCGTTTCTGCCTTTTCGACCGGAGTCATAGTTTTATTTCTTCCTCTTTGCTTTGGCGCCCAAAGCGCAATTTTCTTCATCAAAGTCTTTTACGAATATCCATCCCTGGTACTTTCGCCTTCTTTATCTCTCTCGCACAAGATCCGACCAAAGTTGCTCCCATCCCGGCAATTTCTCCCCACCATCGACAAAGTCCCGATAGGAGTGCCAACTCTTCTGGCCCTAGGAGAGCCAAGCTCACCAAGTCCTCATCATCATCACTACCCCCACACTTCCTGGGCACCATCCCTCGCACGATGAACTTCTTGAGGCACTTGGGAACAATGTCGCCTTTCTCCATCTTTATGTTTTCGAGTCTATCCTCGCGATGCCAACTTCCTTCCGGGTTGCTAGACTTGTTTTGGAATAACCGCTGCTGCTTCATCAAGAATGGGAGAAGCCTTACCATGAAGGTTGATACTATGAACCCTTCAATTCTCCAATGTAACCTTCGACACTTTGTTGTCTTTTTCCATGCGTCGTTATCGAAGATTGGAAGAGAAGTAGTGTTTTTGGGACTTCAGCATTCATGAACCCTTCAACCCATTATCATCTAGCACCGCTTCATCCTATCCTTCCATGCATTATACCCCGATTTACCCTCAAGGGCATACTTCCAATCACAATCCGTTGAAAGACATTCCATCTCGATACCAAGAAAACATCGCTGCAAATTGAATTCCACCAAAGACAAAAAACTCAACCGCTCTAATGTTTTGCAATTGCTCCAATGATCATTATCGTTCGATACCATGTAGCAGAAATTTGAACAACGAGATATTATTCACCAAGATTCTCTGATCAAGCACACTATTTTAGCTTCTAAGTACAATACAGAATCTCTTCTACCATTCATCATTACATGCGGAAATAAAATCAATTTACGGCTACACAAAACCACAAACAATCACACATATGAACACAAGGTTTAATGGGAAAGTTTAAAGTCGAAAAACCCCAACTATCGTATAATATATGCCGAGGAGATCATGTAACAAACATAGTACAAAAACTCTACAAGCTCTCATGCACACCTCAATTTTCAACACACTATCAAGCCAGATCTAGCAAAACACATGTTTCAATATTTTGCTACTTGAGTTAACAAATTATTGCGTAATTAATGCTGGTGGGATGGATTCATTAACAGATAAACCACGTGGCTTGAACTGCGCAATCCTCATGGGTTACCTAATTTGTCCGTGTGTTGCAAATACAACAACATAGTCACAATCGATAGTTAACCGGCTTCTTTCTACCTATTTACAATTTGTTCTGACTTAAATCGTCCATGCACTAAAGTTAATCGATGCATTTTTTAGTTGATTAATGAGTTTATAATTATGAATTAATTAATAATTAATTCACACCACCACTAATTGTATCAATTGTTACACCGAATACAAATAGCTCAACTATAAGCTAGATTAGTTAAACTCAATACAACTCCACTAATTTTCAATCAACCCACCAAAACTCGCTACATGAGTTATAATCGAAGTATCCATGCAATATTTTATTATTAAATCTTCGTGAATAAAATTCCTTCTCACGTTCGTGCTACATCTCATACCTCTAATTAAAGTGCTCCAAGAGAATAAGACAATGTTTAGAGTCTAAATATTATTAAGAGCTAATAATATTTGGACATATCTATTTTTAGACCGAACCTAAAAATAGATTCTCACGAATAGCATCTCCGCAAATAGCATCTCGCAACTCATAGAATATGATCTATATGTCTAAAATAGACTTTGCGCCAAAAAATAGCGTGCGGGCTCACTTAGTGATGGCAACTCTTTCTTACCAAGCTCATCATCTTGTTGCATCCTGAAGACCGCGCGCCTGGAGTGGCGCTCTCGCTCTCGGCTCACGGCACCCTCCGCTTCAAGCAATTTCAGCTTCAAAACTATCACTACACCCTCGCCCCTCGCGGGCAGCGTTTGGACAAAGAGGGTTTTCACTTAGAACTATCAAAAATCACTAATTTGCTTCCAAGTCTTTGCCAAAGGTCCTTGTTACTTGAGGGGTCAACACCGATATGACCATAACCAAGATATTTTTTATTATTTAAATCAATGGAATGAAACCCTAATCAAAAACCCTAAGCTACCCAATCGTAAATCATTGTCTCATTCCTATTCATCCTCCTTGAAGAAAACAGTCATGCTGAAGGGGAATTTCATTACTTGGAGGACTAACATTCATCTTTGGCTTGTCCCAAACATCCATTCCCTTCATCCCACCTTCTCCATCTCTTCATTTGAAAAATTGTCGTTTCATACCTCCTTCATCTCATTTCACATTAGCCCTAGGGCTTCTAAACAGTAGTAACATGCCGCAGGGTGATGACAAAGTGGGTAGGAGGCTCAAATGCGATGAGGCACAAGATCATAAGGAGGGAAGACAACAGATTTAACCTCAATACAAGGGAGAGCCATGTCCTCCTTCATCGTTTCCTACTTCAAACATATGGGTTGCTTTTGAATTTTGTGAGAAGGAAAATAAGTACAAAACCACCCAGAAAGCCAAGACTATTCATCATTAACCCACATGATGCACAAGTCAATATTTTCAGAGTTACATTTGAGAAGTCCACCTGCTGTTAATAACAATGCACAAAGGATACCAAGTGTAGGAGAAAATGGTTCCATACAAACCTAGACATGAGTTATTTTGGAGTCACTCTTAAAACCTTTACATAAATATCACCACAATTTTATATTCCCTTTTTCTCATCTCATGGATAGATATGCACCCATGATGAGGATCATAATGAAATATCAAATGTGAGAGAAGTTCTTCCGCCCCACCATACCACATTTGTCTTCATATCACTAGGTTAGACATAAAATTATATTACCTCTTCAAGTATTGAAAATGGCCTACATAGTGCAAAAGAGACTACCCTCAGCAAAATGCAAGAGTCTGCTTTCATCACTTAGTCAAGATGGTTGTTATGGCCGTTCTAATAGAAAAACATTCCATGAGACCTTTCATTTTCTAAGAGTTTTTTCATTACTTCCATGTAATATCATCGCCAAGATATTCATTCATCTTCTTCATTCCCATTCCTACTTTCCATCATATCCCACTACCTATGCATCACCATCCACTCATATTCCTTCTTCACCCTACGTATGATTCCTTCCTTAATATCCATCTACCTACTATCTTTCCATCACATGATGATCCTCCTTCATCACCTTTCATAATCCTTCTACCCTTACTATCCATAATCAGCTCTCACCCTTGATCTAATTTTTTAATGTTCCTTCATCAAAGGACTTCTCATGTTTTATGTATTTACTTGATTGGCATCACAAGCACACATCATACTATTGCATCTTCGATCCTTCGTATTTTCTTCTCAAATCAATGTGTTTTCATTTGACAAAAGGAAAAAAGCGACAAGTAACCCTAAGTAAGAAAAGAGGGAAATAAAAGAAAAATCAAAACTTCTAACTCCACGAAAGATCATCTAATCAATCGCCTCGAAATAGGAAACTCGTTATCCATGCATAATCTATAATGAGGAATACTTTGTCGGGATTTTCTCACCACAACAAAGTCTCAAAATGGTTAAGATTTCCACATGCGCTAACCTGTTGGATAAATCTGCTTACGAATCCTATTAATAAGTTTGCTGCTACGGGTTCCGCCTTCTAGTTCTCATGCTTATGCTATCCGCCACAAAGCCATCAATAAGATATTTTAAAGTCAACGACAATAAATATTATATTCAAGTCATCGATCAACCTACTACTCGACTACTAATCTGCCTACAAAATTGGTAATCGCCATCGCTATTCTTTAATCGTGACAATCAAGCCACCTAAGGGGAGCTGCACAAACGACATAACTTATACAAGAGTCACTAAAATTATAATATAGTTGGAATATTTACCAACTTCTTCAAATACTTTAGCCTTTTTTGGAGGTATTACAAAATTGTCCCCTCCTGCAATAGGCTTTATTGCTTCGTCATTTGTGAATTGATCCGACCATTCTAACTGTAGTCTTTAATAACACAAGCTATAAAGCTTAACACAAGAAATTGGCATTATCCATCCAAGTAAATATTCTCAATCACCTTTCATCGTATTATTATTGATGAGGGGAGTGTATTTACGTGTATTGCGTGTTCAACTGCCAGTCACTTATTATCATACGTCTCTTCAATCATCAACGACGTTGAAGGCTGGCGACATACATATGTTTTGTGGTATTATTACCAACCTGGTATGTTGAACTAGTATATAGTGAATGTTGATGTTGGAGGCAGCGATAATTTTCGACTAGCAATATTTCATCGCTATGGTATATGTTATGACCGTAATTGTTTTTCATATTTTAAAATGATTGGCATTTCCACACATAAAGGTTTTATCATAACAATCGCCTATCTCCTTGCCTCCACTTCACGCTTATCCTAAGTATTTTGTCTGCTCACGCACTCCAACTTGCACTTCGCAATATTGGTGTAGTACTTTAAATGATTCCACTCTCATGGGGAATTTTTGCATTACCGTCATACCGCGACAAGCAGAAATTGCAGCATAGATACCGCTACATGATCTTCTTCCACCTACTTGCTTAAGTGAAGAGTATTTATACCTTAATTTTTATATTGGATGAGTTTTTCCAACGCCTTTATTGAGCTGGGCATAGCAATCAACTATCCTGTTGTGACTAATCCTAAATCATCATCAATGATGAAGGATCGTTCTCGATTTTTAGTACCTACTTGATCCTTTTTTCCTCAACTTTATTAACGGATGAGAATACGGAAACCATGATGCTTCATATGAAAACTATGAATATTATCATCATCGGTCCCATCTTCCTTTATTATAAAGAAAATAATCTTAGTGAAACTATATCACCTATCGATCAAAAATTTCTTTTAATTCTTTTTCCTATTAATGCAATCCCATTTTCGCGTGAAACTTGTCACCATTAATAAACCATTTTCATCGATATTTTCGACCAAACCGGTACAGAAATATTCATGTCGCTGTATCTTGTTCTCCATCAGACCAAACATATCACTTTCTTCGCAATTTACGGCTTTTCGCCCCAGAGGAAATTTGCGCATAGATACTAGTATCGTTGAACACATCATTAATATGTACCCTCAATGTCAAGTAGGTGCACACCATTCATCTCATCATCTCAAGAAGGTTGTCGCTATTAAAGCCAGCATGTTGAATCATAAAAGTTGGTTTTATTTACGTTGTTCCGCTTAACTCCAGTGGTTTCCAACATCGTTTGTCATGAAAAACAAGAACCATAAGAGTAAAGTCAACATTTTAATATGTCAATTTTGCTTGTCCAAAAGACAACAATCTCACTCTTTATCGATCAGATTATTAACGATTGTGCTAGATGTGGAAGTATTTTTATTCATGGATGGATTTTTCCGCTTATAATTAAATCAATATCCGCTAGAGGATCAATATAATACAACATTCATCTCGTTTTCTAGAGCACATATTCATTATAGGAAACTCGCTTGGTTTAAAGAACGCGCAATACCATAGAGCAATGGATTGCGATTTCAATGACATCAAATATTGTTCAAATTCTTATCTAGACGCATTTACCTAATGATTCATGAAATCACTAATCAATTACGCATTTGAGAGCCATCTTTATGTCATTACCTGCAACACGTCAATCCACACAAATTTTTGTTTTATGATGGTTCGTCGCTTTTGATTTTTCTTGCCTCAAAAGAAGGAATTTTAATCACCCATCAAGGTCTGTGCCATTCTTGATTTGCTTCATGCTCAAATTTACCGATATGTAAACTTCATGTTAATTTCTAAGGAGGTCGATATCCAACTACTTTAAATGGCTAAAGGATTTCTCACTTGAAAAGGGACCTTCCATAAAGGACCAATTTGTGCAAGCTTCTTTGATACTGTGATATTTCCTTATCCTGGTGTCATTAATGTATCCCCCAATTATTTAGTGATTATTTTTTATATATCGACGAACCCATATGACCATTGCTATGGTATTGGTCCAAGTATAAAATTGGATAAAGAAACATCCTATCTATTATTTGAGTCGAATCTTCAATGATACGAAAGGGTATTCATACGTAGAAAAATCTTACCTTGGCAAACATGTTCAAGATGTCCAAATATTTCGCCACTATATCCTCGGTTCTAAAACCATTGTCATTTTGGACGTTAATTTCACAACTTATATTTATTGTTAATTTTTGGGGCAAATATTCAAAATGGATTGTCATTTCTACAAGAATTCTGACTTGGGAATTCATCAAACTCAAGTCAAAGAATTATTTAGTTTTGCTGAGTTTCTCTCATGACCTTCTCTGATAGAACACACTACGCTAAAACCATCTATCTCTCGAGTCTTCATTTCATCGGATCATCTTATCCTTGGTATGATTTTACTCATTCCAAACCAAAAAAAATTTGACCTCGACATTTCACTTGACCAACGACGTATTCGATACCAAGCCAAATATTATCTTGTCGTTAGTGATACACTTTACTGTCATGGTGTTTCATAAATTTTAAGAAGGTGCCTCACCATGAGGAGGCCGAAAAGGTTTTAAAATGATTTTCATGTTGGGGCTTGTGTAGGACACTTGTCCGGACACTACTGCCAGAAGATACTCAACACCGATTACTGCCTACCATATTTCGCAATCATATCCTCGTTAGCCTGGTGTTTTCATGTGTCTTCGATATTTGATCGTAAAACTTAAACCGCCGCCAATGCACTTGGCAAGTTAACTCGTAGGACTACTTTGAAATGGGGCACTAACTTCAGTGACCTCAGAAATCCTCGTTCATCTGTGGGCATGTATTATTGCTCAGGATACCTACTTACCAAGGGACGAAGCGATGCCTACATTCAGTCACCGACAGACAAACAATCGTATTTTTTTCTTTAATCATGTCATCGCATGGTTTGGGTCCTACAAAGTTATAGTCAACAGATCATGGGAATCATTTTTCGCAACCATATGATGACTAAATTAACCCATGTAAGGATTGTCACATGATAATTATACTTCCTTATTATCCATAATCAAATGGACAATCTTCAAAGCTATCAATGCGATTTCAAACGACAGCTAAACAAAATGATAGAGTTCGTAAAACAAATCAAGTAAATGATCATGCATCGCTCAGATGCATTTAACCTTGGAGAACGCAGTCTGCATTTACTCCTTTCAATTGGTGTATGGTCTCGAAGCTATTCATCAATCCAATGTGAACACCGTCATGAAACTACAATTCCACTTGTTACCTTAATACCCTTTAATGTTAGCGCATCTTTAACCATCCATCTTTATGAAATATGTCACAGCTTCAATTGGCCAACGAAGTTTAATAAGAGACATACAGTTACGCAATATGACAAAAACGTCCGCATCAAAGACGCGAGGGTGATTTCATTCAGGATCACATGGATGTAATAGGTACAAGGAAATTTGTTATTATGCATACGGCTCTCATATTGTCAAAATATTTCTTGCTAAGGGTGCCTATGAGTCAGGATTACGTATGGAATTCTCTTTGGCATGTACCGAACAAGTTGTATCTCAAACATATTATGCTAATGATGAGCGACAATTTTTGTAATATATTGTATATATATGATGTTGATTTACATTCACCGTTTTGCTTGTTTTTTAGAAAGCCACGTTAAGAATCCGCTTACATTTCATCACAAATGTCCTAATCATTGGAACCATTTTTGGCATGTCAGATGGTGCCGTCATAGTACGCAGAATCTATTCTCTTCCTAGGCGTGCCTTTATTTTTCGTCCAAACGGCGCAGTTAGTGAGTTTTCAATGGATTTGTATTTCAGACATCAAACAAACATATTTTCTCATGTTTATAACACGATCAACTTCTCCGATGTTACTTAATTTTGTATTAACCACATCATCATAAGGTTAGACTCACAATCAGTAAGTATTAGAACTTACTAGTGTTTATACTCGTTAGAACCAAAACTCGCATCATTTGTTCCTAAGAGTTCAACTTTTGGAAAGACACTGGATTTTTATTCAATATCAACACATTTCAAAACTGAACACATTGAATAATTATTTAATAATCATGTTTTAAACAAAAAATTGCAACACATGTAAAGATACATATTCACATAATTGAATAGGATTGCTTAACAAACATAGGAAAACACCGAAATAAAATAGATAGATAGTTATAGGTTTTTACAAAAAAATTCCAAGACACAATAATATCCGACTCAAAATGTATGCAACATGTCAAATTAAACTAGTGATGCTCATGGTAACATGATATAGATTCAGTTTATCCCATGCAGAATCGCATTCCAAAGGTTAGAACGCTTATAGTGTGTATGTAAGAAAATGACAGTAATTTCTTCAACTGCAATCCTAATCCCGACACAACTTCCACTATGTCGAAGCTCATATAAATCCTGCACATGTTCAACTCAAGGACTACTCTCCCGACAGCCCTTCTCGCCGTTCTGTCCGCTCCATGCGTTCGGGTTCCTCCACCGTTGAACTCGACCAACATCTCGACCACATTAAAACTTTAGTTTAATTTTTGGAAAACATCAAAATAAAAAAAATTGTATAAACTCAGAAAATCAAAAACATGGTCAAAACATTCTTACCTATTGCACCACCATTAGGGGAATTTTTGAGGTCTAAAATGGGCTTCCATGAAATAATAAAATAATAGCTAAACTAATAAAATAATATTTATGAATTTTCAATTCACTTTTGCACCAAAATCCACAAACATAGTTAAATTCAATTGAAAAGTTGTACCAAAATAAATTAATAAAAATTCATTTATGTGACTATAAATAAGAATGAAATTTTTCAAGAAAAAAATCAATATCACTTAAACAACTAATGGCATTGGTCCTTTGTACTTAAATAACTTAAACAAAATATAAATATAAATTTATAAATTATTAATTATATTATACGTTATTAATTTAAATTTATATTAGTTAAATTATATGATAACATGTAATTAATATACTATAAAATAATATAATATAACAATGTATAGGGATATGCGTGTTGTTTATTTCAAGAAATATGAAATGACAATAATATTATTTTATTCAAAAGTGAAAATGACATTTATTATGAGTACTTTACTTTGACTTTAAAAGTACTTTAGAGCACTACCATATGCCAACTACGAGTTTTTATCCACCATTGAGAATGGCTGGCACATATTTTAACTCACAATGCCACCTCAACCATTAGGGATGATGTAACTCTAAAATGTGATTGGTTCTCATAATGTGAATTTTGATTGTACATTTTCTCAGAGGCCCATTTTAGACCTCAAAATTCCCTAATCATCGAGTGTTTTTGGTGAAGCTAAGTCTCGGGATTCTGGAATCGACACTGTAAGTGGAGCACATTTATCAATGGTGATAACTCCGTCACTTAAACCAAAGTAAGAATGTCGATAATGATAATGGGAGATTGGTCACATGCTCAGTCATTAGTTCTAACCATCTCTGCACTATCAGTTTCAGGTTGACACACAGTGCCCATGGAAACAGAGTCACAGAGACAGGAAACTGGTTTCTGTGCGGGGAAATGAAACAGAACAAACACACCATGCCCTTCCTCCTTGCCTTTATATTGTTTTTTTTTCCTTATTCTAGAAAATTGCTTAGGCTCAGTTGAATATTGAACATTCCATGCCTCTCTGGCCACATCAGCAGCAGTAAGGGCAGCATCAGCTACATGGCCCACGTAAGTTGACCTAAAGAATGAGCCTCAAAGGCAAACCATGAACGTCAATGGATATTTATTATCCTATACTTGCTTTCTGTTCTCGCTCGGATAGAAATATTTCAGCACCTTCACCGTTCTCCTCCGAGAGCAAACCTCGAGAGGAAATAGGCATGCCCTCCTCAACAAGCCTAGCAAGAAAATATACATCCTCGACCGTAATAGTAACCACTTTGTTCCTAATGTAAATGTTCATTAGCCTAATCCTATGCTTCAACTAAGAACTCAAGAGTTATATTTGTTGCCACATCCTCGATAAGCAGAATTACTTTAATAACCCAAAATATCTTAGGTAATTTTTATTGTACCGGATTATTTAGGGCAATCATATTTTGTTCTTCATGCTCTCTTTCTCCATAATCGCTTTATTCTATCAAGGAACTTTAGAAACATAACCACAAGATTCTTACTAATTACTTTATGCAAAAAATTAGGGCAAATTTTGGGTAAATGCGTTAATCAAGAATGTGAATTGCACCCAACTTAGTCTTGAACAAGGGGATAAAGGTATTGTATATGCACCTAGGCTTAAATTTAGGTGCCTAACAATGCGCTGACACAAGCTATGGGTGTGTTTCTCTTTGGAAAAATAATTTACCCTACAAGCCCAAATCCCTAAAGATTGCAATGAAGGAAATGAATCGTACTACTAAAAGAGAGGCTTATGGCACCAACCTGGGATCAAACAAATATGAAAACCATCCGCTTAATCAATCGCACTAATGGTTGAAGTTTAGAAAAACAAACTAAAGCTCCAAAATGAAAAATGGTGAATTTTCAAATGGTAAAAATTAGTAAAACCTTTAATTAGTCATTTGATTATTTGAAATCATATTTATTGTTGTGACTATGGTTTTATTTTCATTTTTATCATGAAATGGTGTATTTTTAATCCATTTGATGTTGTCTTTAACAAAGTTTTGAATCGGCGAGCGTATTAATGGCAAATTTATTTTAAGAACGATTTCGACTAATAAAGTATACTTTTATCCTTATTTTTTTGAGCTTTGTTGTGGTCAAAAGGTTAATTTGAAGCGTACTTTTATCTTTTAGAGCTTCAATAAACGCAGCATGAACCCTGGAGTCTTCTTTTGGGTTTCTTTCGCATCTTCGATAATGTGAAAAGATTATCTAGCACTTTTCTCGCAGCTCGTAAAAGTAAAATGAATTGATATATACTCAAGACAAGTTTAATCCTTTCCGGGATCGTAGATAGATTATTTACGAAAAAAATAATACCTTACCGAACACACAGGGAGGTTCTCTCGTATATTATTTTAATAATTTTCGTATCCTTCTAGTGACAAATTTCATTAAAAGTACTTTGCGGATTTTTCTTTCATCCTCTTTCAAACTCTAAATATGAAAAAGGACTAGTTGTCAACTGTCAGTTAGGCTCATTAAAACATAAAATAGCGATGGTCTTGTCGATCATATAAGAATCGAGTTTCATTCATCGCTAGGACTCGTTAAATTATTAAATAGTGATACACTATTCGGCGAAGCGGTTGAAATTCATAGATCAAACATATGTTATCCTCCTTAATATTGTTGCAATAAAGAGGCATCGGTCGTAAAATGATCGGGAAAATTTCAGAAAGTGAATGTAAATTTTTAGTTTTCGTAGTAAAGTCGTCGAACATGACACTTCACTCCATCATTGTGACTATTTGGTTGGGTAATATTCTTGACAAGCTCATTCATAACTTGATGTTTCATCATACCTTCACCAGCTTTCTTTGGGTCAATGCCTCCAAATCATGTTAGTGACGTCGATATGTTCAATAGAAGTCATCCAAAGGAACACGCATCTCTCCGTAATACTCATAAACCTTCATTCTCATGACACTATCCCCTCGAACATTGCTATATCAAGTCATACTTTTTCTCTCAAATCAAATAACCTCGTTTCTCAATAAAGTGATTTCCGTCGATGTCAAATTATCATCTAAGAATTTTACTTAGAAACATCATATTCCGCATTCATGAGGTTTAAAACATAAACATCAGCAAGATCTGCTCTCCGGGATTCTTCTTGACTGAAGATTTTGTTTGGCGTTCGACATCAAATCATCGGTTCACACTCATAAAATTTTATCGTAATACCTTGAGGGTTATTGACATTAATATGTATTTTGTTTATACTGTACCACATCATTACTGTAATCAAACGACATACCACTATGTTCGACTACAAAATCAATTCACATGCATAGACTTGTACCCAAACGACGTAGTGAACGAGACAAAACATTCCGGATCTAGCTCAGCCATTCAAAGCACATTTCTAGATTGTTATACACAAGGACCGTACGGTGACTCATATGCATCATCATCCTATCACGTAAGTACATATTTGTAGGTACATGTCCGTATTGCAACGTTCCAATGTAGATGACTTTCTCCACTATGCACATGTTATTAGATAGTTTATGTGATGAGTATGGGGATGTTTTCCTCATCAATTTGTGATCAAGAGGATATATCATGATGTAATGTATTGTAATATCGATGGTGTCGCTACTCCACTTCAAAATTTCCGCAATTATCACAAAGGTAGCATCTCATTCAAAAAAAATTGTTATTATTATTCTACCATGCTTTAGGAATCTATTACAGGTCAATTTGGGCAACTATTCCCAATGAATTGTTTTAACCATACATCATCCTCGTAATCCACAATTAATAGGGTCTATCATCCCCTATCATTCTCACCACATGCCCTAAGACAAAGAACAAGAACAAATCGTCAATGACTTACTGCAAGGTTTCTAAGATTTGTAGTACATGTTATATCACTCGTGATCTCACCAATGCAGCCTCTCAACGGACTATCTAATTTTCACATGCGCTATTACTCTATTCATGATGTTTCAGTACACTTCCCAACATTCAAGAGTGGCCGGTCAATTGGGATTGAAATTACTGTTTCCATCCTTACCTGGCCAAAGGTTTCAGAAATGTTCACATGTAAGTCAAAATTCGGAATCCATGTGTCCATTCAATACCTTGAGCTTTGGAACATGTTCTGCCTATTATTAGAAAGTCATTTATTGTGAAACTACCTTTATTGATCTATAAATTGAGCATGATCCTGGTGTTTGAGAAGGAAGAAATTTGGTGTAGAGAAATGTTGTTGTTGAATTTTCAATTGAGGGTTTGTTTTGAGTGATATGAGGCTGAGAGATGTTCATTGTGATGAGGCTAGGATGATGTTAGAGTTGGTGACATCAAATCAATCATTGGTTGTAAATCTCCCTCTTCTATCCATTAATAAATATTGCTAAGCATTTTCCCACACATGTAACTGTGATAATCTTCCGTCTTTCATATTATGATTCTGAATGTATGTATATGTTTCATGTTTCATTGATTTAACTAATTGTAAATTAAATAGCCATCTGTATATTGCAACTTTTCTTTATTTTTATTGTTTATACTACATAGTCTATTTTGGTGATCAAAGGATTGGAAGTTGCCATGAAGAGCTGCATAATTCAGGAATAGAAAGCGTTGGACTCCAAGCAAGTTTCTCCATCTTTTCCAGGTGTCTATTTAATATTAGAAAATTATCTACAAAGTATTTGATCTGTTGTTTTAAATGCATAGCACCACATTTAGGAATGCTTCTGGCCCAGAATCATAATTCCGCAAAACAAATATGCTGAAGTATTGTAAATAAAACCGTAAAGACAATAAAATAAACAAACATACATGCGAGAATTAACCCAAAAGAAGGCTTCCCAAAAAACTAGTTCAAAGGCGTGAAGTAATTGACTAAAACACACAAAATGACCAAAATATCGAAGGTATGAGGACAAGGATCTAATGACTCGCATCTGTTGGAAAAGATGAAGAAAAAGAAATAAACCCTGAGGAAAAAATGTCGCAAAATGAAGACTTAAGGTTAAAACCCTAGGGGAAACAAGGAAACCCCAAGGAAAGACCAAAAATCAAGAGGTTTGGATGAATAATAACCTATCAAAAGGACCTAAAAGAAAGATAGATCAAACCCCGAAATAATGGTTGAAAGCGTTGCAAATCTCAAACATCACTCATCACCTAAACCCTCTAGAAAGGTGGAAGTGTACCCAAACCCTAGGGAGCTTGGTTCTACTTCATGATATTAAAATTATTGTTACTCAGGCCTAAGAAGGCTTGATACGTAGGTTAGACAACCCAAAACAGGTGTTTTTAAAACCTCAAGGTACGCAGAAAAATCAGAAAAAATCGCAACTCGTAGGTACTAACCTCAGGCGTGAAATCGTACCCCTAGTTCAATGATGTGAGGTCGTAAAGACAGTTTGGGCTCAAAAATTGTAGCTCTAACTCTTAGATCCCCAAGGCAATTGCAGAAAACGGTCGTTTCGCGTCGATACTTATTATGGAAACACTAAAACACCCGTGTTTGAATTATTTTATACAAAGTTAAAAAAACAACATCAAAAGACTAAAAACAATCAATAAAAACCCTAGTTAATAAAGTTATTGGTCGCCATAGCAATCAATTACAACAATGGAGTTGCCATTGTTAGCGAAATTTCAATTTGAAGTGTAAGAAAGAGATCACTTTAGTTGTGTGGCAAAAACCCCAATAAAAAATATGGTTTCTTAACTTATTTAGATTCGCAATCGATAGTTAAAACAAATGCTACTTAAAACCATATCTATGTAGTAAAAAAGAAGTGTTAACAACAAAAAGAAATACACCTGTTCATGCATCCAATGGATAAGACAAGATACAAAGAAGCCTTAACATATTATAACACATGGGCGAACAAATAATAATGTTACTCACCTTCAATGATGAGTTTCAAGGTTCCCTAACGCTTTTGGATCCGCACTTTTTTCTTCAATGGTGTAGAAAACCCAAAATGTGTTGAACTCATGGGAGGTCTAGAAGCAAAGTTAGATAGTAGCGTACGAGAATAATCAAAGCAGCGACAATGAAAGTGATCAAAGTGAAGAATGAATGAAAACCTCCTATTTATAACAAAATATTGAAAGTTATCATCGATAATGGCACATAATAAAAATATTATTAACCAAAATTCAGATCTAACCACTTGGAATATTTTATCATATTTTGTTGGAGGTGGCACATATTTAAACGTTCAAATATTTTTATTTAGAAATAATAAAGAAATAAATTACATTTATTTATCATTTCAAGAATGTAATATGAATAATTAACAAATAATGATTTGTTTAATTATTTCTAGGTGATTTAGTCAAATTTAACAAGGAATAACAATTAAATAATGATTTAATTAATTATTAGAGAAAAATAAGATAAATAATGATTTATTTTTAATTATTTTACCAAGTTAAGATGACTGTGAATAATATTTAAACAGTTAAAGGTTTAATAATTATTCTTTAGAGAAAAATTCACATAAATAAGAATTTATTTAATTATTCCTCATGTTTCTTTGTTTTAACTGTGTAACAATTAATAAAACATGGTTTCTGCTTATAATGAAATCAATTCTACGTGGTAAATTGCCTTACGTGTGTACTAACCATCTAATTGTAAATGGTTAGCTGACCAAATTGTGTAACAATGGAGGAGGTATCTAGTTTTTATCACAAAGCGATTTTAAGTCCTAAAGAAATAGTTCCATCATGTAGCATGATAGCTAACCAACTATGCCCTTGTGCACTATCTTCCATCTTCAACCAGCACAGCTTGCTACCTAATTTTGGAAATAGTTCAAAAGTTACATGGAAACCCAAAGATTATCAGAGGTGATGAGATTCTATTTTTGCTGAAATTTCAAAAAAAGCTATTTTTCTTTGTCTCTTACTCAATTAGCTCACAGATCATTTTATCATCCCAACCGATGAAAACTAAGATAGTGAACAAATTTTTGGAAGGATATGTCTATTTCTTCGTATCTCGATAAACAAACATAGTGGGTCAAATGGTTACCTTCGGAAAAATGGTGGTATAATACTTTCATACCGCAACAAATGACCCCATTAATGAACTTATGGGATACTGTCCACCATCCATCACATAATATTTAGGAGAAAATTATAAGGTTAAAGCAAGGAATATCACAATGAGCACGAACAACAAGTTCTCCAACTCTTAAAGGACAACTCAAGTTTCGTGTGTCAAAAATGCCTTGAATGAAATACAGTAGATCAACATCATGAAAAATTTGATGGTGATCGTGCTGTTATGGCTATGTCTGTTGCTGTAAAAATATCCTTCACAACAGTGAAGAAGTATAACAAAGTATCACCGTTATTATGGTCCTTACAAGGTGCTGGCAAAGATTGGTACTATGGAATGTTGGAGTTGCTTACATAGTCCTGGCACACCAAATTTTCTGTATGTTTCATGCTGAAAGAAGGTTATAGGCACAAGCTCTCAGCTTCAACAATATTTAACTCAAGGAGGAAGGGGAAAAAATCAAGGCTGGACCTGCACAACACAGAAACAAGAACTTGGTAGCTATGAAATCGTACTCTAATTTCTTTATATCTCATTAAGTGAAGAACTTACCTTGCTGAAGATTCCACATGTGAGGATGATAATTATAATAAAAACCATAATCACTTTATGTTGAGAACACACTTTTTTGAATGAGGGGCATGTTAGTCCCTATAATAATAGTGTAGCCCCATATTGTTGTTGTGCCCATGCAGTCCTTACATTGTTATTGGTGTGCCCAGAAGTCCATTGTTGTTGTCGAGTCTTTACATTATTACTAATATGGTGTCTTATTATATTTAAGACCCTTTAGACTCTTGTATATACCATGAGGTCTTGTTACCATCATCAGAAATATTTATTTATTTGATGTAAAAGGAGGTTTTCCCCTTGAATAGGTTTATTTAAATAAAGAGTAACCTAAGCAATTAGTTTTAAAAATGAATATGTTTTATTTGGGGCTTTATTTAGTTATAAATTTCCATTGAAAGAAAGGAGTTTAATTCTCCCAGTTAGTAGAATAAGGTTATTATTTAATATATTGTGTATATTTATTAAATAACATTAAATGTATTAAAGAGTGAAAAAGCAATAAATGTAAGTGTTCTTGCTGAACAAGGTCCATTACTAGGTGCTCTGAAGCCTCATCGATGAATGTTGACTCAAGTTATTAGGGGAAGTGGTGTTAGAAACTATATATAAATAACAAGTTATGTTAATAGTTTTAAAAATTAATTTTACTTAAGAAATTATTCAATAGAAATTTCCATGAAAGAGGTAAGCAAAGTCAAGAAAATACAAGCAAAGTTTGTGTGACAGATGCAGTGAATATTGGCCTAATTATTAAATATTAACAAATACGTTTTATTCTCATATCCAAAGTTTTAAATCATTGAGAACTCTAGTGTTTGTTGAGATCAACAAGATGATGAGCTTTTTGTTAGTGAGTCGCTTACTATGGGTCTGCAGCGTTTTTTAAGCGCAGTCTATTTTTAGACCATGTCTATTTTTAGACATGGTGATCATATTTCGCACATATGATGCTATTTGTGATGGTTAGTCAAGTTGAAAAATAGACGAAATTATATTTTTAGAATATTAACAAGTCTATTATAGACTCATTTATCTAAAAACAGAAGCAATGCATTATTATTTCAATAATTTGACAATAAACAAAAACTTATTTTCTTGGATACTTAATTTCAATGCACAAGACGGAAAATTAGTGGCCAAAGGACCACAATTCCTAGGTTTACTGGTGTTCACGTGATGGGAGGACCTGGAAGAATCAAGTAAAGTTACGACAATAGTTGAAGAGAAGTTCAAGTGAGTTGTATTTAACAACTCGCTAGACTCACGAGCTGCTGTATTCAGTTCAATCCTAATGACACTAGCAGGGAGTGAATTAATTAGTTAATTAATCTGCAAATAATAACTATTAATCGGGACACCAACAATACGTGCAGCTTAACTACAAGCAATAATGTCATCAGTGAGACCCAAAGGGAGCGATGTGAAAGGGCAGAGGAACTATCCTCATAGACTATAGGAGGGATTGATTGCACCACACACATTGGAGTTGCCAATGAGGATTGCATACCCAAGGCAAGGGTACCTGAATCTATCTGTAGCTATTCTTCAACAGGATTAGCATGAAGCAAAGCATACATGTTACAGACTTCCATGCACGTTGATTTGCAAATTTCTTCTTATGTTAGGTGTACGCATCGATTGTACCGAGAGCTGATGTACCAATATTTGTATGGAGACATACATGATCTCCATGATACACAATATGGCAAGATAGTTGGGGTTTTCAACTCTGTGCTTTCCGTTAAACAACTATGTTATGTGTGATTGTTTTTATTTATGCTTCTCACACATGCTTGGTACCAAGAATTTTCCGCAAAGATCATGGAATGATTACATTTAGAAATAATAAATATTATGAGATTGGGAACTGGATATATGCATGCTTAAAGGTATACCACACCTCACATGGTGTCATAGCAAGAACAATTCTTGAAGACCCAATTGTGAAGAATTGTTAGAGTTTGAATGGGGTGATTAAATTCGACCTTTTCACAGAAAATTCTCGCGTGTTGAGTATACAGCTGAAATGTTCAATGGCCAGACATATCTCTTTACGGGGAGTCAAATTACATGGCTCGAAATGATAGAGCGGATGCGTGGCCGGGAGGATAATGGACCCAAGGAGTCTATCAATAGAGATGTTCCTAAGTCAGATCTAGCGATGTTGTGTTACTTCGACGGCATGGCAAAAGAAGATATAAAAGACAGAAGAATTGCATTGAAGGTGAAGGACCATATTGTGTCCATCCTTCAAGTGGAAAGACACTCCATTATTAATTTGGGTTGCTTGACAAAGATTTGTTCAAAGCAAAAGTTGACCAAATAAAGTTAAAAGGAAGACAAGTTTGTAAATATAAAAATGGAGTACAAGCATGATTCAAAATATCTCACGTAAGTCAGTTCATCGTAGGGATGAATTGGGCGATTATTTTTTATGATGAAGACTTGTCGTATCTTGGTTTCTTGCTCAAGAGTTGGTATTAGTTACGTAAGATCAATGTGACTGGAGAAATTATTGGGAGTGAGCGACTTTGTCGGATCTTTTGTGTGCGAGATTATATGGTGTCGACAGGCTCTTCATCGAAGAATGTATGATGAAGTATGTTTTTTTCGTGTCACTGTGCTATGAAAGTGGACAGCCTTTCAAAACTGGTTAAAGGCAAAGGTGATTTGTCCAAGGTGAAGTGTTTTCACCGTCACGAATATGGGAATTTTCGCCACTAATCGCCTACACATGAAGAATACACACACTGAGTTGCACCGGAGAGTGTCTTTTAGCTCGGAAATTTGAACTTGATTCTTTGATCGATGCCTTGGTTTCCAAGCGATATGACTATCTTGATATGGTGTGTCTTTTCATACATTTTATATAAGGAGTTGTTTAGTGACTTGGACAGAAGGACCTAGATGCATATAGAGATGGATACCATGGTAGATACAAAGACACCGGAATTGGGACCATTACCTTTTGAGAGGGAGTCCAGAACCATTTCTTGTTGAAGGATGTTATGCATGTTCCCAGGTCCTAAGAAGAACTTGGTCTCACACATTGTTGGAAGACAAAATGTGATGTTGTTTTCATGAGGGAAAGCCTTACTTCTCGACATAAAAACAAAACGATCAAACCAAGACAGATTCGACTAAAATGGAGGTAGATGGTCGTTACCGTAATGGTGGGAAATCGTAATAATGGTGAGTCGATGAGGGGCGAATTATGTTATTGTGAAATAACAGTCTTTCACCATGGCGCTTTTGAAGATTTTTTGGCAGCATATTTTACCAGAATTTAAGGGTACTTTCTTGCAATAAATGACCGCGTGGCGATGTACTATGTGGTAAGTTTAAAGACCACTTTTCAAGATAAAGGAGAACCGTGCTTCATGATCTCCGGAGAGAATTAACAAATGTGTGATTCTTTCGTTGTTTAACAAAGAAAACACGGTGTATTATGTTATATTTGTTGATGATTATTCTCGTAGATGATGGATTCTTTTCTTCTTATGAAGAACAGCTAAACATTTCAATTTTTTTGAGTTTAAAGCATTGGTGAGAAGTGGAGTTAAAGTGCGAAAGCCTAGGGAGTGCAAAGAAGGACTGAAGAGAACACATAGCGCCCTTCAACCCACAGCAAATGGGTCAGGAGGAGAAGAAATGGTAATGATCGTGGTGTCACACTTAGCGATGCTCGTTACCACCGTGCTCACTGGGACACTTGTGGAAGTAGTTACGTGAAGACCATGTTTATAAAACCGTTGTCCTCATGGAGCACTCGGGCATGATTACACCTGAAGAAGACGATCGGGTAAGCAGCTCGATATTTCATTTGAATATTTTTGCCTCCGTCCGTTTACATTCATGTGGAAAAGGGCGCTAGAAGCCAGGAGTCACTACGTGTTGATATTTAAAGGGCACGGAAACAATTCCCACAATTATCGCATACGTACAGCCCCCAAATGATCGGTGGCAATGCATGTGGATATGGCACCAATGAGGGAAAGCCAGCGGTTGTCGCTGAGAGGGAGCTACACTTGTATGCAAAGCGAGGAACTGTTCTGGAAGATGAGCTTCAGATGTGGATTGCTGCTGTGAGGAGATTCGCGAGGAGGAGTTCACCATGCAGTATCCAAACATTAGACAAGGTAAAGCATAACGGTGAAGTAAGAGACCGAATTTGATGCGTACGGTAATGGGAGTCCCTACACAAAGACAGTACAAGAGATAGGCATCGATCACGATGCATTAGATACATGGGTTTGCGAGCAACGTATCGCGACAAACCACTTTATTTAAGAAGAAGCGCAGGGCCCAAGGCGGTGATGCGGTGATGAGTATGACTCATTGTTTAAATAATGCCTTTGGGAGATTGTTCAAGGTCGGGGAAAATCGCCGGTAGGACCAAGATGGATCTGCTGGCAAAGCAAGCTTTCTTATGGGAGCGTTTGTAATACAAGGCAAGATTTGTTGCTTGGGGACTTTTGCTGGGACGAGGTGATTGATTATGAAGAAACCTTTTCACCTTTTCGCATAGTATTCTTCATAAGGACCATCCTTGTTTTCCGCCGCAAAATGGTTGGCACATTCATCAAATGGATGAAGACCATATGTCTTCATCGTGAACGCCGAGGGTAGGTACACGATCAGCCTGGCGACTTTAGATTTCGCATATCGTGAGCAAAGCCCGTTAAAAGAGAATTTTATTGATAAAAATAGCACCGTGCCTGCACACTTGGATCGACACTATTTAACGACTTGCCTACCCGGCGAGTGAGGCGACAAACCTGTATCAAATTGTGGTGGAGGTAAGTTTTCAATCATTGTTTGCGCGATGATTTAATAACCCGTGATGAGCGCTGACAAGCACTCATGCAAGGCGTATCTGCACGAGTTTGAGATGAAGGATTTGGGCTTCCTTCATTATTTCTGATTGGAAACATGTAAGGGGCCAGATGAATCGTTTTGTGTCTCAAGGCATACAACTGGGAGACATCGGAGAAGTTTCACATGCAAGGTCGCGGTTTGCCCACACCCTCTCCAGAAATTGGAGGAAAGAGGACGTTATACTCACAGGTAGTGGATGCCATTGTTTATCGAAAGTTGGTGGGTTCTCTCATGTATTTATTAATACAAGACTTGACATATGCTATACATGAACCAACAAGCAAGATGGTTGTTTACCAAGCATGTCCTCGGTAGATTACCTCAAGCGTTATCCTAGCATGGTTTATGGTACGTCATATGGATGATGAATTTGGTGGTATTTCATCGATGTAGATTGGGCGGTATCCAACAAAAAAGAGCACATCGTGAGGGTTTTCAATATTTGATCTATGGCGCCTTTTCTGTACAAAGAAACAAAGATCTTGGCACTATTGAAGGGAAGGTATTACATGGCGCAACAAGTCGTTGCATGTGAGGCTATCTCGATGAGGAAGATCCTGGGTTACGCTGTTCATATTTAGATCATACGTTGATACATTGTGATAATAAGAGCAGCATTAAACCTTCGTCAACTTCCGTGTTTCCATGATAGATCTAAACATATTGATATCCTGCATCATCATACTAGATTGTGCGTTGGAAGATCACAAGGTTTCATTACATTCCTACGGAGATCGTGAAGCAGTATACTCCATTTAAGGTGCCCACCAGGACAAATTTCAATACCATATATACAAGACCTGGGTGAAGCGATAATCCTCATCTTGTTGAGAGGGCGTTGAGATCCGAATAAGATGATTTAGCTTAGTGAAAAAGGGTCATCACTATGTGTTCGCAGGTTATTTTTTTTTTTAAAGTTCATTTTAGACCATGTTCATTTTTAGACATGGTGATCATATTTCTGGTTGTAGATGTTATTTGTGGATGGTTGGTCGTGTTGGAAAATAGACGAAATTTATTTTTAGAATATCGACGAAGTTCATTTACAGATCGTCGATCTGCAACAGAAGCAAGCGATTATTACGTTTCAATAATAAACTAAATAACAACAATTAGTCAAGACTTTAATTTATGGCACACATTTAAAATTAGTGGCTACGAATTACTATCCTTTGTGGTTTACCAGTATTCACATGGGAGGAATCATTTAGAACTAAAGGAAAGTTGAAGAACAGCTAAAGAGTAGTTCATGAGTTGTATTAAGTTTAACTCAAGCATTCTTGTTGAGTTGAAGCAATTATTTAATCAATGATACCGCTTAGTGAGAGGAGTGAATTAATTAGTTAATTAATTAAAAAATAATACTTATTAAGCAATCGAATAATAAGGTAGTAGTTAATTCCGGCAGGTATGTTGCCTGGAGACCCAGTTAAGAGTTAGGTGAAAGGGAAAGATGGATTATCTGCGACTATAGTGATGCATTGACGAACGCACACACACATTGGGAGTTGCCAATGATAGATTGCATAGTCAGAAAGGGTAATTTTAATCATTCAAGAGGCTATTCTTCAACAGTGACTGGCGAATGGGAAGCAGTGCTGTTGGGTGATATAGATCCGTGTACGGACTTGCAAATTTCTTCTTATGTTAGTGTGTGATGATCGACAAAATGAGAGTTTGATGTACTAAGCTTGTATGGGGAGATTGTTACATGATTCTGCTGTGATACATAATATATGATAGTCGTATTTTCGTACTCTTCGTGCCTGCTAAACAATCGTTATGTGCTATTGTTTTTATTTATGCTTCATACGTGTTTGCAATTAATTTTCCACAAATATTAACAAGAAATGATTATATTTTTGGTAAGAAGTTAAATATTGTAGGAGACTGTGAATCGATGAAGTATTAGTGTATACTAATTTCACAAGTTTCAACCTTAACTGGTTTAGAGATCTTAAGCGTTGGGCAGCTAATTTTCCAACGAGGTCACAAGTCCAATTTTCGGGACACCAAAGGTTATGGTCTAATTAGTTTTATTTATGTGGCCCTGTGGACCTCCACTGCTTTCCGCAAAACAAAAACAAAAAAACAAAAAAACAAACAACAGACAAAAAAACCTTCGACAAAATCAAAATCTCTATAATAACACTATTATTTATTTTGGAAAATAAAAATCATATGAATACTTTCATTTACTCGAATGCACCTATGTTATTAACGTTTACTACAGTAACCTATGTTATCAACATTTTCCTGTTTTCACTTATTTTCCAACACTAAAAATCATAAAAGAATACTTTTCATTTAGTCAAATGTAACTTCATGTTATTAGCAACATTTTACCTGTAACCTATGTTATCAACTTTTTCTCCTATTTTCACTTATTTATTCTCCAAGCTGAATCTAGTTCTCTTTAGCCACATCCGCTCGAATCCCATCTCTACATGTATCTTCATCTCTTCCATGTATCATTAAAACTTTGTCATGGCTTGGGAACAAGTGTGTACTATTGTAACCTCTCATGTTGGTTAATGGAAACTTAATTTTGACCTGTTGGTGTATTTCCATTGTGCTTTTATTTATGGTTTCTTTCGAGATCTTTGTTGGTTTAGTTCAAATTAGGTATTTATTTGTGGTAATAGAACATATTTATATAGTGTTTAATATTTTTTAGATTTTTCTTGAGTAATGAGTTTGAATATTAGCAATTTTGGGTATTAATACATACATATCTTTTGATTTGCATGGTATACATATCCCATGTGGTTCAATATTCAGGTTAGCTGGCTAATTGGCTTGGATGTCGAACAACTTTTGGTGACTTAGATCAAATGGTATAAACTCCTCATCGAAATTGTGGTTGTTTGTAATATTTTTTTTTTAAGTCTCATTGCAGAAGAACATGGCACTTTTCCCATCCTTTCATGCTATATGTCAAATGTATTCCTTTTTTTTAAGATTTACTATTGTCTCTAAGTATTTTCATAGAGCACTTGTATATTAGATTACAAATATATTGAGGCTGCTTAATTAACTCAACAGATCACCATTTGGCATACATTACTCTATAAGTACATACTTCTGTATACTCTTATTCTAAAATAATTTTTGCCTTAATGTGAATGATTGAGTTTTTATTTAATAAAGAAATTTTATTGTTGCATGGGAACTCCAAATCATTGTATATGATCTAGGTTTAAGGGTGAATTGAAGCCATTTTTATAAGTTGTTGAAGTGTTTAGTGGAATTGAACAATTAAGAATTATTTACTACAATAGTTTGAAAACACAATAAGCTTTATACGAAGTGGTTTCTTGCATGTAAAAGCAGTTAATACATTGATACGAACTAGTTTACATAAATGCATCAATGCATAGTAAATTGTTGCACACGTAAGGAAACACATTAATACTCAATAATTCATCGGTGACATATTGTTATTAACTCCATAGTGGTTCACCTAATTCACACATGCCATATATGGCATAATCATTTGAAAATGTAAATAAGAAATTCCTAATTTAATTTCCTTGATTAAATTAGGAGATTCGAGATTCCACATCAAGACAAATTGAATGAGTTAGCTAACGATATAGTTTTTATCACTCAATTATCTTAGCACCTGACCAAAGGCGAAATTTGAAAGTTGTGTAAAAGAACGTAAATTTTAGGAGTGTGGATTGAGTTAATTTAAGTTGTAACACCGACCAATTAAATTGAGTTATGGTCAATTAAATTAGTTCCAACTTGATAAACTAGTGGAGGTATAGTAGTGGCAAAATTTTGTTTAATCGAAGAATCGATCCACCAATTAACTCATGTATGCATATAATTAAAGCTATCGAAAGTTGAGATTGGAGTTCACAAAGTGGCGATTTAGTTGTAAACTAATCCAAGCAGCGTGGTACACGATATTGTCCCATGAACTGGTGGTAATCCAACATTGAGGAATTTCATTACCGCTAAGCATCTCCTTGAGGAAAATGCAAGAAATAGGATCTTTTCGCTTGAAAATTTAAGCATGTGTTGGCCCAAGTCTTTCATTCAAAGAGAGGATAGAAGATATAGGTGTAAAATAAGTTCAAGCTGAGCAAGCATATTGTACTATTCAGATTATTCGATTAACGCAATACGTATAGGAAGGCCATGAGTAGTTAGATTTCCCACAGATAAATATCTATGCATGTGTGCTTTAATCAGATGCATGTTTTTTATGCCTAATCGTGAATTTTCTTCCACAAATGAGTAGAGTAGACTTGAGTCTTTATGTTTTAGTAAATTATATGACAGCTTTGAATCTACATAGTACCCCACACATAATGAGTTATATCACCCGATAGTGACATATGTTGACACAAAGTGTAGGAACACATCACCCATATGAGTGACATTTATATTTGTTTTTCTTGGTAGGAGTTTTTTCCTCCTTGCACACTCTGTTAGGTTATTGCACTTTCCACTAGTGAACTCACAAGATACCTAGTTTTTCTTACTTTATGAACAAACAAGGTTACCATTTTATTGTATTTCTATTTTAAAACAAGTTTGGGGGTATAGGGGATATTATGAGATTTTTTTTTTTAATAATTACTATAAAGAACCTTTATTTCGTGTAGGAACAAATCAATCATGATATAACACCTAACTAGTTTCAAGAAATTCAAAAGGAAGTTGGCCGCAGAAAGGTCTTCTAAGTTGAAATAGAATGTTGTTAAATGTGTAGTAGTTAGAGAACCCTACTAAGACACTTTGCTAGAGACAACGTTCTATGAAATACTGCTGATCCATCTTAATTGTGCTCAATATCTACATATTCACCTACAATCACTACTTCTGTTGTTTTACCTAGATAATCTCCTAGGTTTGATACATTTATACAATCTTTGAGCAAATTACAAGTAGTTGTATAATACCAAAGGAAATTGATTTTTAGGAACAAGTCCTTAAGGTCAATAAAATTAAGGATGCTTGATAACACTAATGATCTTGATCCTAAGCATGGAGACTATGGAAATGGAATCAAATGATCTCAATGTATAAATTCAATAAGTTAAAGAGGATGAAGGGAAGTAATAAATGATGATTCTTGGACGAAATCACAAAGAAACTTACTCAAATAAATTTTCAAACCCTAAAAGGAAAGAGACTTGGATAAATACTTATGGCCTAAACTAGGGTTTGTGACCCAAGGCTAGCAAAAATTCACAAACTATCCAATAAACAGAAACCTTTTTCTGCTGCAATGACTATTGTTAGGAAGGTTGAATTTAGGTTGAATTTTCTTTGCAAAATGATACCGATATGCTAAGGTACGAGGATTCATATACATGCTATCCCAACCCTTCTTTTTTCTTTGATTGTTTCATTTGGGGAAACAATGGCTTTTGACATTTATTTTCATCAACATATTCGAGGGCTCATTGCCCAAATGTATCAAGGGTCGATGAATACTCATGGGCCACTAAACTAGGTGACACTAGTCCCGGGTTTGGGATGTGAGGAGTTTTGTAATGACATAAAGGTAAAAAAAGTATGGTATGGATATGGGCACGTTTATCACTCGACTTCAAAATTGGTAGCTCGTAAAACCAACAAGTAGAAGATTGGTAAGGAAGTGCGAAAATTCAATTGTAGCTTCTTTGGATGAAGTGAACAAAGAATAAGATTTTTATTTATTTACATGCATGATATGATCTAATTGAAATAAGTATATACTATTAAATTGAAATGGAATGTTACATACCACAAAATTTGTTAGTCTTGGGGTATCATGAATTGTCCATACAAGTATTCCATGAACTGAAATGCCTATTGTTTTACGTATGTCATACATAGTGATGTGGGTTTCCAGGCAATTCCATTAACTCATCGATATGCCTTATATATATTCATACATTTAACTTGGGTACTTACCTAATTGTTTGAAATTATACACAATTACTACTATGATATGTACATATAAGTAAATAAATAAATATAACATATTATAACAAAACAAGACAAAATTGAAATTTTACAATATTCAAAAAATTAATGTAAACAATTACTTTGGAACAATTATTGTTAGTATAATGTGCTCCTCTTTATTGACATCCAAGGAGTGGTTATTGTTGAAAACAAAATTCAGTCCATTGAGTAAATATACCCAAGCTATCCAAATGATTAACATCATCAATTACCAATGAAAGTTCAACATTACTTAGTTCATCTTAAAAATGCGTTCATTTATCCTCAATTTCCATAAATGCATAACCATTCGTAGGAATTCAAGGAAAACTATCTCCACAAACCATCTCTCACTTTCGTGCATGGTAATCCATAAATTGTGTTATGCTTTCACACTTCAATAACTCTGCAAACATGGAACTATGGGAATATGACGAAGAAACTTTTGAAGAACCTTTTGTTAGTTTATTTCTTCGATATGTTTTTGGACATTGTGGAATTTTGTTTTCATGCATGCCTAACATATGGTCACGATCATTAAGACATGCATATATAGCTTTGATAATCTATTCCAATTTTTTCATAATGGCATATAAAACTCAAGAGTGAGAGTGTAACTTATTTGATGATGTAAATAAAAATTCAACTAAAATCTTCGTACAACATAAAAAATCATTGGTTAGTGTAAAGAATATTAATCATAAATATTTCCATTTTTATTTTACACTTGCTTTTTAAAGGTCTTGTTATGAGACATGTTCAGGGGATTGAACTTTGATCACTTGGATTCACAAGGGCTTGTCAACATGCTTTTTTCCAATTTTTGTCAATACCTACGGACATTTTTATTTTACACATTCCCCGAAAAAATAAAAAAAGGAAAAAATAATCCTTTATGTGATGAACATATTATATTATACTCTTAAGGTATGTGACATAAAAGGTTAACAAAACCATTCAAAGTCCTTAAGTTCACCAACAATAATGTGAATACAGAGAATATTTTCACTTGAACTTCATGTTGAGCTGTGTTCCCCGTGTACTTTTTGGTTAATTTTTTCTAACTTTTTGGTGTATACTGAAAAATGGTCAATGGCTTTAGGGCTATGGTCAAAGTCCTTAATTATTGTAATGGTTAAAGTGAAAAACTATTTAGTCTCAAAACCATGGTTTGAGACCATGGTATGTGCATGTTCTATGATATGTATAAATATGTAAGAGAGGTCCACTAAACATGAGACAATTTGATCAATGGGGATGAATGAATGATCCTAATTGGTTTGTTTTGTCTAGGTTTTCTTTCTAGTAGAAAGGTCTATGTTATTGTAAAAGCATGAGACTCAAGTCTTGAGCTATGTGCGACTGTTGTGTGTGCACAAAATACATATTGTGTTGAATTAAAAGATCTCTTAAAAAGAAGGCATTGGTGAACCCCATTCTTATGTGATTTATTGTCTTGATTATCTTTTAATTGTTGGGTTTATTTGAAGTTATGTTATGTTATTGTGTATTTGCTTCTATAACGTTAATTACATCTATGCATGAGAATTAGTTGATTTTAAATGAATAATTAATTTAAATATATTAAAAGTTAAAACATATTGAAGTATTATGGGTAACACCTACTAAATATAGATATGTTACTATGATTGCAACATGGTATATTACTTATAGTAAGTTCCATTAGATCTCGCCACATCAAATTCCCCCCTGTGGTGCATAAACTGTTCCAACACCCCCTATATTGCTCTTGTGAGACTTTGTCCTGTAAAAGAAGACTATTGCTCAAGGGCCAATAGTTGGAGTGGTTATGTTGTTGTATGATAACTTTGAACTGGTCAGACCTCTAAAGCCAACACTTCATAAATTGGTGTACTTTTTCTAATGCGTTCATCATAAATAACATTATTGCTCTCAATTAAACAATTATTGGATCAATTCATTTGCCCCATCATCTTGAAACTACTATTATTGTCACCTTATTCTATATGATCATTACATTAACCTTCAATATTCATTTCATGTTCCTCAACTTAGTAACATCAATTATAGTATTATTATTGGTGCATTTACCTATGTGATCAGGGGGCAATTTTGACTTTATAATTATTACAAAAAATCATGTGAAATTAGTTTGTAGAACAAATATTATAACAATAAAAAATATAAAGGATAAGCATATAAATCAAATATATATAATGATTCATACATATCTTACTACCAGATGATAATTGTTCCCCTTTTCAATGCGCCCATTTCACTAAATGTTTATAAATTATATCATAGGAAATTCTTCTTTACAGTATGCACCTTTAACGAGGCAAGGGAAATAAATATTTTACTTATCAACCTCTAGCTAATTAGTTCCCCATTCAATGTTTTTTTACATTCTTCCAACTACAAAAATTTATGTGATAATTATGTTATAAACCCTAGTTGTGCTTGTGTAACTAGATTCATTATTATATTTTTGTAATTCAATTGATATGTATAAAACAAAAATATGTATTTTTTCATTAAAAAATATCTTTATAAATCTTTCGTAATTATTGTAAGTATAGCAAATATGCCTAAACATCTCTTACATGCAGATATTTATATATTTATTGGATTTGTTGTAATTTGAAATTAGTTGACTAGTCAAAGTCAAATATGGCCACTAAACAAATGGTCATAGCGGCCCATTTTGATATCATAATAATATAGACACCATATACATCATCGCTAGCTAATGGTGCCTTTATAGATCATTCATCGAAAATGTATTTTAACACGTACTTCTATACATTGTTGAAATGACATTTATTGTAATTTGCAATATTATGGGCCATATTGTCATACTATGTCATCAAAATTCAGTACTATACGAATATTGATGTAATCCAAATGCACTAAGTATTATGTCCTTGTCTAAAATGACTTCCTCTCGTATCCTGGCACACCTTAGATTTTCGTCTAAAATGATATGTTCATCATTTCGTTTATTAATGCTAATTCTACAGACATTAGAACACACATTGTTGAACCTATCAACTACCATGAATAGGTAGTCATGTCCTTCGAGGTTGTTGGTCAACTTCCACAATTTACATGGAAATTATTTCCAAAGATGAGTGGGTGAGGAGAGAAGTTTATACCTTGTTTCCTATTACTAGGCTTGTTTTTACAACAAAAGCATGTATCCTCATATGAAAATAACCACATATTTGCATATTATATCAACACAGACGGCCGTGTCGTCAGCTTCTTTCCCACACCAAATTTTTCCTACAACCTTGAGTGTGCTGTGGCCTTTTGATCAACTATAATCAACGATCTTTAGGAACACATAAAATTACTTAACATGTAGAGTAACCTATTCTATAGAGATAGTAGTTAACCATATGTCATCATCATAAATGAATTTGTTCCACAACTAACTCTTTCTTAAATTCCTCATCCTTTACAGAAGAATCTTTGCATGCATCATGGTGAAATCCCCTCCAATGTGCATAAGAGTCCCCAAAGCTATGAACTTTTATGTGGGTCACCTTAAAAGAATGTCATCCAACTTGTTTGTGTTGCCCTTGTTGTACTTGATTAGTGAATGGAATTTTTGTAGAAAACCCATCCACTTGTTATGCCTAGTATTTTGTACCTTAATCTGGACTTGTAAGTACTTTATTGTTTGGTGATATTTGTGTTTTATCGTCTCCTTTCCCATGAGATAGTGTCTCCACTTCTTCATAGATTGAACCAAGGGATATAGTTCCTTGTCGTTAGTAGGGTAGTTGAGAAATTCCCAATGAAATACTTCAAAATGGTAGTATATAGGCCTTCCTCCCTGTAATAAGACCATTCCCATAGCATACCCACTAACATCAGTCTCCACTTTGAGGATTTGTTGCAAATTTGATAATGTCAAAACTAATTCTTGAATGATCTTCAAGTCCTCAAAGGCCCTATGTTGACCCTTTCCCCACTTGAAACTCTTTTCCACTCACTATTATGGCATGGAGTGATGTTGTTATTATTGAAAATGAGGTTATGAATTTCCTTGAGTATTGTGATACCCAAACTAAACTCCTAACCTCAAAAGCATTAGTAGGTACCAACCACTTCATGATGGCCTACATATTATAGAGATCTATCTTCAACTCTCCCCCACTTATCGCATATCCCATATACACTAGATACTACTATGTAAACCCACACTTATTGGTATTTTCCAGTCATTGGTGCTTCTTAAATGTCTCTAGCACCTGAATCAAATCTGAGATGTTCCCCTCCCGGGTAGCACTGTATATATGTATATCATCCAAATATAAAATAGAAAATGAATTTATAAAAGGGAAAAATATATCATTCATTAACCTCATAAATGTAGCTAGTGCATTGCATAGGCCAAATGACATGAGAAACCACTCAAAAAAATCTTCCCTAGTTTTGAAGGAAATCTTCCATGTATCATATTCTTTGACTTAAATGCGGTGATTTATTGAATTTAAGTCCAAATTTGTGAAGTATTTGGTTCATTTCAACTTATCCAACAAATCATTTATCCTAGGTGGGGGTACCTATTCTTGAGCGTAATTTTTTTTAGCACCATGTAATCAATACACATTTTCCAAGACCCATCCTTCTTTGGCACAATGATGATGGGTGGCCCACATGGTGAGGTACTTGGTCGAATGATACCCTTTTCTATTAGTTATTGCAACTGCTTCTTCTCCTTGCTTGATTCTATAACATATTTCCTTTATATCATGCTCTACTTCCCTCTTGGGAGATAGCCTTAGGCTCTTGAAACATACCCTTGTATTCCTTCAAAAACTCTTGTAGTTTTTGTTTATGTTCCTTAGTACACCCTTTTAAAGATGACTTTTATTTCATTGAATCTTTTAGAAAATGATTTTCTCTTAAAAATAACGAAGCATACTTCTTGCTAGAATTGATTAATTTATTCGCTTTGTTGGCACTTACTAGTGAAATTTCGGACTTGACCTTGTGTGCATTGATGGTGAAGGATTTTCCATTTTTTATGAGGTAGTACTAATTGGCTCGACATGAATATTACATCCTACATGTACATATAGCGACTTCCAAACACCACTCCACATACATCAAATGGAAATACATTTGGTTCTACTTCATCAATAAAATCAACACTGATAGAAAATCTAATACTTCATTACTTGGTTACTTTATTTATGCATCCTTATTTACCCATCCCAATGGATATACACTTGTATGATCATGGATTTCCAACCCCAATTTATTGACCAACTTTGCAACAATGACATTTCCTATGATCTTGAGATGAATATAGCATCAATATTTGTATTCTTGACTTATATCTTTACATGGAAGAGTTTGATCATTTCGTACTCTTCCTGTTATTGAAATCTACTCGATTCACTCCCTTTCACACTGATGTACAGAAAATCTTCTCACCCATGTCCAAGTTGTGTTCCACCTTACTCGAATCTATGGCCATGAGATTTTTATTCTTAACCATAGTGATGCCTTTTACTTCAAAATCTAATGAATATGTATTTAAATAAGATTAAAAATATCCACAATTTTCACAAAATATTTTGTTAAAAGCAGTATAAAGAGACATAGAGGAAATTTTAATGATAACTAATTTTGAGCATAATTGTTGCAATCTTTTCTTTTCAAATGTCTTATTCAATCAATCTAAATCAATAAACTTCATTATCTTAATCTCTTATCATACTCTTACTAATTAATTTGTGTATACTCTTATTATTTAATTTTTGTAGATAATTTATTTTAATTAAGTGATTAATGTATAATGAACAAAGAGTTGGGGTTACAATAAAAATGTATACAAGATGAATGAAAAAATAAGTTGCATAATAAATGTTGATATAGAACTACAAACAATGTAAAAAGAAGATTTAATTTATTTAGGGGTTGAAGTTAAAAAATGAAAAGTAAAGGAAATTATTAATTCGAAAATAAAGGAAAAGATAATGGAGATTATGACTATGATGATTTCTTTAAAAACATGTTAGTGAAGAAAGGAAGATACAACAAAGTAATTGGTATGTTAGATTGAAATTAATATAATTAATTATGATGATTCTAAATGTGGCTTGAATTGGAACAAGATAGAAATTGTCAATATTACACTAGCATGTGGTTTTCTTGGATTGGTACAAATCCAAAATAAAATAATCATTAGCTTCAAACTTACTATGGGTGAGCCTTTTTCCTTATTGATTAAATTAACGGCAATGTCACCTTTGGACTAATAAACATGATAATTGATAATAGATGGGAAAATCTACTTCCTTCTTATGTACACCTAAGAACTACTGTTTATGTTTTAACACACTCAACATACATAGATATATGTGACATTTTTTCTAAAAAAATATTAATTAATTAACAAAAAACTCTTAGTGTCATAGTCATTGAGGCCTTCCAAAATAATATGAAAATATTGATTTATACAATCATCATGAATAAAAAAAAAAATTGCACAATGTTTTAGCTTTCAACAATGATTCTCACCTACTTTGCATATATTTTAAGGCTACATGAGGAATCTATAGGTGGATTCTAATGATTCACAATTTTGTTATGTTTTGTATGATTGAACCCCCACACTAAAGCACCTTAGGAAATTGTATATTTTTTTATAAGCTCGTGGTTATATATTCTCTAAATATTTATCAGTGTCTTAAAGTCTTTTCTTATGAGTTCACATTTTTGTTTGCGAGAAAATCATGTTGGATTGCTTAAGTCGTATGTTAAGCTCTTATGTTGGGCTTGGTACAGTGGTTAACCAGTGAAATTTTTTTAGTTTTTCTACATTGGTCTATAGCTGATTCCTAATACATCTTGCTCGTGCACGTGGCCTAGGAGTCCTCCCACAATCATGAGTAATAGTTATATTAACACTAGTCCAAATCCAATAAATTTGAATAAATTTAGGTTGTATCTTCAAGTGCTCAAGAAATATAGGTTACTCATATTAACACTAGTCCAAATCCAAAAAAATTGAATAAATTTAGGTTGTACCTTCAAGTGCTCAAGAAATATAGGTTACTCACTCCTACGAAAAAGTAAAGATCAAGAATATTATCATTCCAAATAATAATATAAGAACATTCAGAAAAAAGAACATAAAGATGAATGCATAATTGCTAACTCATAATGTGGGGCAAGCGCTAAATTGCAAAGTTTGTTGTTTGATTTAAAGTATTTATGAAAAGGCCTTAGCCTATGTGATACATTTTTAACCCTCCACCCATGTTGAATGTATATATTCAAAATTTTAGTATTGTCAAGAAAATGTAACACATCCTAATTATAAATTAAGCTCATCTTGTAAAGGTTTGAAGTGTAAATAGCTTTGAATATCATTGAAAATTGGGACTTTCAATTAGATCGAATTTATATTTTGAAGGTTTCAAAGTTTACGCATATGTTTTCATAAATGGCAAAAGTATATTTTTTAATGCAAATATTGGATAGTTCACCACTGAGCAAGTAAGGTTGATATGTTTATATTTGTATTATGGATTTAAAAGAATAGTGATCAAAATGCTTATTTTAAAATTGAGCAAGTAAGGTTCATATGTTTATATTTGTATTATGGATTTAAAAGAATAGTGATCAAAATGCTTATTTTAAAATTTAATTTAAATTGAGGTGGAGATTATTCTAAGTAATAGTGATCAAAATGCTTATTTTAAAATCTAATTTAAATTGAGGTGGTGATTAATCTAAGTATGATATTAAAATTATAAGTTGATAGTAAATCAATATCATAAAGAAATAGACAATGTAAATTTTCACATGGATAACTAATAATGGTTGGAGCTTTATGTAATCATGTTCACATTTTAATTCTTCAATGATAACCCCGCCACTAACCGAATAAAGCAACAAACTAATTAGCACCACACTGATTTGCATCGGGAAATACAACATCCTCCTCAGTTAAGTGTTAAGGCCTACCCTGTGAATGCTTGATGTCTGTACGCCCACCCCACCCGTCCAAGAGCTCTATCTGTAGTATTTATATATATATATATTGTTTTATATATTGCATCGTTTATTCAAGATTACATGAGAAACTCCGGCGAAATATTTTATTGTCCGTGAAAATGTAGAACCTGACAATAAGCTTCAATATTTTCCATCCACCTTTTGCACATCACTCTAATATTCTCTACGCAAATCACTCTAAAATTGTTTATCTTCGACTGTCTGCTCAATCTTCAATTCTCGTTGCAAATTTTATTGTTTTCTCTCTCTCGTTGGTTTGGGGTGTGTCATAAAACTAACCGCATATATAATCCTATGCAACGCTAGTAAATTGTCTCTGCGTTGCAAGCTAACCGTGGCAACGATAACTGGAGGGCAATAATGGAATTAATAGCATTGAGGAGATATCCCACATGCGAAACACTGAGTAATTACCGCCTCTTTATAAATCTTCCGGTGAAGAAATTTTGATCACGTTGTCCAAAACTGCTAGACAGATCGGGTGGGTCCGAACCCGCCACTTGTCAAACATCCACTGCCCAGATCGAAAGGCTCAGAGTCTGCCACTTGTCAAACATCCACTGCCCAGATCGAAAGGCTCAGAGTCTGCCACTTGTCAAACATCCACTGCCCAGATCGAGCTCCTCATAGGCCGCCACTTGTCAGTCATCAACTGCCCAGATCGAAAGGCTCATAGGCCACCACTTGCCAAACAACCATTGCCCAGATCGAGCGGCTCATAGGCTGCCACTTGTCAAACATCCACTGCCCAGATCGAGAGGCTCATAGGCCACCACTTGTCAAACATCCACTGCCCAGATCGAGCGGCTCATAGGCCGCCACTTGTCAAACATCCACTGGCTAGATCGAGAGCCTCATAGGCCGCCACTTGTCAAACATCCACTGGCCAGATCGAGAGGCTCATAGGCCGCCACTTGTCAAACATCCATTGGCCAGATCGAGCGGCTCATAGGCCGCCACTTTTCGAACATCCACTTCCCAGATCGAGCGGCTCATAGGCCGCCACTTGTCAGTTATCCACTGGCCAGATCGAAAGGCTCGGAGCCTGCCACTTGTCAAACATCCACTGCCCAGATTGAGCGGCTCATAGGCCACCACTTGTCAGTGATCCACTGCCCAGATCGACCAGCTCATAGGCCGCCACTTGTCAGTGATTCACGGCCCAGATCGACCAGCGCTAAGCTGCCACTTGTCGGTCATCCATGGCCCAGATCGAGCGGCTCATAGGCCGCCACTTGTCGGTCATCCACGACCCAGATCGAGCGGCTCATAGGCCGCCACTTGTTTGTCATCCACGGCCCAGATCGAAAGGCTCAGAGGCCGCCACTTGTCAGTCATCCACGGCCCAGATCGAGCAGCTCATAGGCCACCACTTTTCAGTCATCCATGGCCCAGATTGAAAGTCTCAGAGGCCGCCACTTTTCAGTGATCCACGGCCCAAATCGAAAGGCTCAGAGGCCACCACTTGTCAGTGATCCACGGCACAGATCAAGCGATTCAGAGGCAGCCACTTGTCAGTGATCCACGGCCCAGATCAAGGGGTTCAAAGGCCGCCACTTGTCAATGATCCATTGCCTGAATCGAAAGGCTCAGAGGCTGCCAATTTTCAGTCATCCATTGCCCAGATGGAAAGGCTCAAATGCCGCCACTTGTCAGTCATCCATTGCCCAAATCGAAAGGCCCAGAGGCCACCACTTGTCAATAGTCGATTGGCTAGATCAGGTGGATAAAAAGGCTGCCACTTGTCAATAGTTGATTAGGCGTATAGTTGAATGTGTTATCGTTTTCCGTCGATAAGGTCTTTAGCTGATAATTTATCACACGCATTATCATTTAATAATTTAGCATCTGATAAGACTATGTTTATAACTTATAGGTCGATAATGACTTTAACTTATAGATTTATAACTTATCTGATACCTCATTTGCGATGGAGTTATCAACAGATGACTTATCTATTAAATGATAGCTTATCTACTAATAAGTTATAAGTTGATAAGTTATTGGCTAATAACTTATCATTGATAACTTATGAAAGGATAGGTTATTATCTGATAACTTATCAAATGATAACTGAACGAACTTATCTACTGATAACTTATTAATAGATAAGTTATCATCTGATAACTTATCAAATGATAATTTCACTAACTTATCTACTGATAACGTATTAATAGATAAGTTATCATCTGATAACTTATCTAATATATCTTATCTGGTAATAAGTTATAAATTGATAATTTATCAGAAGATAAGTCCTTGGACAATAGGTAATCGGCATATAACTTATCTATAGAGAACTTATGGCACATAATCCATGGGTGGTGATAACATCTCAGCCAATAATTGATATTTGTCTTAATTTGCAGGGTTATCAGTCCGGCCATCGTTGGTAGGGTTCTCTGCACGGCCAATTTCGCAGGGTTCGAAGGGGCTTTTGAGGCTCAATACTTTGCCTCCATGAGCGATGCCTCTGCCAAATTTGCAGGCTTAGAACTCGGTTCTCTGCTCAGCCAAATTTGCAGGGTTATATGTCTGGCCATCGTCCGGAGGGTTCTGTGCACGGCCAAATTCGCAGAGTTCGAAAGGGGCTTTCGAGGCACAATACTTTGCCTCCATGAGCGACGCCTCTGCCAAATTTGCAGGCTTAGAACTGGGTTCTCTGCTCAGCCAAATTTACAGCCTTAGAACTGGGTTCTCTGAACTGGATTTAGAACTTGTAATTTTCTCTCGTTTACAGTTATTGGATCAGCTGTTGACGATGCTTAAACCACTACGGATTGTATAATCCTCAAACGCAAAATACAAATCCTCTGTAAAAACAATGGAGGATCGCTGGACATTTCAGAGAAGCCATCCAGAGAGAACAAGTACATAATGTATCGAAGTTTGAAGACAAAATGATCCGTGTTTCAAATAATGATTTATTAATGCTTTATTTGCGTATAATAAAATTGTAAAGTTATTTTATCAAAAATAGAATGAGCAATAGATTATAAAATTATAAAGAGCAATACAATTTGTAGGTTATAAACTTGTTTTATCTTGGCAATTTTTGAATTTGTAGGTTTAGGAGGTATAAATGGGGATATATTTATGGATAATTCTAAAACTTTTGGAATAATATTTGAAAAATAAATCATAAATACTTGAAGGTAAATTATAAATACATGTTTTAATGTTGGCTTTTCTCAACAAGATTGATTGTTTTAGGACTTTTTATGTGCATGGATATTTAAAAACTTCAGTTTGTAGAAAATTGTGTTGGTTTGTTTTTTTAAGTTGTGGCCTATGTTAATGCTTGTTTTAAGACAAATTTTTTTTTATGGATATTTAAAAACTTCATTTTGTAGAAATTTATGTTGGTTTGTTTTTTAGTTGTGGCTTATCTTAATGCTTTATTTGCATATTTTAAAGTTATTTTAAAAGTTAAACCACATAAAATTTTATTTCTTTAGCATCTTTTAAAAGTTAAACCACATAAAATTTTATTATGACAATTCTTTAGCATCAAACAGATATTGATGGAGCTTGACAATACCCAAATTCTATTCTATTGCTGATAATGAGTTTATTTTATAGCATATCTCTTGTCAAAGTAATATAGGAAGAGCAAATGAACTTGTGGAATTTGCAAAAATTCATAAGCAGATAAATGTTCCAATGGATGTGCCTTTGGTTTCGTAGTCACCTTCCATAGTCCACTACATTGTCAACTATGAGTGACATATCATTGAGCCTAACCTCACTAGTGTTACGTAGTCCTTTTGCCATCAATGCAATAAATATATGTGTTATTGGCATGCCCTTTAGATGATAACTTTTCCTCTAATGATGCTTCTGGTGGTCCCAAAGCGAAATTAGAACATTAACATGAGTCCAAATAGGGAAACCAGTGGTGTAAGTCCAAAAGACTGTCCCACTTCATAATTAACTAGTGATGATAAGCAAGAAGTCAGAAAGGATCCAAGACGAACCAATAAAATACAGTTATGGGAAATTTGGAATATATAATTTGATGGATGTTCCAAGGGATGTGCCTTTGGTTTTGTAGTCACCTTCCATAGTCTACTACATTATCAACTATGAGTGACATATCATTGTCTAATCTCACTAGTGTTAAGTAGTCCTTTTGCCAACAATGCATTAAATATCTGTTATTGGCATGCCCTTAGGAGGTAAATTTTCCTCTAAGGATGCTTCTTTTGGTGGTCCAAGTGGAATTTCCACATTAACATAAGTCTAAATGGGACAACTGGCAGTGTGAGTCCAAAAGAAAGTCCCACTTCATAATTAACTAGCGATGATAAGCTAGAAGTCGAAAAGGATAACTAGTAGATTTATATGTGTTGCCTTCTCTTTAGGTGGTAACTTTTCCTCTAATGATGCTTCTGGTGGTCCAAGTGGAATTGGCACATTAACATGAGTCCAAATGGGGCAACTGGTGGTGTAATTGATTCTTTTAATTCACTCTCTCAATTGTCAATTACACGTTACTACATATTTAACTCACCTTACCCCAATTCAATTAATGTCATCCTTTGCTGGTGCAATTGATTCTTTTAAATTACTCTCTTAGTTGTCTAATCTCATCCTTTGGTGGTACAATTGATTATTTTAAATCTCTCTCAGTTGTCAAATACACCTTACTTGCTATATATTTAACTCATCTTGCCCCAATTCAACTAATTTCATCCTTGAGAGTGACTTTGAAGTATATTTTGTCTCAGCCCTTCCTTACTGCATATTTAACTCACCTTGCCCCAATTCAACTAATTTCATCCTTGAGAGCGACTTTGAAGTATATTTTGTCTCATCATTGTCTTGTCAATTTATCTAGACTTCAACTTGTACTTGCAACGCCTTTTCCAATCATTTATCTAGGTGCAAGAACTAGTAGTTACCCCTTTTATGTTTTATCTTCGCAGCAATAATAATTGCACTTTTGTTGTATCCTCTGCAATTTATTAGTTGGATTGGTTGTCAATATAGAGAACCAATAATTTGTCCTTTACTTGTTCTAAATGGGTTTAGCTTCTTTCTCCAATTATTCTCGACTTTAATAATCATTACCTTACAATCAACATCTTTCAATGTCAATACCGTTTTATCTTTCAATTGCACTTTTGTTGTATCCTCTTCAATTTATTAGTTGGATCAATTTTGAATTTACTTAGGTTGACCAACCTTCTCATGTCAATATAGACAACTAGTAATTTGTCCTTTTTTCTTTTGAATTAATATGTGACTGCTTCTAAATGGGATTGGCTTCCTTCTCTAATTATTCTTGGTTTTAATTGTCATTACCTTACTATCAACATATTTCAATGTCCATACTTCAAACAAGTTGAACTCTCATTGGAAAGACATTTGGGGTACATAATAGTCATCACCTCACTATCAATATCTTTCAATGTACGTACTTCAAACAAGTTGACCTATCAATGAAGAGGCATTTAGAGTACACCTAGGTATTCCAACAAAACATACCCTTCACATTCACGAACCTTTTGTGACATTTAGAGTACACCTAGGTATTCCCACATAACATAACTTTCACCTAGGTATTCCAACATAACATACCCCTCACATTCACGAACCTTTTGACATTTAGATTACACCTAGGTATTCCAACATAACATACCCTTCACATTCACTAACCTTCTGTGATTTTTCGTCAAGATCACTAAAATTCATGGAAAATAATTAGCACTCATACTCATATATTTCCCTTACAAATACCTCAATTTCTCTACGTTCAATGTCTTATTTAAATATAATTTAGAAAAACAAACATTTTTTAAAAACCATTCATTACACTGACAAATTGTGTCTACATAACACACAAGCAAACATAGATGATTTTATCTTTTAATTATGTGTTGTTCTATCCATTATGTGCACTCACTTCATTTGCAATCCTTTCCTTGCATTGAAATAATTATCATTAACTCAAATTTTCCAATTTCTATAACCATATATCTTGTCTATCTTCAAAAAATTCTAAAACTTGCATGGATATTTTGTTTTTATGAAAAAAGGAAGCCCCTTCCTCTAAAGGTTATGAATAATATTCCAATGAAATGAAAATCATGAGTTGAAAGCATAACCTTATCAATAAATAATCAATGTTTCATCAACTAAAACGATGTGTCTAAACCTCTAAGAGCAAGGGTTACTAAGGACAACTCAATTCTCAACATTCTAGAACTTGCATGGATATTTTGTTTTCATGAAAAAGGAAGCTCTCTAGGAGGGTTATGAATAATATCCCAATGAAATGAAAATCAATGTCAGTTAAATATCATTTGAAAGCATAACCTTATCATTAAGTAATGAATGTTTCATCAATTAAGATCGTGTTTCTAAACCAAACCTCTAAGAGCATCCACTTAAGTGTGACTAAGGACAATGACACAACTCAATTCTCAATATTCTAAAAACTTGCAAGGATATTTTTTTTCCCTGAAGAAGAAGGCCTCTTTGTTTGAGGGTTATGAATAATATTCTAATGAAATTAAAATCAATATCAGTTAAATAAGGGTTGAAATTAAATCAATGTCAGTTAATTATGGGTTGGAAGTATTGATTCATGACCATGCATTTGAAAGAGTTAAAAGCATTGATTTATGATCATGCAATTTAGTTTTATTATGAAAATATCCTAATGAAATTAAAATCAATGCTGTTAATTATGGGTATGAAATTAAAATCAATATCAGTTAAATAAGGGTTGAAAGTATTGATTCATGACCATGCATTTGAAAGAGTTGAAAGCATTGATTTATGATCATGCAATTTAGTTTTTATTTTTTTATTTTCCATATAGTTAAAAGATCATACAATTTAGTTTTTCCTTATTTTCCATATATTTAAAAGACCATGCAATTTAGTTTTTATTCTCCATATATTTAGAAGAATTTCATGAGCAATAAAAAAATCTTGTTAAACTCTATCCATGAGTAATGAGTGTTTCATCAATTAAGATTGTGTCTAAACCTCTGTAGTGTGTCAAGAAATAAAATTGTATATGCTATAAAATAGGGCTTTAACAAGTGTAATGTGTCACTTTGTAGTGTGTCAAGAAATAAAATTGTATATGCTATAAAACAGGGCTTTAACAAGTGTAATTTGTCAAGAAATAAAGTTGTGTATGCTATAAAGCAGGGCTTTAACAAGTGTAGGGTGTAGTGTGTCAAGAAATAAAGTTGTATATGCTATAAATCAGGGCTTTAACAAGTGTAGGGCCTAACAAATGGAGAAGAGAAAACAATGGGTAGTAAATCAATCTTATTCTAACAATGACCTTATCTGATTAGCTGGGTAGTAAATCAAGCTTATTCTAACAATGCAATGTTTATAATCTGTCAATTTACAAGCTTATTCTAACAATGACCTTATCTGATTTCCCAGAGAAACAATGTTTATAATCTAATGCTTATAATCTGCCAATTTACAATATTCTCTAAGCCATATTCTCTCAAAACATGCTAAGTCTAGTAAATAGCATAAATACACCGATTTCCCAGCGAAACAATGCTTATAATTTTGCCAATTTACAAGCCAAGTCTTGTAAATAGCATAAATAACTCTGGAAACTACCAATGACATAGTCTTGTAAATAGCATAAATACCTCTGGAAACTACATGCTAAGTCTTGTAAATAGCATAAATAACTCTGGAAACTACCAATGACATATTCTCTCCAAACATGTTAAGTCTTGTAAATAGCATAAATACCTCTGGAAACTACATGCTAAGCCTCTGGAAACTACATGCTAAGTCTTGTAAATAGCATAAATAACTCTGGAAACTACCAATGACATAAATGAAAGCCTCCTATCAAGGTTATATCCAAAATGTGTTATATTGCAAGCATAAAGGCTTGATATCCGAAGTGGGTTATATTGCAAGCCTGGCAACTACCAATGGCATAATATCCAAAATGTGTTATATTACAAGCATAAAGGCTGAAGACTGATATCCAAAATGTGTTATAAGCATAAAGGCTTGATATTTAAAATGTGTTATATTGCAAGCCTGGCAACTACCAATGGCATAAATGAAGCTCCTATCAAGGTTATATCCAAAATGTGCTATATTACAACTTCCGAAGCATAAATACCTCTAGCAACTACAAATGGCATAAATGAAGCCTCTTGTCAAGCTTATATCCCAAATGTGCTATATGGCGAAGCATAAATACTTCTGGCAACTACAAATGGCATAAATGAAGGCTCTTGTCAAGCTTATATCCAAAATGTACTATATGGCAACTACCAATGGCATAAATGAAGCTCCTATCCAAAATGTGTTATATTACAACTTCCGAAGCATAAATACTTCTGGCAACTACAAATGGCATAAATGAAGGCTCAATGAAGCCTCTTGTCAAGCTTATACATGGCATAAATGAAGCCTCAGTGAAGCCTCTTGTCAAGTTTAAACATTGAGCCTCTTGTCAAGCTTATATCCAAAATGTGTTATAGGGAAACTACCAATGGCATAAATACCTCTGGCAACTACAAATGGCATAAATGAAGCCTCAATGAAGCCTCTTGTCAAGAGGCTACATGGCATAAATGAATCCTCTTGTCAAGCTTATATCCAAAATGTGTTATAGGGAAACTACCAATGGCATAAATGAAGCCTCTTTTCAAACGTATATCCAAAATGTGTTATATTACAACTTCCGAAGGAAGGATCTCTCTCCATCAAAAACAGTGACAAAGGCTGCAGCAATGAAAAAATATGAGCAACATCCCATCAATTGTTTTCTACAGATATCAATGTTTAATATGAGCAGCATCCCATCAACTGTTTTCTACAGATATCAATGCTGCAGCAATGAAAAAATATGAGCAACATCCCATCAATTGTTTTCTACACATATCAATGTTTAATATGAGCAGCATCCCATCAACTGTTTTCTACAGATATCAATGTTTAAACAGCAGTATCCCATCAACTGATTGCTGCAAAAATATGAGCAGCATCCCATCAACTTTAAAGTGAACATCAGGAAGTCAGACTATATATAATAATAAAAGAAATCATATACCATATACTTGGAGCAGGTATCTGGACATCAACTCCAGAAGATGCCAACACATTCAAAACATGTGAAAAAGTCAGGCCTTTGGTTTTCTCTTGGTGGCGGCCCTTGAGCTTTTTTTTAGCTTTAAAAATTGCAACAAGTTCTAGTTCAGAGCACGCCACTTAAAGGTCATTGTTGGTAAAAGGGAACAATGAAGAAAAATGAAAAGACTTTTAAGTTTAAAGATATATTCACAGGCAGCACCTCATCAACTCGAACATTGTATGTTTGAATTGACAAATCCTCTATGCCAATTGCAATGATGTTATTGTCCTGAGGGTGGAAAGCCAGGGGGAGGTGGCATGAAAGTTGTCATGACCTGCAATGAAATCACTAATTAGCATGTCATGAAACCAGTGATTTAGAAAAATTTAGCCTATAATGAGGAACATTACACAAGAACCTTCTAGAGTACCTTCTAGAGTAATTAGCATGTCATGAAACCAGTGATTTAGATAAATTTAGCCTATAATGAGGAACATTACACAAGAACCTTCTAGAGTGATCCTGAACTGAACACCATTAGCCACATAATATGTGAAAGTTGAAGGTGAGACATTAGAGAATAAACGCCTATGCAGACCAATGTACCAAAACTGAAATTATATCTATAATTGGAAACATTAAAATGAAACCGGTCTTTACATTAAAATGAAACTGGTCGTTAGGTAAAAGGCTCTGTCACCTTAAATGTCATCATATTGAATAAGGAGACCTTGCCACCGGAAGCAGACATCGCATAGGAATCATTCTTAGACAAAGCTAAACAAGCAGCGACTTCTTCTAGATTTGTATCACCACTGTCATTATTCATAACAATCCCACTAGCTGGCTGACACATCTGTGGTGGAATACTCATTGTATTATAACAATCCCACTAGCTGGCTGACACATCTGTGGTGGAATACTCATTGTATTGTGGAACAAAAAACTAAGTGGTGGAATACTCATTGTATTGTGGAACAAAAAACTAACTCGTAGATAGGCGTCAATCATTACTGCATAAAATACAGCTGCAAATTATGTATACAAAAGTATAACAAATAAATAAATAAAACAAGTTAAAACAAAAAGGAAGTAAACAACTACTAAAAATCCCCACCTTTCTATATGGATTCCGGTCACTCTGCGGCCATTTTCATAGCCTATGGAGAGCATTGGGTGCCAGTGCTAAAACAGCAACACCGTAATTGGTGTATATGAGTCTTACTACCTGCAAAAAATAGCAGGTTACTTGTTTGAATCAATATCGACAGAATTTGTAGCACAACAAATTGTGAAGTATGTCAACCTTTAGTGTTTTCTGTAATAGAAGGATGATGGAATGCCTTGTTCGCATGCATTGTGTCAGGCAACTTGAGAGACCTACACTGATCCGAATCAGTGATTCAGTCAATTTCCCGTTCTTGTTCATCTGTAACCTCATCTAGAAGCCTTGGTTTAACATCTGGGGTCTGACTGTTGTATATACTACTCTGCACACGTCTTGAGTGTCAAATAATTGTTAGAATCCATTCCTATAAAAGATATGCCAAAATAATGGCTAGTAGAGCATTTGAAAGGGGAAAAGAACAAATATGCTATGTGGAAACTTGAAAGCAATAATATCTGGACTCAGGAGTGAGTTTAGAAATTGATTTGACAAAATAAACTGAATATGGCTGGCCAAATATGCTAGATTCTAAAGAAATTAAGAAATAAGTCTAGGGGGAAGCTCTTAAAAAATTAGTCATTGACACTGCAGGTGGAATTCTCCCTCGAACGTTCTATAGGGCTGGGAAGGGAACCAGGAGAAGTGACTGCAGGAGGCATAACATTCACAATTGAAGTCTGCATACTAAAAATGATAGTAAAAATGATCTAGTTAGAGTTTAAACTTTAACATTAATTAGCAGCGCGTGTACCTAGCAAATGTGCATGGAAGAAGCAATTTACCTTTGTTTCCATTTTCTCTGGTGGCACCCTCGTTCCCTCAAAGGATCTACTCTCCAGCATGCCAATTAAGCAAAATCCATCTGCATTGGCTAAGATCTTTATGCCACTGTCATTCGTTGTGACTGCCAACAAGGAACCATCTTTATTGAAACGAAGGGAACCATTTTACTAAAAATGAAGGCCAGGACTAGCCTGCAGCTTTTTGGAAATAAGACAAGGATTATATAGTGCGATGTGATCAAGATAACTTAAAACAATGCGTCGAAATTTTTTTGGTCAAAATCATTATCTCTCAAACTCTAAAAATAAACTATCCTCGTCAACTTTCTTTTTGGTCAAAATCATTATCACTCAAACTCTAAAAATAAACCATCCCCATCAAATTTTTACCGAACTACCCTCAACATCAGTTATCCATGTCCCAGAACTTTATTTGAAATTCATCACCAGCTACCAAGAAGTTTGAAATTCATCACCAGCTGCCAAGAACCTATTCCTAGTTGTATCAAACTGCACAACACCTGAGGAACGCTTCCTAAAATCATAATGTGTCCGCTTGATTGTTCCCTCAGTTTCATTCCACTCAACCAGGTATGAATCACCATCTTTACTTGTTCCACAGGAGAAGAGCCTAACAAAAATACAAATGAATATATACTTCAGAAAGGGCATAGTGTTGACAGAGCAAATATAGAAAATTGGAGAAAGTAAAAGTTAAAACTGAGAAACACATGAAGACACTTTACAAACTAAACACCATTCCAAGTTGACATTTTACCTTCTTGTTTCAGCACTATAAGCCATTGTAATTCACCAGAGGCACGGAGCATTATAGTCCACCCTAGATCCTGCAAGATCGTACAACCAGGCTTTGATCATTCCATCAATAGCTGTAGAAAAAATAAATTGTATATTAACAAAGAATTATAATCCATCTATCTTTAGTGCAATAAAGTATATCTTATATGGCCAAAAATTCACAAGAAGCCAAACATCAAACAAAAATAGGATATGCAATATGCAATGTAACTTCAAAACAGCTAGAATTTAATATTGCAGTTATATGCAATATGCAATGTAACTTCAAAACAACTAGAATTTAATATTACTCAACTGCAATGCACATAAATTGTTCAGGTCTCAAGGAGCAAAGTAGCTGAATATTTTCTTACTGGTGAGGACAAACAGAATATACAGGTCCTTCATGACCTTCATGTGTACTTCTTTTGACCAGTTTCATGACCTTCATATGTGTACTTCTTTTGACCAGTTATTGCATCCCAGACCTACAAGCACAAACAGGTTTTCTTTTTTCTTTTTTTCTTTTTTTAAATTTTCATATACAGATAAGTAAACAACAACTATTAGAACGAGCCTGGACACACATGATAAAGCAAGCAGATTACCTTGATGGTCTTATCATCCCCACATGTAATTATGCATGTATGGGAGACAGGTTTTTTTTTTCTTTTTTTAAATTTTCATATACAGATAAGTAAACAACAACTATTAGGAGGAGTCTGGACACATATGATAAAGCAAGCAGATTACCTTGATGGTCTTATCATCCCCACATGTAATTATGCATATCTGGGAGGTAGGGTGTGAAAAAGCAATATCATTCACACCACTAGCATGTGTAGCATGTGTGTCAATCTGTATAAATTACATCACTGTTAATAAATTATACTATCAATACAAACTTACTTTTACAGACTTACAAGAATGTACAGATTGGCCTTTAAGCATGTAAGCAAACCTTTAGATGTCTCAAATAGGCTGCTAGAGTAAGAATATATGTGAACTATATGCTTGGAAAATGCAACTCCTATAACACAAATGCAGGCATGTCAGTATCTGAATAGAGGGAGTAGCACACCATTGTATTGGTAAGCAACCAACCAAATATATGTGAACTATATGCTTGGAAAATGCAACTCCTATAACACAAATGCAGGCGTAGATGACATTATTGCAAATCACTCACATTGTTAAATAAATAAATCAATCAAAACATCTTATTAATAAATACAGAGTATAGATTAAGTTACCATGGACTGCCCCATCTGGGCTCCAAATACAACGATTCACTGATACAGATTCACTGATACAGCGGGATCTTTCCCGAGAGCAGCCTAAGAAAACATAACAAAACATGTATAAGTGTTTACCTAAGGCAAGTGCTAATGATCAACTCCAATAAAGAACTGTAAATTCTAAGATTCTTTTCAAAATCAATTCATACATGTACATTTTTCCAATTTAAATTACAGAACATCTACCTGCATGGGAATCGAACCAAACGGTACATGTACATTCTTCCAATTTAAATTACTAAATTACAGAACATCTACCTGCATGGGAATTGAACAGTACGAAATTTCCCAAACCTTAAAGTTCCTATAAGCTAATCTTTCTTGAGATGCCACTTCCCAAATTGCAGTGTCACCAACATTTTGTTCCAACTGATCGATAAAGCCAGCAATCCAAATTTGAACCACTGGCTAGGGTGAACATATTTATAAAGATAAAAGGTATATTTTCCAAATTGAGATAAGGAATTTATTTAAGTGAAGAATTGTATTGAATGGAATTTGAAATCACCTAGCAGAATTGTTTGCTGCAGAGGATGGAAATCCATACTCATAACATTTGAACCCTGATTGAGAGTTTTTGCTTTGTTCAAAAATGAAGAGGACGATATGTAACAATGCCAACTAATGAATAACAAGGCGATATCAGCCTGAGGGCGATATGTTTCAAAGCCCTCCAGTTGCTCGACTTTTAACAGAGGGGTCAGGCTGAAAAATGGTATGATGAAACCCGCAAGTCAAAGATCAATGGCCGAGATTTGTTTTGGGGGTCGTGCCCCAAAACCCAAAACTAGGCACCTACCTACAAAGTTTGATAGATGGCACATGCAAAAAGTAGCAAATGGATAACTCTGCAATTAGATATTAACATAATGAAAAAGTTAATTTTGCAAGGATGCTATATTATTTAGCCACATGTATGCCCCTTCATGAGAGGCATCCTCAACAGTTCCAATGTTGAACAATGGATTGTTATTAGATGCATGAAAGGAGACTAATTGGCTCACCTTATACATATGGCCCTTGCATCATTGCATATTCCATATAGGAATATAATGACTTTCTTGGGAGTGGAGATTTTACTCAGTTGGGGCTTTTCTCCACTATAACCCCGGCGTTTCATTACTGTGATGTTGGTGCTCTTGCGCATTTATTGCGAGTTGTTTTAGGAAATGTCTTTTTGCAAGTACCTGATAAATTCTCGCATTCTCCAATCAGTAAATTCTTAAACTCGCTATAATTCCAAGTTGGTATTGACAAGAAGCCAATCTGCATCTTGATACATGAAGATGATTTCAGAGAAAAGCTTATTGTGTGCCCACCAAAGCTCTTTACTATTTTGTGACTACATTCAGTCAATAGAAATACGGCCATATTTCCTAATTTAGAGTTGGAATTTTCGAAATGTTCTTTTTAGCTTAGAAATCATTGCTTTGTACATAGGAATTTAAATAAGCAAACACAACATTTGACAACAAAGAAAAACAAGCCTGAGAGAGAAGGCAAACAAACGACTAGAAATTGATGCAAGCAATGGAATCTTCAATGAAACCCCACACCTTATCCATTACAGTGTGCAAAAATCTACTGGCATTGAAACGTGGAACAAGGCAGGCATCAAACTTCCATTTCTAGTACAAATAGCTTGAACCTGGGCATCCATTTTTCATACAGTTCTGGTGATCCAATATATCCGTGCAACTCTTGTTCGTATAAAAGGGACTGGTAGGTTCGGATATCCAATCCCCACTGAACAGATCATATTTCTCTCCTGCGGTGAAAAAACATAGCATAATTACTACATAAATAAATTACAAATTTCTAGTACAAATAGTTCATAAATATTTGTACTAGAGGTTCATAAATATTTGTACTATTTTAGTGAACGTTGTTGGTGCTCTGCACTGCATAAGCACTACCTCTGTGTTGTCGAATTCCATGAACCTTTGCGTTGTTGCTACGCTGATGTAGCCTCTGCTCTGCGCTGCTCCAGTCTTTAGCATTCTAGCTCTGTCATTGTTGCTCCATCATCCCTACACTGACTCCAGTCATCCTGTTACTGTCATTAAAGGCTCCCGTAGCTCGTATGTGATCCAAGATTTTGGGCACCTCAAGGGTCCTGCCCCTCATTTGAAGTTCAAGAGAACTACAGATCTAAGTCGCCCCACCTCTTTTCTCGAGGCACATGAGCACTCATAGCCACATTGTCATCACTCCCATCATCACCCTTAGCTAATGCAGCCTTTGAATCAAAATCTTCTTTGCCCTTCTTCTTCTGAGGGCATTGTATGGCGAAATGTCCCAATTCACCACACTTGAAGCATCTGACCTTCCAGAGGTCCTTCTTCTTCTTACGTTGTTGCCTCGTTGTCCCTTTGACGCGAGAGCCGCATCTTCCTCCTCCTCCTCCTTGATCTTGATTCCTCCGCTGCTACTTCCCGCCTTGGTCATCCTCATGTCGAAGAGTTGCCCACATGTCTTCCCAATTTGGAAGTGTCGCTCTGCCCAAAATGCCTTGGACAAAGGTCTCCCACTCTTTAGACACTTCATTCAAGGTAGTCCTGACCAATAGACTCTCATCAAGAGTGGCCCCCATAGCAACCCGTTGATCGCAAATCGCCTTCATTCTAATGAGGAAGGGGTCGATTTCCTCTCCCTTATGCATCTGAAATAACCGAAGTTGATTCTCCAGAAGCATTCTCCTCTGGAGAGAAGTCCCCTAATACAATGTGGTCAATGTCATCCACATCTCATTTGTTGTGTTCTTTTCAGCAATGTGTGGGACCACATGATCCTTGACCCCATTCAAGCGCTTGGTCCTTGCTTGTGCTTCCTCATACTTCTTCAATGGATCAACATCAACAGGAACAGCTACAAACTTCTCGACATGATCTTTGATGCGATATTCATCAAAAACTGAAAGGATTATGGCCTTCCAGACGACAAAGTTGGATGCTCCATCCAACCTGTCATGATCCCTCAATCCATGTGTGACCATCTATGCTCAAAAGATGTCGAAGTGGATACTCTTCTCCCTTCTCCTGTTGTTTCCCTCAGCAAAAAACTCGGATCTGGGTTTCTTGGTGCTAGAAACCCTCTAGAGAATATGCTCCCTCTGAAAAGTTATTTCCCTCCTGGAAATCCTTCACCAATTGTTGTCAAATCAACCCTCTCCAATCACTTCGTTGATCAGATCTCAAACTTCTTGGCGAGAAAGTTTGTTGAGGAATTGCTTCCCCTTACTTTGTGACACCCTGCTAGACATTGTTCTGCACCGACAGAACAATGGCCCACCAATAACTTTCGAAGAACAAACTGCACTTCCAGCCATGGTAACCAAAAGGACAAAGACTCGAGCCCTCTGCGATAGCTCTGCGTCACTTCCTCTCGGACTGTGTCACCCTTTCGGATCTGCGTGAGCCTCTGCGTCAGCTAGGCTACCTCTACGTTGCCCCTCCTGGGCATGCGTTGTCCCTCTGGTGCTATGCTGCCTCTTCCTGAATCTGCGTTGTCACTTGGGATAGTCGCCTTCCTACAGAAAAAGCTTTGTCTCTTGGCTGATGGCTTCAGCTCTCCCTGATCTGCAATAGCTCTGATACCATGTGAAAATTCTAAATTTACTAGACAGAAATCTTACAGTAGTGATTTGATTTACTTCTCCTACTTGTTTTATTAACTTAACAAGTAATTTTTCTTAATAATACATGAAAAACATAGAATTAAATACATTGTTGCCTACACAAATATTCAGATCAAGTCACCCTTCAGTGTGGTTGCATCATCCTTTCCGATCTTCTGAATACGAGCTTGATCTGGCCCACTGAAACCCCAGTGTTGCCCCTTCTAGCTCTATGTCAGCTCCTCTAGGCATGTGCCACCCTTCTAGGCTTGCGTGAGCCTCTGCATTAGCTTTGCGTGTCTCCTCTGGTGATGATTTTCCTCTTTGTTATTGTATTCTCAGCCTTGGATCAGAAATCTCACTGTCAAATTGCCCCTCGCTGCACTACAAGCTCCCTCTAAAATTTTCAGCAAACCACGCCCCAAAATTTCGACTTAGCTCAAGTGTTGCCACTATATGTGCATTCTCCAACTGACCCCAAGCCTTCCTTTATACTTTTCTAGTTGACGAATCAACGGTCATGATCTAATCTCTAATCGACGGCTAAGATTAGAAAAGACTTGATCCTCATCACTTAGAACATTCTCACCCACATGTTTAAATTAATTCACTTTAATTATTTAACTTCCCGAAAGTTGGAGTTAGGGTCCCCATTAAAATAATTAATTATTTGAATAACAAGCACTAGTGGATTTCCTCAAACGATTTACGGGTCTTGGAATTTTCTGTGTTCTAGCCCCTCCACAAAGTTTCGAGCTAAAGCACATCCAATGCTGCCAAAATCAGTAGAAGAAGACAAGAAAAGAGAGTTTTTACGATTTGTTTTTGGGGTATATTATGTTAGTTCTTAAATCAAGAGAAGACAAGAAAAGTGAGCTCTACGATTTGTTTTTGGGGTATATTATGTTAGTTCTTGTAGCATGAGATGTGTTCTATTCACAAAACTTGGTGGAGAGGCTAAAATTACATGAATCAAAATAATTAATTATTTGAATAACTTAAGCTCCAAGTGAAATTCCTCCATGCGATTTCTGGGTCTTGGAATTTTCATGTGTTCTAGCCCCTCCACAAAGTTTCAGAGCTAGAGCACATCCAATGCTACCCAAAAATCAACAGAAGAAGACAAGAAAAGCGATTTTTCTGATTTGTTTTTGGGGTATATTATGTTAGTTCTTAAATCAAGAGAAGAAGACAAGAAAAGTGAGTTCTCTGATTTGTTTTTGGGGTATATTATGTTAGTTCTTATAGCATCAGATGTGTTCTATTCACAAAACTTGGTGGAGAGGCTAGAATACATGAGATCTCCATAACCCAGAAATCGTTTTTGGAAATTCCACCTAGAGATGGCTTAATTAAATTATTAACCTATTTTTTTAATGTTTCATAAGTCTAAACTTAGGAAAACTAGTTAATTAATCATAATTAATTAAGTCAAGGTGAGAATTCTCTAGAAACTCACATGGATCGACAGGGAATTAGGGAATTAATCTAGGCCCTTGATTAAGTTCCAATCTTGGTCATTGGTGCTCCAACGGAGGATTATAAGAAGTTAATGGGTAGATGGAGAATACACCAATGCAGATACTCGGTGATCTAGAGAGTTCGATTTTCCAATTTAGGTGATTTAGCAAGAGAAATCGAGTCAGAGGGTTCAGCAAGAGAAATCGAGTCAGAGGTCAAGTTGTAGGTGGCAGAGGGGTAGAGTAGCATATTTCTGGAGGAGTCTCCAGTTCAGGAAGAGTTAGAATAGAAGGCCGAAAATATTCCTTAGGAGGCAGCGTTGGGACTGTGCATTGCCTCAAGATAGGCAGTCTGATTCATCCAGAAGGAGGGTCGATTCAACTTCCAGAGGCCAGGAAAATTTCCAGGAGACCGGTAGAATCACTTCCAATATCAGCAACAGGCTAAACAACACATCAAAGGCAGTTATGGGCAGTACGTGTAGGGCCTGCGCAGCAGCAACAGGCTAAACAACACATCAAAGGCAGTTATGGGCAGTACGTGTAGGGCCTGCGCAGAAGCAGCGCAGAAGGCTGACGCAAAGGGTTCCAAAGCGAGTTTAGAGGCTTATAGTTTGTTGCAAGGTTGCTTGAGGAGGAGGGTAAATTCCCTCAGATATTTTTGCCAGTTTTTTTTCTCAAATAGAAAAGCTAGTTTGGTGTCATTTTACTGTACTCGAAATTTTTGTTGCTGCATAAATAATAAAACCCTCAACTGTTGCACCGATTATCCCACATTGGGTTTTTTTTGGGGAAAATTGTCATAAAACCCTCAACTGCTGCATCGATTATCCCACTTTGGGTTTTTCCGAGGACAATTGTCCAAAAATAATGGTGTCACAATTTTTTTGTGCTAGAATTTCTCAGTTTCCAGTATTTTATTTTCCGCAGTATTTTTCTGGTGAAAATTGCAGTTGTCATTTTATTCATTGTTTTCCATAGCAAATAAACTCCATAATTAAATTTACGGTTAGGAAAATAATTTCTAGTTACTGCAATAAATGAAGTTTTCACATGGTATAAGAGCGTAAGTGATCAGCCAAGAAGCTCAAAAGCGGAGGAGAGAATTTTCTTGTTCAAAGGGAGCAGCAGGCCGAAATTCTCAGAGGTTGCGCAGTGCTCAGACAGGCAGATCGAAGGAGATAATTTCGTTGTTCAAAGGGAGCAGCAAGCCAAAATTCTCAGAGGTTGCGCAATGCTCGGACAGGCAGATCGAATTATTGGGCAGGAGTTCGATTTTTCAGTGCAAGTTGGCAGAAAAATTTGACTTGCCAGATTCAGTGATTTCAGTAGTCAAAGACAGTTGGAGCAACAGGCTCAGATTTTCGCTGAGCAAACTTTTAGTTGGACGTAAAAGGTTTTGCAACAGCAGAATCAACGTCAGGCGAAAGAGGAATAGCACACAAATTGTCTTTTCTATGAACATGGACAGAATTGACATTCAAGAGGCTTCATATATGTCCTCTAGGTTGAAGGACGAATTTGCTTGCTCATCAGGATCAGCTTCACAAGGTGTCTGGTATATAGACAGTGGAGCATCAGCTCATATGACAGGGGTTAGAGAATATTTCTCTAGCTATAAGGAGGAGAAAATAAATTTAGATACTACGATGGGAAACAGAACGAAGTGTACTCCCGTATGGAGAGTTACCATCGATTTTCAGAGGGAGTCAAGAGCAAGCCCCAGTGCTACAGATGTATTGCATGTGCCAAGAATGGGTATGAAACTAATTTCAGTATCCCAGTTACAAGATAAGGGATATGACATCCAATTTGTAGGGAAGAATGTGTTTGTCAAACACTCAAGCTGGAAGAGGGTAAGACAAATTGGAGTTCGAAGCAACAGATTCGACAAGTTGCAGCTCGACTCTCCAATAGCACTGATAGGCAGTGATAGTAGCAGTGGTAAGGAACTAAATGAGTTATTGCGTAGGAGAATGGGACATCTACACCATGGAGCATTTAGGATGCTTCGGGAAACAGTAACAGGGGTTTCAGAACTTGGCACGGAACACGATGATGTGTGCGGAGTATGCATACATGGGAAGTATGTTAAGGCAGCATTCCCAAGAAGTGACAGCAGAGCAAATGGTGTGTTAGGACTTATACATTTAGATATTTGAGGCTCGATGTCCATTAGAGCTCTTAGTGGTGTTGAATAATTCGTCATCTTTATTGATGATCATTCTAGGAAAACCTGGATCTACTTCTTGAAGACCAAAGATGAGGTCTTCTATAGTTTCAGAGAGTTTAAGGCCCTCGTGGAAAATGTGACAAGGAAGAATATCAAGGTGCTTCTGTTAGGTAATGGTGGAGAATATATTGATAAAGACTTCACATACATATTGATAAAGATTTCACAGACTTTTGTGCAAAGGAAGGCAAGACTTTTGTGCGAAGGAAGGCATCAGGAGAGAATGGACAACTCCATATAATCCATAACAAAATGGGGTAGCGGAGCGGAAAAACACAACCATAGTTGGGGCTACAAAAACAATGTTATATGACCAAGATTTGCCCAGGTTTCTATGGGCAGAGGCATGTAACACGACAATGTATATTCAAAACAAGACTACTCATAGAGCATTAAGGAAGAAAACGCCAGAAGGGGTCTTCACAAGAAAGAAGCCAAAAGTTAGTCACTTCAGGATCTATGGCAGCGTCGCTTATTGCCACTTGCCAGATGAGAAGCACACCAAATTGGACCAGACTGCAAATAAGGGGTTTCCCGTTGGGTATAGCGAGACCTCTAAGGCATACAAGATCTACATTCCTAGCAATAGGAAGATTGTAGTGAGATGGGACGTAAATTTCATGGAAGATCAAGCTTTCAAGAGATCTCAGGAGATGCCTGCAGGTGATCAGAATCATCAAGCTAAAGCTCCATTGGTCCAGCAACAAGGGAAGCCAGTGGGACAGTCACATGGATCCTGTACAATAACCAGTGCTAGAATTTCCTCAGTAGTAGGGAATCCAGTGAGATCTCAAGAAACGGAGCAGTAGAGGCAGGATGAAGAGTTTGTAGAATCTCCCACTACTAGTGGTTGACCCAGCAGAGAGGTTCGTCAGACATTGAGAGATCCAAAGGAGTTTGTTGGAGCTCCTAAGACAAACAAGAGAGAGCGCAAGTAGCCTGACAGATATCAAACATTGGTAGCTCAGATTGTAGAACCTTCCAGCTTTCAATAAACCGCACAACTTCAGGTGTGGGTAGATGCCATGGTAGAAGAATACAACTCTATCATGACGAATGATGTTTGGGAGGTGGTGCCAAGGCCTGAGGACGGGTCAGTTGTAGGTTCTTGATGGATCTACAAGATCAAGTATGTTGCAGATTGCAACATGGAGAAGTACAAGGCTAGGTTCATGGAAAAGGGGTATGCACAGAAAGAAGGGATAGATTATGAGGAGACCTTAGCCCCAATTGCCAGACACACCTCTATTCGGTCAGTTATATCCCTAGCAGCCCAGATGGGATGGCAGATTCACCAGATGAACATCAAGAAGGCATTCTTGAACAGGGTGATAGAGGAAGAGGTGTACATTGAGCAGTCCATATGGGATGGCAGATTCACCAGATGAACATCAAGAAAGCATTCTTGAATAGGGTGATAGAGGAAGAGGTGTACATTGAACAACCAAAGGGCTTCAAGACTCATGAGAGGCGCACATGTGTGCAGATTGAAGAAAGCACTATACAGGCTCAAACAAGCTTCCACGGCATGGTATGGTCGAATTGACAACTACTTGCAGCAAATGGGATTCATCAAGAGTTACACAAATCCCAACCTTTACTATTGATGGTAGAGGGTGAGCCACTCATCCTAGTATTATGTGGATGATCTCTTCTTGAGAGGATCATCGGGCTCATTGAGGACTGTAAGAGGAACATGGTAGCAGAGTTTGATATGAAGGATTTGGGGTTGATGCACTGTTTCCTAGGATTGGAAGTGTGGCAGAAAGACAGGGAGATCTTCCTTGGGCAGGGAAGATATGCTACAGGTATTCTGAAGAGATTCAGAATGCAAGATTGCATACCCATGTCTATACCCATGATCACCAACTAGAAGAAGATAGATGCAACAGATGACAAGGATGTCAACCCCACCTTGTATAGACAACTTATCAGTTCTCTCATGTATCTAGTCAACACTAGGCCAAATATTTGCTTCGCAGTCAAAACCCTCAGTCAGTTTATGGTTAAACCGAAGAGGGTACATTGGACAACAGCAAGGTATATTTTGAGGTATGTGCACAGGACATTCAAGTGTGGGTTCACAGATGCAGATTGGGCAAGCAGTTGAGTGCACAGGAAAAGTACCTTTGAGTACTGCTTAGTGTTGGATCGGAGATGGTTTCTTAGTGTAGCAAGAAGCAGAAGTCAGTAGCATTGAGCTCTGCAGAAACAAAGTATATGCCAGCAAGCACAGCTACATGTGAAGCTAATGGCTTTGGAAGCTTCTAGTAAGCTTGTTCAAGCAGAGAATGGAGGCGACAAGTGTCTATTGTAACAATCAGAGTTGCATTAAGCTCTCTGAGAATCCAGTGTTTCATGATAAGTCGAAACACAAATATTCGTTGTCATTTCATCAGAGATTGTGTATAGTATGGAACAACACAGCGACAGTATATTCCCACAGAAGAGCAAGTTGCAGATATACTCACGAAAGCTCTAGGGAGAGCTAAGTTTGTCTATTTCAGAGAGCAGATGGGTATGGTGGAGAACCCATTTCAGTAGTTTGGACAGATTATTTTGGATGCTTCTCAGTTGTAGTAGTTGCAGTTGCAGCAGCAACGGATGAGAGGGAGTTGCAGTACAGATGCAATGTTGGTAGCAGCAACATGGATGCAGCATCAGAGTTCGCAGTATGGCCAAACATCAACAATGTGGAAAAGGATGATACAGAGACAGTGTTGTAGCAAGGTGTGCAGCTCTAGAACATAGTCCTCGCTAAGAGGGAGTGTTAGTTCTTGTAGCATCGGATGTGTTGTAGTCTTGAAACTTGGTGGAGAGGCTAGAATATATGAGATCTCCATAACCCAAAAATGGTTTCCGGAAATTCCACCTAGAGATGGCTTAATTAGATTATTAACCTATTTTTTTAATGTTTCCTACGTCTAAACTTAGGAAAACTGGTTAATTAATCAGAATTAATTAAGTCAAGTCGAGAATAGTCTAGAAACTCACACGGACGATTAGGAATTAATTTGGCCCTATTGGCTGTTCTTTTTTCTCCAACACAAGATTATAAGAAGTCGATGGTAGATGGAGAATACACCAATGCAGACATCAAAGGTCTAGACAAACTTTCTGATTTCGTGAAAGTGATTCGGAAGAGGAGATATCTAGTCGTAGGTCGCAGCGTGTGGTATCGTAGCAAATTCTTGAAGGAGTGTCCAGCTCAAAAAGAGTCGTAACCGGTGGTTGCGGGAAGCTTCATACCCCTTCGCTCCCGCTCCGGAACGCGGGCCTGGTGGCGGGGAGCGTCGGAACGCTAGGGCCGCGTCGGAAAACGTCCGCCGGGGAGCGTTTTCGGGAGCGCGTTTCCGACCCTGAAAAAACGCTCCCTGTTTTTTCGGGAGCGTTTCAGGGAGCGTTCGGGAGCGAACGCTCCCTGAACGCTTCCGACGTTTAAAAAACGCTCCCGAAGCGTTTTTTAAACGCCGGAAGCGCTTAGGGAGCGTTCGCTCCCGAACGCTCCCCGGAACAAAAAAACGCTTCCTGCTAGGTGGAAATTTTTTTCAATAAAAAAACGATTTGTTTAGGGCCAGAAATGGGTTTTAGGGCTGATGTGGAGGTAAGAAAAGCATTGACATTTCATGATAATGTTAAATTCTTAAAGTAAAAGTGACATTTCCTTTATTTTTCATTTTCATCCTTTTACTTAAATTTTTAACATTACCATGAAATGACTCAGGATGTTTAAGAGTGGTTTCGACCTCATTGGATTTCATATGGAGAAACTAGAATTTTAGGTTTCACTCAAAATTCAGCAGACTTAATGGTTTTCAGGGTTTCATGGTTTTGGAATTTGCAATGTTTCCATTTGATTCTATCATGTGTAAGGGAATGATATTGGCATTTGATCAAGAGCATGAAGTCCTTTAAGAACCTTGATGTACCCTTCAATCAAAGGAAAACAACTAGTTAGGCATGCTAATCTTTTTCTACCGCATTTTAAGGTTGAGGAGATGAACCCTTCACTCAAACCAAAATCATTGGTTAGGCATGTTAAACTTTTTCAATTTCTATCATATTATAAGGTTGAGCAATCCAAGTCTGAAGACTTTGAGCTAGATGATGTTTATGTATCTCTTGTTGATGATCCCATTTCTAGTAGCAATGAATCAATGATGAGTTTCATGAGAGACCATGTTGCTCAGTGATTTGTAGTTTTGATGTCTATTTTTGCTACTACTACTACTACTAAAGTTGTAGAGGAGTTTTAGGAGTCCTCAAACTTTGAGCCATATTATTTATGTAGCTCATGTTGATGATCCCTTGTCTAGTAGTGGTGATGAGTTTGATCATGATGAGGAGTGATCATGTTGTTGATCACTAATATGTAGTCTTGTATTAGGCCAATGGCCTCATAGCTTGTAGCATTGTTTTTGGACTTTATTGGCCATTTGGAGCCTCATTGCTTATGTATTTTTCGATGATATGTATTGCACTCGGTGCCATTTCGATATATTCACCTTTGCATGGTATATAAATGAGCAAACTTTGCATATTTTGTCTCTATTGGCTTGGAATCATGGTTGCAAATCTTAAAAATAGTTTTTTTTATTAAAAAATAATTATTTAATGTATTTTTTTTAAAACCGGTTCATTGAGATCTGATCGCACCCGGTTAGAAACCCAGTTCATTAGGTCCATCGGTCCGGTCACCGGTTCCGGTTTTAATAACTATGCTCACACAAATCCAGAAGTACAAGAGGGGTACATGAAGGGATTGGACAAGTTGGTACCTGACAGGGAGGAGTGTGCTAGATTGCGCCTTGAATTAGGCAAATACTTCAGTTGCACTTCTAACTTTGGTTCTTTCCATGCAATGGAAGACGAGGACAGATTTGATGCTATCACATGGTGGGAAGCATATGGCGGCATGGGACTTTTGCCAAAGTTGGCTAAAAAAGTTCTCTCACAGGTTGTGAACACTTCTTCTGCAGAGAGGTGTTGGAGCACCTACAGCTTCATACACAATGTGAGAAGAAACAAGCTGAATGAAAAGCGAGCTGAAAGCTTGGTTTATGTGAATTACAACTTGAGGTTGTTGAGCCATTACTGTGATCGGGCAAATGAGGACTAATCATGGGTTGCACTGGTCCCGGGACAACAAACTCCGCAGGGATGATAATTTGGGAGGACTCATAACAAGACATATGGAAGAATTGGAAGCGTAACTTTTTAGGGATGATGACTATGAATATGATGCTTCATGAAAGTTATATGGTGATCAATGAATCAATGATGATAAATGTTATATAATATCAATGATGATAAATGTTATATATTGAATTTTGAAATCAATGAATCAATGATGATAAATGTTATATATGAATGATGATAAATGTATATTGAAATTTGAAATCAATGAATCAATGATGATAAATGTTAGATATTGAAATTTGAAATCAATGATGATAAATGTTATATATCAATGATGATAAATGTATATTGAATTTTGAAATCAATGAATCAATGATGATAAATGTTAGATATTTAAATTTGAAATCAATGATGATAAATGTTATATATCAATGATGATAAATGTTATATATTGAATTTTGAAAGCTTGAAACCTTCAGATTGATGATTTGCGAGACTCAAGAGTCAATATGTTGTATGCTTGCAACTCGTGGGCGTGGTTGATGAAGATTATAACTTCTAGATGATTGATGTTATATGATTAATCTATGTTTTTATGTTTTTTATGTCTAATTCATCATTCTACATGTTTTTGTTGACATATATGCATCAAAATATAAAAAATATAAAAAATATTAAAATATATATATATATATATAAAAACGCTCCCGAAAACGCTCCGGACCCGGAAACTTTTAAAAATGGCGCTCCGCGCTTCGCTCCCGCTCCGCGCTCCCGCTCCCGCTCCCGCTTCCAAGTAACCTTGGTCGAATGTATACAGAAATATTCCTTAGGAGGCAGCATTGGGACTGCACAGTGCCTTAAGATAGGCAGTTTGATTCAACCAGAAGGGGGGTTGATTCAGCTTCCAAAGGCCAAAAGAATAACTTCCAGTGGAAGCAACAGGTTAGACGTCACATCAGAGGCAATTCTAGGCAGTGCATGTAGGGCATAAGCAGAAGCAAGACAAAAGGCTAACACAGAGGGTTCCAGAGTCAGTTCTGAGGCTCAGTTTGTTGTGGGATTGGTTAAGGAGGGTAAATTCCCTCAGATATTTTTGCTAGTATTTTTTCTCAGATAGAAACACCAGTTTCGCGTCATTTTATTGTACTTAAAATTTCTATTGCTACATAAATAATAAAACCCTCAACTGTTGCACCGGCTTTCCCACATTGGGTTTTACCAAGGACAATTGTCCAAAAATAACGGTGTCACGATATTTTGTGCGCTAGAATTTCTCAGTTTCTAGTATTTTATTTTCTGTAGTATTTTTATGGTGAAAATTGCAATTGTTATTTTATTTATTGCTTGTTGTAGCAAATAAACTGCATAATTAAATTTACACTGCGGAGAATAATTTCTAGTTACTGCAATAGATGAAATTTTCACATATTCTCCACAAGTGTGAAGGTTAGGGAATCATATTTTAGCAGCAAAAACTGAGTTGCAGTCACTTCAAGAAGGTCATGTTTTAGGTCAAAGGAAATCTATCTTGCTAGCTAAGTTGATAAGAAGGTCTCATCTTAAGCAAAGAAAAAAAGAAGGATAAGGTCTCCATCATTCTCTCACACGTGTCACCTAGGGTTTCTGCAGAAGAATCCACTGGAAGGACGAAATTGTAGAAGAATCTTCTATAAGGGTCGAAGTTGTAGAAGAATCTGCTTGAGGGGTCGAAGTTGCAGAAGAATTTGTGGAGGGGTTGAAGTTGCAAAAGAGTTTGTTGGGCAAGAAGAATTTGTTGGAGGTCGAAATTACAGGTGTTTCTAAGAAACTACTAGGAAGGAAAGCTCGTCAAGGGACTTGGTCTTGGCGGGTCTTGGGTCAAGGGTAATAGGTCTTGGAATTTTCCAATCAAAGTTCTATAAGAAAATAATTCTTGTGGGTTTTCCTCTCAAGAAGAGAGGTTTTGACCCTGGCTGATAGCCTACATCTTGTGTCATTTTCTCATTGATTTTATTGTTGGTAGTTATTTGATGATAGAGAACACTAATAATAATTAGGTGAAAGAAGAAGCTAATCAAGTTATGTGAAAAGTATATCAGAAGAAGTTATCAAAGCAAGAGAAATCACCTAATCTAGCTGCCCTAGATTTCTCGACATGGTAATGGAGCTAATGTGACAAGTCAAGGAAAGGCAGCTTAAAGAAGGACACTCAAGGACCGAAGCACAAGAAGAACATCTACGGAACATCAAAAGCATCAATCAAATAGAAGGACTGGTCCTCTCATCATCTTGAAGGAAGTAACTAAGGAGCATCAAAGAAGACCTCAAAACCCTAACTCATTAAAGGAAGGGCTCTTCAATTGAAAAAATTATTGGAAAGCCTACATATTGAACAAGGAAAAGAAACCTCAAGGACCCAACATCCACTCAATTAAAGGAAGTCTCTACATTTGAAGCACCTTGGGAAAGCCACTACATCCTACTCTATCATCCAAGGATGCTAGGAGAAGGTGTTGTCATCATCATCAAGAAATCAAGGTGATCTCCCTCTCTATGAGCCAAGGATCACTTTTAAAGGAAGACATCTTCTATTATCAACATCATCATCAAAATAAGGAAGGCATCAAGTTGAAGATATTGTTATCAAGGAGTATCTTCACAAGTAAGCATCTTTATATATATGTCTAAATGTATTAAAATGACTTCAATTTGCAAGGAGAGCAACAAATTGATTGGGTCAACAAACTATCGTGCATGGAAAAAGAGGACAGATTTGATCCTCATAGAAAATGAAGGCATTGGTCATGTTAAGGGTTTAATTGTCGAACAACCAAAAGAAGAAGCTCAAGATCTAGCAAAATACATGAAGGGCGAAATAAGGGCTCAAAGAATCCTTATAAAATCAATCAAGGATTCTCTCATCCCATATGTAACGAAGTTGGAAAAGTCAAAAGACGTCTATGACAAACTGGCAGAATTATTCTCTGTAACTAATAGAGGAGAAGTAATATCATTGACAAACGAACTCTACAAGATGAAGATATCAAAGGAAGAAGGAATGAGGGTGTCAGAAATATGAGACCAACTGCAAGAATTAGGGGAAATAATGTTTAATAAAGAAACGACCATCGTGGTGCTCAATGCACTACCTGATGAATGGGGCAACTTCGTATCAAGCATCTATGGAAAGTAAGAAGCCACCCCATTCAATGAACTCTGGTCATTGTGTAAGATTGAAGAAACAAGGTTGAAAGGAAAAAGTGATGTGGGACAAAGTGAACAAGTTCAAGCATTTGTTGCCATAGCTAAGATAAAAGGAAAGTTTGGGAAGTTTGGTCCTCATAAAAAGAAGAAGATCGATATGTCAAAGATCCAATGCTATGGTTATCAAGAATATGGGCATTACAAGAGAAATTGTCATAAACTCAAGAAGGACAACAAGAAAAGGAATGAAACCCATATCTCACTGAAGAAGTGGAAGAACCTGAGAAGAAGAAATCAAAGAGGGAAGAAGTGAAAGATATCTACTATGACTGAGAACTTTCATGTTTGTAAAATATAGCTATCATGGTAGGAAACATTATAAGCATGATAGGATGCATCATTTTAGGGGATGGCATCATAATAGCATACGATTGAAGCAAAAGCACATGGCATCATTATAAGAAGCTTGAAAGATAGCTAAAGTAGAAGTCTATTGCAGTCATGATAAAAATAAAGCAAGAGCACATGACATCATTATAAGGAGCTTGAAAGATAGCTAAAGTAGAAGTCTATAGCAGTCATGATAAAAAGAAAGTAGCTCTTGGTAACCTCATTGAAATCATATGTAGTACTTATGGGTAGAATAAAGTCATATAAAAAAGAGTTCATCATACATCATCATCATTAGGAAGGAACATTTGTAGGTTGAGGATAATCAAGATCCTCTGTTGGAATCGTCATTAGATGACGAAGATTCGCTAAGAATTCCATATTGTATGGGATTCATGAAGGATGATGGCATGATGACAAAGAAGTGCAGCATGTCAAGATGGTTGAAGTACTCTCAGTCAAGGAAAGGAAAGAAGGAAGTTCAAAGGGATCTCTTCCTTTGAAAGGATGCATGAAGGCATGGTTCACATATTGACAAGATGAAATCAACATAATATATCCTCATATGGAATATGAGGTAGTTAATAAAGATGAAGGAACTATGGATGGAAGTTCCAAGGTAGCAATATTTGAAGAAAGAAAGAAAGAAGAGGTCATGAAAGATGCAACTATAGTCACAAGAAATCAACATCAGAAGAATTGGCTGTGACATCTCCATAGAGAAGGTATGAAGACCCTGATAAGGTCTATAAAGGAAGGAGACACTTGACATTGAAAGTCTTGGATATGTTTTTATGAATGTCCAAGATGTTGATGTTGCAAGTAGATGTCATGATCAAAGGCCATCACAAAAGGTAACTTTGATTTGATGTTCATTTGTGATTTTTGAACAACATCTAGATGGGTTAATACAAGGATACCGAAAAGGAGTTGTAGATGTCACCTACAACTAGCACTCGTGCGATTGGATGGAAGATCCTGAAAAGGAGTTGTAGATGTCACCTACAACTAGCACTCATGCGATTGGATGGAAGATCCTGAAGGAACATTAATAATTAAGATCCTCTATTGGAATCTTCATTAGAAGATTCACGTCTCTTGAAAAAGAGAGTGTCTCGCTGAGAATTCCACTTATATGGGATTCATTGTTTAGAAGGATGATGGTATAATGAAAAAGGAATGCAACATGGTTGAAGAAATTTAAAACAATGGAAGGAATTTGTTGAAGGAAGTTTAGATGACCAAAAGGAGAAAAGAGTTATGTCTATAGATTAAGTCATGTCATCATGTATAGTTTCATATTGCATGGGTGAATGCTCAATATCATGAGCATGATCGAAGAAAAGGGATCTCTTATTTTGAAAACATGCATGAAGGCATGGTTCACATATAGAAAAGATGAAATCAACATAACATGTCCTTATATGGAATATTAGGTGGTTGAAAAAGATGAAGGAACTATGGATGGATGTTCCTAGGAAGCAATACATGAAGAAAAAAAGAAGAGACAGTGAAAGATGCAACTATGCAAGAAAAGGAAATAAAAATCCAATGACTATAATAATTATCCATGACATCTCCATAGAGAACATATGAAAACCTTGATAAGCTATGTAAAGAAAGGAGACCCTTGAGATTGAAAGTCTTGGATATGTGTTTATGTAGGATGTTGATGTTGCAAGCAAACATATGTCATGATGAAAGACCAACATGAAAGGTAACTTTGATTAATGTTCATTTATGATTTTTGAACAACATATGGATGGATGAAATATCCTAAAGGAAACATGACTTGGAAGAGGAAGTTTTATGAAGAAAATCTAGATGTGGACTAGAATATCACTTTCCGATGAAGAAAAGGATGACATGAATGACATGGTTCATGAAGGAAATATGAAGGCTTCATAATTATGAAGATGAAATTCATGACATCAAAATAAGGAGCTTTATAAGCAGCTGAAGATACCGTGATCTCCACCAAATGGCAGAAATATGTTGTTGGAAACAAGTCCCTAGTTAAGAGGGAGCTTGGAATCAAGTCTCTGGTTAAAAGGGAGATTGGAAGCAATTCCCTGGTTAAGAGGGAGCTTGGACAAGTCCCTGGATAAGAGGGAGCTTGGGTACATTCCTTTTATAGGAATGGGTATATCTTCCCTAGTTGAGAGGGAGAGATAGACACATCATTCTTGTCTTCACTTTGTGAACAAGAATGGAGGATTGGGTAAGAATTTGGCATCCAATACTCTTTGAGGATGAGGTAGGGATTCAAAGATAAGAGTAATCGTAGAAGAAATTCCTTGAGGATGTGGTATTCCAAGATAGGAATCGTCCTAGAAGGACATACCCTGTGAACACCTGGGTGGGGTATGTGCCTTAAGAGACAATGATGGTGGTGTCTATCAGTCATTGGTATCGCCAACATTTTTCTCTGATATTGTGGAGAGATAGAGTTGTTAGTCAAGGCCTTTCTATGTGAAAATTTTGGTTGATATGATGCAAATAGATGGCTTACCAATCTGACTCTTCTTATGAGAATTATTCAAATTGAGAATGTCCAAGTACCTTGTATGGATGATGAGTACCTCCCTAGTTAAGAGGGAGTGTTGAAATATGTAGCTAGGTTCGGTATTCATAATTACATATGTAATCATGATTTTATGTAAAGATAAAAATAATTTTATTAGTGTTTTTCTTCAGGCATGGGTTTCATCGTCAAGGAAAATTTATTTTTAGGTCAAGCACCCATTGAGTGTTTCTAGGTTTGTCATAAAGTCCATTGAGTCATTGTCATGTATGAACCTATTGGGCATTTTACATATTGTAAATAAAATTTTTATTTGAGTCAAATAGAGTCAAAGACCCTCCAAGAGCTTGTCAAATGTTCAAGCTATAAGTCGGCCTTCTCAAAAGACAAGTCGGTCTAAAGACAATGACAAGTTGGCCTATTTGATGTGATAAGAAGCCTATATATAAAAGGTTATTTGGCCACTTTGGAAAGTATCCAAGAAGCAACAAGAAGTTTGATTAAGGCAAATAAGAAGAAAAAAGAAGAGCGAAGAAGAGGAGGTGAAAATAATAGAATAAATCGAAAATGTTGAATATGTTTATGGGATAAAGTCTCTCACATGTGCAAGGTAGATTAGGGCATCCATCTATTTACAGGAAAACTGAATTGCAGACCGCAAGGAAACCAAAATATAGCATTTAAAGGATCTCTCTCTCAAGATGAAGCTACAATAATACAAGGCCAAGGCAAGCGAAGAAGAAATTCACTCCAATATGCTCTAGTTTGATCACACGTGTGAAAATTGCAGGAGGTCAAAAGTTGCAAGTGGAAGGGGTCGAAGCTACATTCAAGGTTGCATGTATGAATTCTTGGTCAAAGGTGAAGAGGAAGCTGCTGGAAAGCTACTTTCACTTAAGGAGAAAATTTGACTTGGTCTTGGAGGGGTCGTTTGACAAAGGTCATAGGTTTTGGTATTGGTCAATTGAATTTCTATAATAAGAGAAGAATTCTTGTGGGTTTTCCTCTCAAGTGGAAAGGTTTTGGCCCTGGCTGTCTGCCTATATCTTGTTTCCTCTTGTCTCATTGTTCTTCATGGTTTGGTAGTTGTTTGATGATAAAGACACAATAATAAGTGAAATAAGAAACTAATCAAGTTAAAAGTTTAAATACATCATAAACAATTATCAAAGTAAGAGAAATCACCTAATCTAGTTGCCCTATATTTCTCAACACTCCCCATAAGAACATGGGAAAATATTGATAATGAATCATTGCCTTCAAATCTTCCACAATAGTCCTATTCTTTCTTTTGGCTAACCCATTTTGTTGAGGATTGTAAGGGGCTATCAACTCCCTCTTAATTTGAGCTTCTTTGCAAAAGGAAATGAGGTCTTTGGTAGTGTATTCTCCTCCATTATCTAATCTTAGAGTTTTGATCTTCTTTCCCGTCGAGTTATCTACATAAGCCTTGAATTCTTGAAATATGCTAATGGCATCATCTTTTTCTTCATGAAATACATCCAAGTTTTCTGGTATAAAACATCAATAAATATTACATAATACAATAAACCACACAAGGAAGTTGTTGCCATTGGTCCACATACATCTGAATGAATTAGATCTGAGATTCCTTTGGATTTGTTGCCACTCCTTGGAAAGTATCCCTTGGCATTATTTCCAAGTGCACAACCTTTAAAAACTCCTTCATGTTGTACTTGGAGTTCTGGAAGACTTGTAAATACATACTTTAATACTGAAAAAACCTTAGAATGCATGTGAGAAAATATACATTGCCATAGCTCATATAGATTGGTGTCATTGTGTACCAATGCTTGAGATGATTGTCGTAGGAGTCTGTACAAGCCTCCTTCTCGAACACCAATCACTTTGGCAAAATCTATACTAAATCCCTTCTTCCAAACAAGAAACTTTCCATCAAACTAATTATTCCAAAGATGAAGTAGAGACTAAGTTATTTTTCAAACCTCGGACATATAATACATCATTCAAATAAATATTTCCTCCTGAATCCAACTGGAATTATGTAGACCCAAAACCTTTGACTTCATACTTGTCATCATCACCAAGCTCCACCCTTAGTGTTGACCTCCTCTATTCCAATTTTTTGTGACTATTGCGGTTACATGTAATATGTCTAGAGGCACCACTGTCTACTAACAAGATATCACTGTTACCTGCAATTGTACCTGAAAGAGAAGAAAATAAAAAAAAATCTTCTTCATTTTCATTCTTGAATTTCTTATGATTTGGATGCTCATCATTAATGGTTATTGTAGAGGCATGTTGTTTGCCTTTCCTTTTCTTATCATCCTTCCTTTCAGTGCATTGATTTTTATAATCACCAAACTTAATGCCACCAAAACATTGAATATTTGACAAATATTTCTTCTTTTGATCATGATTAGGAGCATGTTATCTTCCTGTATTTCTTTTTTGAAATATTCCAATATTCCTTCTTACTTCACCATTCTTTCCATGAGATGCAAATGATTTAGATTCACCATCTTGAGGTATTTGAATCTTCCCTTTTGATATCGGTCTAGATTCTTCTTGAGTACACGAGGTCCATAGATGATCAAACTTATGATTTTCTATTCCACCACAAATACTAGATGCAAATGCATCCCATGAATCGGGTAAACCATGAAGAGTTGTAGTTACAAGTTCTATCTCTTCAAATGTTTTCTCTAATAGCCTTGAGTTGATCTCTCAATTGAGAGACCCTCATGAAGTAGGATGTGCTGAATGTTACAGTGCAATCAATACTAGTACAATTTCTCAAATTGATAACTACTTCGAGTGATACAATTTGACTTCTTATGACATTTCAAACATTAAGCAATTATACATGAAAAATTCAACCATTTACTTTCTTCAACAAAGCAATAGAGATGAAAATGAAAAATAAAAAAGAGATAATAGAAACCAGAAATTAGGCTCGCAACCAATGAAAAAATGCCAAGGGGAAAACCCAACCAATCTTTCCTTATGAGAGAGAGAATTCAGTTCATCAAAGTACGTTAAAAAATTCCAACAAGATTCCAATTTCTGACCTCAATATTTCCATGTCAAAACCAATCAAAGGAGAGAGAATAAATGCAACGCCGGTCAAAATTCAAGTCTACAACAGAAGGGACAAATTTTGGCCCAAAGTAGTTGAATATAGGGGCCGAAATTTGGTCCCAAAATTTCCTCAGAATCACAATCAATGAACTAGTCAAATCTTGGTCAAAGTATTAGTGTTGAATTTTCAATAAGCCCATAACAAAGATGTAAATGTGGTCAAACAGAGTCAACAGATCCTTGGAATATTCGGCCTCCAAAACAGTCAGAACTTGGTCAAATAGAAGCAATAAATCCCAAGTCAACGCTGGTTAAGCAGAAGAATAGAAGTTTCTCACTGCATAACAAAAATAGTCCTTTGACTCCTTCACACATGTGAACTCCATCTTGTGATTTCAGATAAAATGTGTTAGCACCCTATAGTTTAACTTCTAGGCTGAGAAAAGGTTTACAGGGGTAACCACAAACCTCTTTTTTCTAGAAACTATCCTTTTCAACACGGAGGGGGCTCCCTCACTTGAAGTAATGTCAAATTATGTAAAAAATAAAGCTTAAGGACAAAAGGCAGTGGCCAGATCTATAAAGGTAAAATAAGACTTAATGATGGTGGTTTACAAACTTAAGAGGGAGGGCCACTTGGCATGGAAACACGATTCAGATTTTTATAGAAAACTATCAGAGCTTACATAAGGCACTCATGAAAACAAAGGAAAGGCATAACTTCAAGTTGTAAAATCTGTCATAGTATAGTGATTAAGTTTTGAATGGAACTGGGAAATACACAAAAGATATCCAATCACATGAAACAGAGCATGGAATTAATTCTGAAACATATATCCTTTGATCAAATATCGAGAAGAATACCATAAAGGAGCACCAAACCAAGAGTGAATTCCATCATAGTTTAAGAAAGGATACAATCATTCAGAGCACCAGCAAAGATGAATTCTAAAAACTGTTTACATCCAATTAAGAGGTGAATATCTAACATTTATGATAATGAAATACACATAAGAAGGAACACATAACTTGAAATTCATACCACAAGAATCTCTAGTAAAGTGCCAAATACTCTGCATTGATAATTTTATTTCAGAAAAACAAAACACATACAGAAGCCTCTTTCTCTCAAAATCCAACCCTTTTTCCATGTCTTGTTCTATTTAAATACATTTAGGCAGAATGGAAAATAAAAAAACTAGATACAATGCATATTTTATCCACTAAGAGGATCGAAACAAACTCAAATTAGAAACATCAAGTTTTAAAGCTAGGATAAAAACTCAACAACATCACTTTGAGAAAGTCAACCTTATCTACCTATTCATCCATGTTTGGATCACTAACATTTGTCTTGATCACTAACATCTATATAAATGTCCAAAAACAACCAAGGTACAAAACATCTAAGTGATGAGTTGCACAGAAATTGCGCAATATACTTCCAACTCAGCATAGCCACAAGCCAGAGCGTATGAAACCGAGCTGATGGGTATGATGAAGATGCTGCTGTGTTGGAGTAGGACCCACTAGATGCTCCTTTCCACGCATGCAAAACTTAGAAATTCCCAGTCACCACTTGCGCAACAATTGCACAACAAAATTTCAAATTCTAGGTTTTCCTGTCATTTCTCACCGCAAAAACAATACAACTTCCAACAATTCATTCCAGATACGTTATGGCTCCCAAAAAGAATCAAAACTCCAAAAATATCCACAGTTTCATTAAAACAAAAGACCCTTTGTGACTGCAAGATGAGTCCTTAGCTACACAAATTTTGACCTCCAGCAAAATGGAACAAAGTGTATGATAAAAATGAGTAAACTTAGTCAAGATACTTGGTTACCTCCTCCTCTTCTTGTTGGATGAAGGTTTGGTCTCTTTTTTGGATGTTTTTGTTATTTTCTTATCTGACTGTATTACTGTGGGAAGATTTCTAGGTGACTGTTTGATCTTCTTTAGTTGTCTCCTGACCCTTTCCAACTTTTGTTTCATTACCCTCAGTCTTCTCCTCAAAATCAAGTTTCTTGTATAATAACTCTTCACATGTCTGTGTAGAGGAAGAGTCCATTTTAAAAAAAGTTGAGCTCTCTTGAGTGTATCAATAACTTCTGCAACCTGAGTTTCAACTTCCACAATGGTATCTTTGACATCCCTTTTGAAACTTTCGTTATCTTATGTTATTTGAATAAATTGTTGTTAAAAATATTCAATTTCCTCAAACAAACTTTGATATTCCTTCCACTAATTAAACTTTGGCTTCTCTCATCTTCTCTTTCCATTTAGCTACTGATCTTGTAATGGGATTTCTTGGTTGCACCCTGGGTTCTCCTGTCTCCTCCACATCAATTACTTGTTTTCCTTTTTCCTGAGTTGTGGGTCTATGAGGCTTCCCGGACAAGCGACTTTCATTTTGCAAATATGCTTTTCCTGCTATGTGCTTGAGCTCCCAGTTTTCTTTCTTCAAATAAGCAATCTTAAGATGGGCTTTGGTAAGGATGTCCTACAATTTTGTGAGTTCAAGATCTTTATCCTCCATTTGAACATATTGTTCATCCCCTGTACCCTGCTCTGGCATATCCTCTAAAATATCAATGGTATTTTGAGGAGTTGGCTCCTCAATCAACTGATTTGTAGAAAATATAGTCCTCAATCTAGTACTCAACCTATGTAGACATTGTGCTTCTTCATGTGCCACTTGGATTTTTCCTTTCTCTTAACTAGCTGCTCTCTTATCCTTCATTGTTTCCTTCACTGTCTCTTCAAATTTAGGCTCTTATTCATGTGATTCCATTGGAGAAATGTCTGCATGAGCCAACATACCCGAGGTTGACAAGAAGCCATCCCAAGACATCTTCCTTTTCTCCAACTCATGCAAAATTAACAATTTGATTAGTGAAAAGTGGAATAAACTAGGAAAGTGTTTACCTCCCTTAGACTGAACCCTCTCTGCCATCTTTCCCAGGCTTTTGAATAGGTAATAGGGTAATTTAAATATCTTCATACAAGTGAAATGCATAATCAATTATATGTGATATTGATACACCTTGCTAAAGCAGACTTCACATGTAAAGTATCTTTGTATCACCTTTAACAATTTACTGTAGTGATTTAACAAGTAGCTCCTTGGAAATGTGGTGTCATATTTGTCCTTGCATTGAGGTTTTACAAACTCTTTAAAATATGAGGAATCTAATTCCTTTCCTTTGTACCAAATATCACCCTGTAAAGTAATTTCTGTAGCTTGAGAAATAGTTTCCTCAGACACTGTAAACTCCAGATTACCAATTTTGACCTTGTCACCTTTTAAGTTCAGGGAAAACATGCTTACAAGTTGAAAATGGTGTCCATGTGTCTGGAATTTCTCACAAAATGATATGCACCCTGTTTGTTAAAATTTCACTCTGGTTACAGGGTTAGAGTTCACCATTTCTAAACTGCTAGGCTCAAAACAAACCACTTCTCCTCCCTTGGCTTTCCATTTGGCTTATTGAAAACTTAAACATAGAGTTTTAAATATGTTTTCATGGCACACACCAATTCTGAGGAGGAAAGGTCAATCGACAATGCAATATACAATGGAAATGATGAAAACGTAATGTAAAAAGGTGTCTGATAGGGTTTTCATAAGAGTTAAATGACTTTTTTGTTGGTGCCCTGACAACCATTTTACAATGAAATTTATGCGATGTATGTGAAAGGAATTGTGACAATTATCATAAAATTCGACTGAAAAGCCTATGAATAAACACACATCGAATCATACAAGTGAGACACCAGCCCTGAGCGCTTCAAACATTTCAAACACAGACTAATTAACACATGGGGCTTGCACAACAATTATGCAGCACACACATAGGCCTTATCCATTGATGTATAACTTATTTCTCTAAAGGAAAACAATCGCTAGAAAGGTATATTGGCTACCTCAGACAACAAGAGAACCTGATTTGAAGCAGTGGGAGACCTTTGCAAGGAGCTTGAGGCAGTTTCACAACAGTTGCGCAACAACTGTGTAGCTTCAAAACTTTGTATAGCTGTTTCGCAACAACTTTCTCATAGTTGAAAAACAATCTGCCTTCGAACCTCTGCCAAACTACCTTCGAACCTCTGTGTTGTGTAAACTATCAGATTTTCTTAGAGAAGAGTGCAAACTATTGACTGGAGCAAAGAAGAGAACAATATGAAAAAAAAATGAAAACATGCACCTCCCATGTTTTGTTTGGTCATGGGTATAAACTTTGGGTAAAGTGTCATTATGATCATGAAGTATGAATGTTGTTAATGAGTTGTGGAGGGATGTAGTAGTAATGATGATGATAGGTGAGTTAAGAACGGGGGTTGTGCATATATTTTTAAATGTAAATGAATGGGGTCTATGGAAGGGCGTATATGAAAAAGAATGATAAATATTAAATGGTGAATAGTGAATGATGAGTTATGTATGGTGGAATGGGGCATGATGGACACCATTAAACACATGCCCACAAAAACTTAATAAACGAAACCTGACTTGTTCTATTCATGGTTCTGATTTGTGATACATACCCCTTGAACCCTGAATGACTCTACATGAACAAATGAACTCATGACCTTCTCATAGACTCATAATATATCCGCTTTATTCTTGCCTTTAAAGACCCTCTTTGACATGAAAAATCTTACAGTGACCTTGGACAATGATGTTCTAGACTATGAAACTAAATGGTTCATAGGTTAAACTACTATTCAAAATCCCAAAATGAATAAAAGAGGCAAAGTCATTTTATCCCTAAACCCTAGGACCCTAGCATTGTCTCTAATGGGGATAGCAACCTCCTAGTGAGGTGCCAAGAACACCACAGTCTAGTAGCCTAAACATTGGGCAATGGAGTCAAACACTAAATATTGAAAATTAATTGAACATATGGCAACATATCACCAGAACCTTAGGGTCTTCTCCTCGGGCTTCAAGTTCCAAAGATAACTACCCACACTTGCAATACTAAAAGTAAAATGGTCTGTACAATGGAGTGTTGGATTGACTGAACTCAAGTGAGAAAATGTTCCAGCAGCCTACCATTAGCAGACCCTCCTCCAAGTGGTTCATGTGTCAGACCTTCGAGCAAGTAGGAATTTTTCCAGTGGAAAGTAGCGCTTTTGAAGGGCCCCTTCCACAAGTTCTCAAACTTACCGTGCTTTCCTTTCTCCTCATTCCTGGAATCCCATTTTAATACTAAGTCTCCAATTTGAAAATCATCTTCCTTAGCCCCCTTGTCACAAATCTTCTTAATTAGATCTTATATTGTTAAAATTGGACAACTAGGTCCAAACTCCGGGTTGTGCTGCTCAGATGACGATCCCAATATTTTTATTGGATTCCTCTTTTGGAGAGGTGTAAGATTGATCTAAAGATCATCTCGATCAGATGATCAGAACATGTACTTTGAATTTATTCCACTTATGTGCTAGGTCGGCCTGGAATAAAATATTGACTTAAATGTCTTAAAGGACGTGTCACACACCCCCAAAGATTCCTATATATTGGAGAGACTTAGAGTTCATTTGACACACATTGGTGTGGAGGAATTCTCTCTCTCTGGATAGCGTTGGAGCTGCATATTCTTTGTTTGGGTTGTTCTAGGGTAATGTGTGATACGCTTGGCTGAATGACCTATTGGAGAATTTGCTGGTTGAAGCATCCTGCTGATCGCCGTAACGCCACCATTTCTTATCTCTGTTTTGGCTTGTCTTCTATCGATCTATTAGTGTGTTCTATCTTCTTTAGTATTGTGCCCTAATCTGAAATGTCATAGAACATGTTCAGAAATTAACATGGTATCAGAGCTTATGGGGAAGACAATGTCCAAATCTGTGTTAAAGGAATTTCTCCTGTGTCCTAGACGCTGAATTAATCCTGCCTTGTAAGTTCGAGAATGCGCTTCTTCTGCATCATCCTCTATAAAATTCCACTCTGCGGAGAAGTCTATGACACGTAGCAACAATTTTAAGCTGCAGAATCTGATTATAGAGATTCTGAGCAAGTTGCCTCACAACCAAGTGCTTCGGCCTTACGTGCAGGACCGGCTGATGGTTTTAAACAAAAGTTTTTTTTATAAAAAGTTCCGTAACCTGGCAATAAGACGGTGCATGCCAAAGGGTTCCATTCACAATTTCTCTGGCATGCTAAAGGGATCCATTTAGTGGGGTCGAAGAGAAACCTGACTGATTGATCAAAAGGAATCCCCAGAGCCCTTGTTCTTACAGGCCACGCCAACGCTTCAAACGTGGTACAATGCTCCTTCAGCTCTTATGCGATGGGCCCCTTTATAATCTGTAAAACACATCCGAGCTGAAGGTAAACGACGAAGCCAGTAGTATCTAATCCTCGGTTTTCACACGGAAATTAGAACTTATATTCGCCAAAAATACCTAACTTATAATTCGCCTGATAACGGTTCGAGCTTCCCTGAATTGGACGAATCTAAGCGAGCAGCGGCCACAATGCTGTCAACAACCCGAAGTTTCTGGACCTAACGCTCATCAACATTGACGTCATTAAAAGAGTAGTCATGGGACTGATCAGAAGACGGACGCTCCTCGAATGGACGAGACTTCTGCGGCTACAAAAATGCAGTCATCTTTCCGAGGGTTTTCTACCCGGAAGGGTTCGCCGTTGAAGAATCTGAGGGTTATACGCGATGTCAAGGCAGAGGCCGAAGCTATTCGGCGGCGTATGGTTGATCGTCAAGTCGCGGAGTCGATTCTTCGCTCTTCGCGTATGACATCGAATTGCAGGTTTCTTTTTTTTAAGCGTGGATCTCAATTCGACCACAGGAAATCAATTTGCAGGCTTCTACGTCGTTGCGTTTGATCGGATAAGGTATACACACTATATCGGAATTGGTAAAATTGTCAAGCTTTGCATTGGGTATCAATGTATCGAAGTTTGTATGCGTGTGTTTGGAGCAAAATTTTCACGGGAATTGTGCTCTTAGACGTTGATTGGGCTCTGTGATTCCATCAAGAGGGTTGCTTGAGAGTTCTAGAATTTTTTTGGAGGTTATTCTGCATGCAATTTTGTGGCCAGGGCATGTTTTCCAAAAATTAAGTTTTGTGAAACAGTGGGATGAAAGATGCAGCGCTTGGAAAGAAATGACAGGGATGCGAAGGAATGAATTTTATAGCTCTTTCTTATCGTTTTTTTGGGGAAAGTTTAGGGGTTTTCCCTTGGCTCAATTTGGAGAGAATGAGGATGTCGTATAAAATGAGTTAGCATGTAAGTCCAATTTAAAACGAGGGGACGACATAATTTTATTATTTTCTTCCTGTGTATGGTGATCAGGTTCTCGTGGCTGTATCGACATTTTTTTTTCCTTCATCTCCTTCGTTGCGTTAGCAGCTTCGGATTGCTGAGTGCTGATTGCAGTTGAGAGCATTCGTCCCCTTTCAAAATCCGGGACTGCAATACTGTTGGATTGCTATACAGATCGGCCATGGGGAACGACTCTGAGCCTGCAAAAAAATAAAAAATAAAAAATTACTCCCTTATCTTCAGAGAGCTGATGAGCTGCAGAAGCACGAGCATCTGGTGGCATATTATTTCCGTCTGTATGCAATAGATCGAGGACTAAATATTCCCCAAAAGGATCGAACCAAAACAAGCAGCGCTCTGCTGGTTTCCTTGATGAATCAGCTGGAGAAGGGCCTGCAAATTATTGATTATCATCAACAAAATTCATTTCTATAGAAGTCATCTATAAGATTTTCATTCAAAACTCTGGATTGTCTTGAAGATTCAGGTCACTTTGATGAACAAAGGAACACATGTAACATATATTGATGACTTGAGGGGCAGTGCAGTGCCTCATTGAAAAGTATTATGACACTGTTGTCTAGTGACAGTGGTTGTGAACCAGCATATACCTGAACTCAATCTATTAGCAGTAGCCTTAAAAAGTGCCTTGTCCAGTTTTATCCTATTGAATGATTGAGGCTGAGCAATGATAAGCAGGAGTACCATTATGACTGTGCTGGATCTGCATGGATTGACATGGAAAAGGATATAAAATCTGTATGATTGGTTCCTAGATCTGTGAAATTCAGGAAAAAAAAAAAAATCGCAGAACTGAGATCTGCAGTCTTGGCCAGATCAGTGATTCAGCAAGTAGTGATGAATGTTATAGTTCTAAATCTGTGACTCTATGTCACTGTCATTATGACAGTGACATAGACAGACACCCATGTTTGGAGCTGGAAGTTTTAAGGGTTGACTGCAGAAGTCCTTGGGGAAATTTTATGTAGTGATCAAATTTTGACAACCCTAGGAGCAGTCTGCTGAAATAACCAGAAATGGGCAGATCTGGAAGCAAATCAAGGTGCAATGCCTCAAGTGCAGGATAAACCAAGGTAGATTGGATCCCTAGTTTTGTAAACTGCAGTCTTAGAAGGCTGTTTGAAGAAGCTACTCACAGAATAACAGGTAGTGGCTGTAAGGACTTCTAACACAAGGTGAGGCTTGTTGATATGTTCCCCCTTGTATGACAGTGACATAGATAGACACCTATGTAGCAGCAAGCATGTGAATGTATCAGTCTTACATTGGAGCATTATGGTAAACTTAAAATGTGAACTGAGAAGTTTGTGCAGTTTTTGGTTACATGGTTGGAATCTTGAATCATGATCAGCAAAGTCTGTTGGATGGCTTTGACTATGGGAGATTAAGTCCCATTTCCAAGTTGGTGTCTGGGATGCCCTCATTTAAAATAGATGTCTTCTCTCGAGAGAGAAGCTGACATTAAGAGGGAGATATATCTGTATATGCTCCTGAGTGGATACCTTTGTTCAACAAAAGAAGATCCTCATGGGTCAGGGACATATGGCTTCAGAGGGGGAAAATTCCGAAGGAAAACCAAGAAGCCATATAAATAACAGGGTATCTAGCAGCCATGAGTACTTTTGTACAATCTGTACCTTGGATCCTTTGAGGAAGTCGTAAAGCATCAAGTCTGGAAGGATGCTATAAGAGTATGAGTCCATTATGAAGAATGATGTCTAGGATGTGGTTCCAAGACCATAGGACAAAGCAGTTGTCACCTCGAAATGGCTCTACAAGATCAAGCATGGATCTGATGGAAGTGCTGAAAAGTTCAAGGCAAGATTCGTTGCCCATGGCTTCTCTCAAAAGGAAGTAATAGATTATGATGACATATTTGCATCTGTGGCCCGATACACCACCATTCGATCTATTATAGCCCTTGCTGCTACGCAAGGATGGAGTCTTCATCAGATGATGTGAAGACCGCATTTCTGCATGATGCGATAAAGGAAGAGATATATGTGGAGCAACCTTTGGGGTTGGAAGTCCATGATCGGGACACCCATGTCTGCAGGTTGAAGAAAGCCCTCTATGGGCTGAAACAAGCACCCTGAGCTTGGTACGAGAGGATAGATAGCTACTTGATGAAGCTGGGCTTCACTCGCAGTATTGCTGAACTGAACCTTCACTGCAAAGTTAATAGAGAGAAGCCTCTCACTCTGGTGCTGTATGTGGATGACCTCTTCCTGACAGGTGTTGACCCTCTCATTCATCAGTGCAAGAGGGAGCTCGCTGCTGAGTCCGAGATGAAGGACCTAGGACGAATGTCTAGGCCTGAAGGTCTAGCAGAGACCTGGCGAGATTTTCCTTTCTCAAGGAAAATACATTATGAAGTTTCTGGTATGATGGACTGTAAGTCCATGGAACTCAACTTTAAGAAGTTTAGTAGCAGCATTGCTGGGCCCGTCCTACTGAGTATTGTCAACTCATAGGGACCCTGGTGTTCTCAATGAACACCTGTTCGGACGTATGTTGTGCAGTGAATACTTTGAGTCAACACATGGTTGATCATAACATTCACTGGGTTGGTGCCAAGAAACTCTTGAGATATCTCTGAGGCATGATAGACCATGGGCTGAGATACACTGCCGGGAGTATGACACTCCATGGATATACTGATGCCGATTGGGCTGGCAGTGTGGTGGATCGCAAGAGCACATCTAGATGCTACTTCACATGTAGATCTGCTTCAAGCAGGAATCTAAAGTCAGTAGCCTTGAGCACCGCTGAGGCCGAATACATTGTAACATGTATGGCCTGTTGTGAAGTCACTTGGTTGCGAAAGCTCTTCTGTGAGCTGTTCGAGCATGTTCTAGATGCCACCGTTATCCTTTGTGATAACCAGAGGGGGATTCATTTGTCATAGAATCCCAGGTTCCACGATTGATCCAAGCATGTTGATGGCTGGTACCACTTTATTTGGGATATGGTACATCGAGGCGCCATAAGGCTCGATCATATAGGAACTGATGAGCAGGTCGCAGATATTCTCACAATGCCCTTGGGGAAGGTCATGTTCCTAACCTTCTGTGAGAATCTTGGAATCATGGAACGACCCTATTTTGAGGGTCCTGTTGGACTATGAGCTCTGGGAGCTCAAAAGGGGGTTTTGGGGATAGCTTAGGTGCTATAAGCAACCATAGGGCTAGGCTTGCCGAACTTAGTTGGTGTGCTTCTACCCCATCGTGAAGATATTGAGATGGTTTACCTCTCTCTGATCTGTGCCCCATATGCATCCTACCCATGGAGTTTCGGACTCATGGGAAGTACCTCTCATTTGGCCAATGAGGTGGGAAAAGTGAATAGAGACCATAGCAAGACCGATGGACGCATCGGAGATTTCCGTACTCTCTATGTCTAGGATGACACATGTCCAACTACTTGATCTAGGATCAAGTTTAGCGAGGTTTCGGACCTCCAACTGACTTCGGGTCAGTGAAACTAACTTTGGGTTAGTATATGACTCTCTTGAGTCCTAGTGAGGTTTCGGACCTCCAATAAACACGGTGGGGTATTCAGTGGGTTGGTACCAGACTCTTGTGGCGGTCTGGGGTTTCGGACCCTCGTCTCGGATGAATCTGTCGATCGGGTATGATTTATTTGTGACCACGACCCTCTTAAAATAAAAGGCCGGCAAAGCAAGTTACGAGGCGGGATGACACGCGATGTTTGGACCGCCAACGGTGAGTTCTCCGATGGACGGAGGGTGTTAAAATTGGACAACTAGGTCCAAACTCTGGGTTGTGCTGCTCAGATGACGATCCCAATATTTTTATTGGATTCCTCTTTCGGAGAGGTGTAAGATTGATCTAAAAATCATCTCGATCGGATGAGCAGAACATGTACTTTGAATTTATTCCACTTATGTGCTAGGTCGGCCTGGAATAAAATAGTGACTTAAATGTCTTAAAGGACGTGTCACACACCCCCAAAGATTCCTATATATTGGAGAGACTTAGAGTTCATTTGACACACATTGGTGTGGAGGAATTCTCTCTCTCTGGATAGCGTTGGAGCTGCTTTATCTTTGTTTGGGTTGTTCTGGGGTAATGTGTGATACGCTTGGCTGAATGACCTATTGGAGACTTTGCTGGTTGAAGCATCCTGCTGATCGCCGTAACGCCACCATTTCTTCTCTGTTTTGGCTTGTCTTCTATCGATCTATTAGTGTGTTCTATCTTCTTTAGTATTGTGCCCTAATATGAAATGGCATAGAACATGTTCAGAAATTAACATATATCACCTGAGTGTTTCTGAAAACTTCTTCCCTAGTATGTTGTAATTGGATCATTTGATTGATTCTTCTTTGTACATCACTGGGTTCTACTTTAGCCTCCTGTAACAATTCCATCATCATAACTCTTAATGAAGAGGAAAGACAACATATGTTCCATAAAATAACTGGAAAGGGGACATTCCTATTGATTTCTTAATGCTCACCTGTTCAACTCACATTGCATTCACCAAGTTCTTATGCCAATTCCTTTTGTTTTATTCCAACATATTTTTAATTATGTCGATCAAAATTTTGTTGGAAGACTCATCCAAGCCATTATCCTGGGGGTAATAGGCTATTGAGTGTCCAAGGGAAATGTTATAATTGTGACAAAAATCCACCATCTTCCTTGATTTAAAAGCAACAACATTCTCTGTAATGATTTTCTAAGGTCAGTCGAACCTAGACAAAATATTACTTTACAAAAATTGAATGATAACCACATCTGTAGCTTTCCTAGTTGGGACTACTTCAATCCACTTGGTGAAATAATCAGTTGTTGTCAAGATCCACTTATGTTGTCCATATGAGGTCAGGTGGATTTCAACTGTGAAATCAAGTCCCCACTGCTGAAAGGATGACTCAACCGCAATAAGTTTTAGGGGAAGCGGGAGCATATTATTCCTTCCTTCAAAAAACTGACATTCATGAAAACTGGAAACCATTTTATATACATCAACGAACAATGTTGACTAGTACAAACCAGCTCTTAAGATCTTGTTAGCAGTGGTCTTCCAAAACAAGTGTCTGCCACTGTCTTCTTTATGAAACTCCTCTATGGTTTTCTGCGCCTCATATTCTAGTAAACAGTTCAACAACATACCACTGAGATATTTCCAATACAAGAACTAATCTATGATACACAACTTGACAACTTTCAATTTAACGAATCAAGCTTTAGTCTTAGTAAAACTTGGATGGGCTTGCAAGTGCTGTAACACATACACAATGTACGCATACAATGTAGAAACAAAAAATCTTTCCAATACCTGTTGAAATGACCTTAAATCATCCCCTTCTGATAGAGAAACCAAAAAATTATTCTCAAGTGCATGCATATTTGTTTCTACCGTCATCTTCACTACTCCTTGCCCTTAAATTAACTTTGTGGATTTAATCTCCACATCATATTCAAGTATCGAAGAAATCCACTTGCCTCTCCTACCTTCCGGATCATTTTGAGTGAGGATATATTTCACAACAAAGTTTGGTACATAGGCAATGATATGTGAATGCAGAATGTACACTCGGAAATCCTTTAAGGCTTTCACCAAGGCAAAGGCCTACTTTTCGATAATGTTGTATTTGAGGGCAACATCTTTGAGAGTCCTACTGAAGGATGCTATTGGTTTCTGTTAAAATTGGACAACTAGGTCCAAACTCCGGGTTGTGATGCTCAGATGACGATCGCAATATTTTCATTGGATTCCTCTTTCGGAGAGGTGTAAGATTGATCTAAAGATCATCTCGATCGGATGAGCAGAACATGTACTTTGAATTTATTCCACTTATGTGCTGGGTCGGCCTAGAATAAAATATTGACTTAAATGTCTTAAAGGACGTGTCACACACCCCCAAAGATTCCTATATATTGGAGAGACTTGGAGTTCATTTGACATACATTGGTGTGGAGGAATTCTCTCTCTCTTGATGGCGTTGGAGCTGCGTATTCTTTGTTTGGGTTGTTCTGGGGTTATGTGTGACACGCTTGGCTGAATGACCTATTGGAGACTTTGCTGGTAGAAGCATCCTGCTGATCGCCGTAACGCCACCATTTCTTATCTTTGTCTTGGCTTGTCTTCTATCGATTTATTAGTATGTTCTATCTTCTTCAGTATTGTGCCCTAATCTGAAATGGCATAGAACATGAGCAGAAATTAACATGGTATCAGAGCGAAGGAGAAGACAAAGTCCCGCCGAGTCTTACTCTTCGTATTTTGCATCCACCTCGTACATCATAACAAAGGGTAGAACCTCGGTGTTTATCTGTCTGAAATTAAAGAAGCGGACCACCATTTTTTACCCTTAAATATGTGAGAGATTCTGCCCGGGAAATTCTACTTTGGGAAAATCCAGGGTTACAAGTTTTAAGAAGTTTGCATAGTACGGTTCGATCCGCAGCGTGCACACGACTCTGGTCGACATGTTGCCTCTCACCGAAATACAGCCGCCTGGCCGTCTAGCAGTTCCAGTGATGTTCGTAGAATAAAGCTTAAATCCAGTGCTGGCACCGTCACTTTCAGCTGCCGGAAGTCGCCTATGCTTAACAGAAATCCCTGTGCTGGATCGCGCGCTGAAAAGAATTAGATGCAGGCAACGTAATTACTCCGTCGATCTCTGAGCAAAATTCTGATCATGCAGACACAGACCATCTGTTCGGTGAGAAAATGGATAAATATTTAAACTTCGAAGAAATAATCTTCACCTTTGAGTGCCACTAAATCGAACATCGTTGAAATACTTAAACCCTGAAATTTTTTCTGAAATATTCGAATTCTCTCCGCCTCGCAATAAAACAGGAAATGCGAGCGTGTCCTTTTGCTTCAGCTGGCGAGAACCCTGTGCAGGGTTTCGGAAACAAGTTTCCAAAATTGCTAGAAACGCCCTCTAAATATCATCGACAAAGTCCAGGTCCATTCACTGGACCGTAACCGGTATTTCATCCCGAACAATTCGATCGTTTTGGGGGTGAAAATTGGCTGCACAAGCATATATCTTTGTCCAAATTTTGCAAGATTTCGACGTTTGAATATTATATGGACATATCCTGTACTGATAAAACTTTCAAATTCGAGTTTTCTTTCATGGATTGACAGTCAGGTGCTGGAATCTGCCGGGAATTGTAGAAATTTGTAAACCTTTGGCGTAAATGGCGACTCGCAATCGAACTTTAATGTTTAGGAAGTACAGGGATGCTTTGCGTGATTTGAGAAAACCGTCATCTTCATCTTCAGAGCCATCAACTTCCGGGCATGGCAGAAGCGGCCCTGTTATTGAATTGTCGAGCTCCCCCTTTATGCATCACCGCGGGTATGCTCGACTGAGCACAGACGACACTGATATGCACAGGTCTCAGAACTGAGCTGGCCGATTCTTCACTGAAATACCCAAAAGTACACTATCGTGGTCAATGTTTCGTTTCAAAAACATCACAGAGCTTGAAAATAATACACACAGTATCTCCGCAGTAGTCTATATATCCATCAGAAAGTGAAAATGAAAAATTACCTTTTCAAACTGCTTCTAGAGCAGACGGAAGTGTTTTGAATAAACAAATTAATGGAGCAGGTAATTTGGCGACGTATAATACACCTAGCCTGGCAAAAGATTTACAGGCAGCAAGTGCAATCCATGAAGTTGAAGCAACTTCTATGAAACATTCATCAAGGGAAGCCGACATTTCTCAGTCATTAAGAGCAGGTGCAGCAGGGAAATCTATCTTGAAATGAAAAAAAAAAAAAAAAAACCCATTGAGGGTTGGTATTTCACGGGCACCTAAAGCTGGCACATCAGGAACAGTCACATTGAAACAAGACCACCAGGCAGTTCTCAGTTATCAGATGCAGGCGCTATAAAACAACTATACAGAGCTGTAGTCATTCCTGAGATATCAGAACCAAGCACTTCTTAAAATGTATCCCGGGCATGGGGCACTTGCCAGGAGTTAGAAGATGGCAGTTTAAAGCAATCACTGAGAGGTGCTTCAGTCAGTCCTTCTGCCATCATAGGACGAGTTAACTCATACCTTGTTATCATAATATTGTCTTGTGCATGTGGTTGAGCTAATTCTTCAGAAGAGAGGACGAATGTTGTACGTGCAGGATCTTATTCATAATTTCTTAAATTGCAAGGTTTGTACCGCTGAAAACTTACTTCCCTGATGGTGACATTAATCTGACAGCATTTTATATGCATAAGAATCTGAAGGATACATGGGCAAAAGCAGTATGAAATGTTCTGGAAAGAAAAGTGAATATGCAGAATTTCATGTCAAGGAAGTTCACTATTTTCAGGCTGAATTGCAACACTGTTTTGACAGTTTCCCCATGACAGTTGTGTTAGTATCTCTATGATGACTTAAGGGGCAGTGCAGCGCCTCATTGTACAATATTATGATGCTGTTGTCTAGTGACAGTGGTTGTAACTGAACTCAACCTAGTGGCAGTGACCCTAGTAAGTGTCTTGACCAGATGTCAACTTGCAGAATTGAGATCTGAAGCCTTGGAGCCTTAGATCAGTCACCATTCACTGCTAATGGGCAGATATGGAATCAAAATGCAATGACAGATGTTGTAGATGAACACCTCAAGTGCAGAATAAAAGGCAGATTGGATCCTTAGCTCTGTAAAGAAAGTCTTAGAGGGCTGGTTGAAGGGCTGGTTGAGGAAGCTACAGTAGATCTCCACAAATCATCTGGTAATTGTTGTAAGCTTGAAATCTTCACTACTGGTAATGATGAAGAAAACTGTGATGAAAGTTCAGAAGGTATCTCTGTAACGGCCATTTTGAGGAGCTAAATCTGTGAGTCTATGTCACTGTCAGTATGACAGTGACATAGACAAACACCCTTGTCTACGAGATTCATAATAACTGTAAGCTTGTGACAGTATCAACTTGAAGTGTGAACTGGGAAATTTTTTGCAACTTTCAGCCAAGTTGTTGGAGTCTTGAACCATGATCAGCAAAGCCTGTTTGGATGGCTTTGACTGTGGGAGAATAAGACCCCTTTTGAAGTTGGTGTCTGAGATGCCCTCATTTAAAATAGATGTCTTCTCTCTCGAGAAAAGCTGACATTAAGAGGGAGATACATCTGTATATGCTCCTGAGCGAATATCATTACTGAATGAAAGAAGATCCTCATGGCTCAAAGACATATGGCTTCAGAGGGGGAAATTCTGGAAGAAATCCAAGAAGCCATATAAATACCAAGGGTATCTAGCAGCCATGAGTACTATTGTACATCTGACTTTGAATCCTTTAAGGAAGTCGTAAAACATCAAGTCTGGAAAGATGCTATGAGTCCATTATGAAGAATGACGTCTGGGATGTGGTTCCAAGACCTTAGGACAAAGCAGTTGTCACCTCGAAATGGCTCTACAAGATCAAGCATGGATCTGTTGGATGTGCTGAAAAGTTCAAGACAAGATTCGTTGCCTATGAGGAAGGTATAGACTATGATAACATATTTGCACATGTGGCTTGAGATACCACCATTCGATCTAGCCCTTGATGCTACGCAAGGATGGAGTCTTCATCAGATGATGTGAAGACTGCATTTTTCTGCATGGTGTAAGAAAGGAAGAGATATATGTGGAGCAACCTTTGGGGTTGGAAGTCCAGGATCGGGACACCCATGTCTGCAGGATTGAAGAAAGCCCTCTATGGGCTGAAACAAGCACCCTGAGCTTGGTACGAGAGCATAGATAGCTACTTGATGAAGCTGGGCTGCACTCGAAGTAATGCTGATCCAAACCCTTACTTCAAGATTGTCAAGGGAAAATCCTCTCATTTTGGTGCTGTATGTGGATGACCTCTTCTGACAGGTGCTGACCCTCTCTTTCATCAGTGCAAGAGGGAGCTCGCTGCTGAGTTCGAGATGAAGGACCTAGGACTGATGTCTAGGCCTGAAGGTCTAGCAGAGACCTGGCGAGATTTTCCTTTCTCAAGGAAAATACATCATGAAGTTTCTGGTATAATGGACTGTAAGTCCATGAAACTCAACTTTAAGAAGTTGAGTAGCAGCGTTGCTGGGCCCGTCCTACTGAGTATCGTCAACTCATAAGGACCCTGATGTTCTTAATGAACACCTGTTCGAACGTATGTTGTGCAGTGAACACTTTGAGTCAACACATGGTTGATCATAACATTCACTGGGTTGGTGCCAAGAAACTCTTGAGATATCTCTGAGGCACGATAGACCATGGGCTGAGATACACTGCCGGGAGTATGACACTTCATGGATATACTGATACCGATTGGGCTGGCAGTGTGGTGGATCGCAAGAGCACATCTGGATGCTACTTCACATGTAGATCTGCTTCGGGCAGGAATCTAAAATCGGTAGCCTTGAGCACTGCTGAGGTCGAATACATTGTAACATGTATGGCCTGTTGTGAAGTCACTTGGTTGCGAAAGCCCTTCTGTGAGCTGTTCGAGCATGTGCTAGATGCCACCGTTATCCTTTGTGATAACCAGAGAGGGATTTATTTGTCATAGAATCCCAGGTTCCACGATTGATCCAAGCATGTTGATGGCTGGTACCACTTTATCTGGGATATGGTACAGCGAGGCGCCGTAAGGCTCGATCATATAGGAACTGATGAGCAGGTCGCGGAAATTCTCACAATGCCCTTGGGGAAGGTCATGTTCCTAACCTTCCGTGAGAATCTTGGAATCATGGAACGACCCTATTCTGAGGGTCCTGTTGGACGATGAGCTCTGGGAGCTCAAAGGGGGTTTTGGGGATAGCTTCTCGTAGCTATAAGCACTTATGGTGCTTCTGCCCCACCGTTGTGATTATTGAGTTGGTTCGCCTCTCATTTATCTGTGCCTCGTATGCATCCTACCCATTGAGTTCAGGGCTCATGGGAAGTACCTCTCATTTGGCCAATGAGATGGGAAAGGCTAGAGACTAGTAGCAAAGACTGATGGACGCATCAGAACTTTCCGTACTCTCTATCTAGGATGGCACGGTCCAAACACTTGATCTGGGATCAAGTTTAGTGAGGTTTCGGACCTCGGCGGTGACTTCGGAGTCGGTGGGCGACTGCTGGGTTGGGCCTCATGGTCTCCCCGAGTCCTAGTGAGGGTGCGGACCTGCGCGAGGCTGGGTCGGATAAGAACCAACTGGCGGTTGGTTTCGGAGACTCTTTGTGAGTACGACTGGGGGTTTCGAACCTGCGAGAACGAATATCGTAGGGGGATGATGTCTTTGTGGGCGGCCATGCAGCACGAAATAAAGAGACGACAAAGCAAGTTGCAGGCGGGATGGCACGATGTTTTGGATTGCACTAGTGGAGCGGTGCTTCTCCCTGGTTGAAGTGTTCTCAATTGAAGGACAACTAGGTCCAAACTCGGGTTGTGGGTCTTTCAGAATGACGATCGACATAGCCACCATTGGATTCCTCTTTCGGAGAGGTGTAAGATTGATCTAAAGATCATCTCGATCGGATGAGCAGAACATGTACTTTGAATTTATTCCACTTATGTGCTGGGTCGGCCTGGAATAAAATATTGACTTAAATTTCTTAAAGGACGTGTCACACACCCCCAAAGATTCCTATATATTGGAGAGACTTGGAGTTCATTTGACACACATTGGGGTGGAGGAATTCTCTCTCTCTTGTTGGCATTGGAGCTGCGTATTCTTTGATTGGGTTGTTCTGGGGTTATGTGTGACACGCTTGGCTGAATGACCTATTGGAGACTTTGCTGGTAGAAGCATCCTGCTGATCGCTGTAACGCCACCATTTCTTATCTTTGTCTTGGCTTGTCTTCTATCGATTTATTAGTATGTTCTATCTTCTTCAGTATTGTGCCCTAATCTGAAATGGCATAGAACATGAGCAGAAATTAACAGTTTCTCT